>JAPZEB010000004.1:19352974-19375915 GCA_029783705.1 Chaetodon striatus
CTCTGTGTGTGTGTGTGTGTGTGTGTGTGTGTGTGTGTGTGGAGTTTATATTGATGCTATGTCTGTGCTGTCTGCTTTGCTGATGTTTTATGTTGCTGTTGATTTTACAAGAAGTGTCAGCTCATTTAATTTATGTGGCTTAATATTGCTTGATGTCCCCGCCGTGGTGTCCTGCTACTCTTTTTCTTTGTCGTCGGTCATGTTTGTTTGACTGAGTTTTGTCCTTTGTGCTGGTTGCAATGATGATGTCTTTAAAGAAATGTATGGCTGGGTTTTGACAGAGAGGCCCTGTGGTTTGATGTATAGACTATAGCATGTGCTATTGTTGTATTAATGCACTTTATTTGTAGCCCAAATACTTTTTGTTAATCTCATGGGGCGAGGTGATCATATTTAATATCATCATCATACACATTTTTTTTCTTTTACACTAGTAAAATGTATTTAAAGTAAAAGTCTTGTACTTGAGTAGAATATTCTAGTACTCTGTCCATCCCTGACTACACTGTACATTAAGTTGTACTGCTCATATATCACTAACACATACACACAGTGCAATGTTAGTGTTGAAAAACTGCACAATAAAATATGACCCTGAGGATGTCGTCTGGGTGTCATCAGGTTTATCTTAGCCTGGGGGTTAAGATTTAAAACTTTTAGCAGGAAGCCTGCATCTTATGCAAGACGCGATTGAGTTGCACTATAAAAACAGCCAGATCAGCAGCTTCTGTTTCCATCAAAACATGAATTTTGCTCATGTTACCTCGCTGTTTCCTGCAGTCAAAGGTGGGAGAGTTATGTCAGACATCAAGTACATAACACTATGAATAATTAATGCACATGGCCTTGGGTTTTATGTGCAGATAAAGGCCTGTTTACTCGTTTCGGGTTGTTGCATAGAATCCACAAATCTGTAAGAAAAGCCATTATGCGAGGGTCAATGGAAGCTCTTTCTCTGTGATATCAATAACACGTAGCAGTGACAAAAACAAAAAAAGGTCATCACGAGCTTGCCAAGAATGCCAGACTGGCACTTTAACTGCTGTTTGTGCTTCCTATCTGCTCACAGTAACGACTCATTTGACTCCTTGACCACGTCGCACGTCGGGGAAAGAAAACCATCTGACAAAATAAGACACACACACACACACATGCACACACACACACAAACGTTTACAATGATTAGAGGAGGCATAATGTGATTGTGACCTTTATTTTTGTGCCAAACATTTACGGAGAAACAACACATTTTCAAGATGAACTGCACACACTATGAGAAATCAACCTAGGCCTGATAAACAGTAACAGAACTGTTTGGCTCTTAACAAATTAACTTAATATAAAAGCACAGAATTGGTTATGACTTGGTCTTTACCGGGTGCCATTTTTGTAGTCGAATCTCGTCCACATTAAACGTAATCACAGCAGTCCCATTAACTTTGGTGCAAGGCGTGACCTGAGAGTCGAGGTTGTAGGTCCCCTGCTTTCAATATTTAATATGCTCTCTAATTAGCAATTATATTTTAGATAATGGTATATAAACTTTTGCATGCCTGTAATCGCTCATGAGAATTTTAATGGATACTACGCAAATCAAATGGGACTATGTTGTTATTGATAATTATGAGCTGAGAAATTATTCCATTATTGCTTACTTGCAAAGCTTTCCGATGAATGTAAAAAAACAAAACGAAAAAAAAAACCTTACATAAAGTAAATGTTACCTCTTCACACACAAAAACTACTAATAGAATAATCACTCCCGTTTTCAAACAAAATATTTTTCATTACACCAGAACAAAATGAAGACCTATAGCACTAATATATCTTATCTATTTAACAGACAGCAGTGGAGTTTTGATCTACAGAGTTCCCAGTGTCAAGATACAGTACAGCAAGAGGGCGCTACAACAAACCAAATGCAAATTAAACTGTATGCAGAATCATATGATAATACATATATATCACTTTTATATTGAATAGAATTAATATCAACAACATTCAACTCAGCTTTTGGAATACTAAATGATGCATTCAAAGTAAGATGAACGAAATCGTCAAAGTCTGTGTGACCGTAAAGCATGAAGAAAAAGTGTGACATCTATCAGTGATGTGCTGTTTTCTTTTTTTTCACCTTGGAATGTTTTTTATAGAAATATACCATCATTTGGGTAAATTTACTGTGCCAGAAAGCTCGCAGAAGTCCTAATGTGATGGAGTATGTTGGCACTTAAAAGCCATCACTATCAGGGAAGTTCTGCAAGCAAATTGTACTTTGATTAAACAGGATTTACATTACAACAAGTCCAGTCCACAATAAAAATTATTTTCTTTTTTTTTTTTTTTTTTCACATGAGGACTGCGACTTAAGGTGCTTTGTTGGACACTTCTAAAGTCCAGGATACAAAAGGCTTCAAAATCCTCAGCGATTCTGATTTTGCATTGCTGTTGATAAAAAAAAAAATGCAGTACTATACAGAATTTGAGATTTGTCTCAAGGCCATCTAATTGATTAAAATTTAAATTCTTTTCTCCTTTAGTCAAAACATTTCCGCACTTGATCACCTGGGACATCACCTCCAGTGACCAATCATAAGTTGTGAAGTAAAGTCAGGAACACCCAACACATATACAGTATATTCATGCATTATTGACAAACATCTCCCCTTTACCAGTTCCCTCTGTAGCAAAGCTGAGTGTGAACCACCAGTGAACACCCGTCATCAGTTTGATCACTATTCCAAACCTCTGATATGATTAATCGATATACTATTTGCATCAACAATGAAAGGGAAATCATGGAGAGGAGAGGGCCTACAACACCTTATCATATCAAGTAGGATGTCGGCTACTCATATGCAAAGTGAGGAAACAAGTATGTAAACACCCTGTAGAAAAAGTTACATTAAAAGGTGCCCTGTAGAAAAATGAATCTAATCTCTGAATGATCTCTTGTAATAAGAAGGTACAAAACACGAAGACCGGAAACGAAATATCAACAAGAGTAATGACATACGTGCCCAATTCATGATTATGCAAGAATGTCTTACTCTTTAAGAAGGTATACTATGCAGGATTTTCCTAAGACACAATGTATATAGTCATATTCCTCTCAATCATCACTTGTGACCTACTACGAGTGTGTAGCGGTGTATTAATCTGCAGAGACCATGCTGTCTGCCTGTATTTTTTTCTATTTTTTTATTTTGCTGTGTTCAAGACGTTCCTGGGCACAGCACACAAGTGAGGTCGGGACTTTATAAAAAGGTGGCAACAAGGTAGTAGCAGCATGCATCTGAGAGGACGCTACGAAGATTGTGGACAAGAAAAAAGAAGCAAATATAAAAAGGGGAAATGCCGAGTGGACAAAGCTCGTTCCTAAGTGAAAGTAAATGTATGGTTAGCCTTAACTTTACCTGGCGAGCACTTTAGGAGAGGATGGGGATGAAAGGCAATGTAGAGTTGGCCTGGTTTTCTGTTGGACAGGTAGGTGCTGCAGTTAGCTTAGTTAGCGTGCTGAAGTATCGGCTTTTTCATTACAACAAATATAATGTTCCTACAGTAGCCTGCAGTGTACGTACAAGCTGTGTAGGGAGGAGTGGCCAAGTTTGAATGTTATTTACAAACTAGGGAGGTCAGTTCTGGTTCGTCTTGCGTTCAAAAGCCCTGTTGACCCACTAATGGGGGGTCAATTTCACGTGAAAAACAAGACGCCTTTCTTGTTAGTCTGGTGCTCCATTTACTCAGTGAGCTTTAGAGCCGCATGTCAAGGTGCTTTTCATTTAGCAGTGGTGAAATTTTAATGTTTTGTGTTGTAAATATTTGGCTTTATATATTATTTTCTGTTGGCTTTGCTGACAGACAGCCGGCTAGCTGCGTTAACATGCCACTGCTCATCCTGGTTAGCTACCAGAGCTGGCTAGCAGCGCCACTCACATAGCGACTAATGCTGATAACGCTATTCCAAAGATGGACTGTGATGCTAAAGAAACATGATAGCCACCCTCAAGTCCTCCCCAAGATCATCCCGATGAGTAAGCGGCTTCATTTTGAGCCCCTTTAGCACTGTTAACTATGTTATCACCACTAGTCGTGCTGACACTGCTAATGGTGTTAACAGTGATAACATAGTTAACTTTAATGGGTGACTTGGGGAGAAACTAGAGGGCAGGCACCAGACCCCACGAAGTGTGCCGAACTTTGAGGCCAATTTTCATTGTGGCCTAACAGTGGTGCTGCAATTTTTGGGGTCTGTCACATGACGTGGCCTATTAAGACTTTTTCCTACTGACTTATATGGCAAATGAGATGTCTGGAAATCAGTGGATTTTTTTTGTTTTTTTTGAGCATCACAACCCCCGCAAAATGACTCGTTTCACTATCTAGATTTGATCCACTCAGTCCGATATTATTTTGAAAGTATAGAAGAGCCACAAAATTCAACATTTTCATTTTCATTCAAGCTAGTGGAGCTGTTCTGCCGTTGAAAGTAAGATGCTTGGTCGCACTCAACCACCATGAAGTCTCTAGTGCGCCTGCTCTATGGGCCGCAGAGCGATCCTTTTATGTTTTTGTTTTTGAGAGCATCTACCAGCATAAACACAAAGATAGTGTATGCTTAAGATGACATCTAAGCATGCAATGCACTATATTAGAACCATAGAAATAGAAAGAGTAGTACAGACATTCCTATTCAAATCAACATTGCAGGATGGTAGTGGCAGCCATCTTATGTGCACTGTTGCCACTGCAAGCATTGTAGCAGGCTAACGTCCATATAAACTTCCGTTTTTTTAACAAACCCTCTTGCAGCAAGTCACATACTCACTAAGATGAGGTTTTGCAGTAACGACTTAACGCCTGCTCTATGGGCCGCAAAGTGTGGAAGTAGTGCTAGTCATCCACGGATCATCAGGGTTATTATTCACATTGCAGTTGAACCATTTTGGCTTCATGCACCACTGAGCAACTCTCAAAGGAATGTACGCAGCCCTGTGTTCAACATTGTATTCAGTTCTCCTCATACATCCATGGTGGGCAAAATGTTTCCACACCAACACTGTTGGGTGGAGACGGCATTACAAGCGCCAACTGCCAAATGAGTGGCGCTGCTAGTTAGCTCCCACCCAACCCGAGTGGTGCAAAATTTACCTATAGACCAACATGCGTAACCAGTCAAAAATATTCACCGTGGTTAACCAAATCACAGTTAACCATTGACATCCCTATTACAAGCAGAAACCGACACTTCCTGCAGAGTATACCTTTAACTCAGAATGGGAGGGTGTGGCCTTGTTTTACCTTTCAGTGTCTTTAACTTCTTTTCTGGTGACCATTTAGTCATCAGACACTGATTGTAAGTTAAAGCTTCTAAAAAGGCTGCAATAAAAGTCTTCATCTTAGCATGATCATATTTTAACAAATATAATAAGAACTTTGTTTTTTTTGTACAATTTTTTTATCTGCACAGTTCTGCAGAAATCCTGACATTGTGATAAAATCTGAATCTCAAAATGGGCTTCTGAAACTATGTCCATTTAGTATACTTTTTACACCATTTTTTGATATACAAATCAAAAGAAAATGTCAACAAAAACTAACTTGTGACAATCATAACATTATTATCCAATATTATCTATGACGTCTCGTTCTATTACAGTTTTGCCATCAAGATTTAATGGAAATAATGCTACATTTGTACTGAAAAGGGTGAAGAAAAGCATTTCAGCAGGCGCTGCACCCATTAAGAGTGGATATCGAGTTAATCAGTCATTTCTCTCTGTAATACAGCAAATATGTTTTAAGTGACTCAGGCAGTGGTAACGCCATTATTTGGTCTCTCAACATGTTCACTTGCTTGATGATTTCAATGTCGCCAATGTCTCTTTCCTCCTCCTCCTCCACTTCCTTGTGTTCCTCCTCAGCGTGCTCCTCCTCCTCACTCTCCACCATTTGGGGGATCAGCTGGTTGCCTACAAAAACGTAGGTGTTGATGCGTCGCCGTCGGCAGCGCCTGCGTTTGCGCTTCTGGGGAACTCTTTGCACCATCCCCTTCCCCTGGCTGTCCTCGTTGGCCAGGTTTCTCAGAGTGCGGCGGATGTAGATCCGAGACAGATCCTGAAGGCTGCGGACAGTCACTGGGGCTGAGGACAAATAGAGATGACACAGTCCTTCAGGGCAATGCGCCACAAAAATAAGAATAATCCATACAACTGCACCAGTCCTTCAACTAGGGCAGCATAAACAAGTGAAGCTGTCAAAGAGAGAACTGTGTCTCAGTATTTCAAGGAAAAGGGAACAACTGGCTCTATGGAGCAGCTGCAGGGTGAGCTTCTAATGTCAAAGCAAATACTGCTGCAGGAATCGTCTCGTCACATCACTTTGAATGTACTGTCTGACTTTGAAATATTGCCTGCTTTACACTTCAAGACCAGTTAGGCATAATAAAACACAAAGAGTTTTTTTTTTGTTTTGTTTTGCTGAGGCTGGAGAACTTACGCAGCTGGACAGCGTCATGCTTCTCTCCATCAGCTCTGCTCTGCTGGACCAAGGGGGCAAAGGACACCGCCAAGATGTTTTTGCTCTCCCATGTGCACTGGCCAGTCCTGGTTATCTGGGTCAGCTGCATAAAGAGACAAAACCTGAACTCAACACTTGAAGTAAAATGTGAAATACTGTGTGACTCTAGGGAGCAAGAACTCAGGGTCTTAACCAGCACAGTTTCTCCACAACATATATATATTTATTCTGCTTGCTGTGCTTTTTTGAGAATTTGCCACCTGAGTAGAGATGATTCTTATGGGGACGTGTCTGTTTGATTCTCTACAGATACACTGTTGCAATTATCTCTGTATAAATAACAGCGTTTGCTTATTAAACATTCACACCTCTAATGATGTTACTCCAAAATCCACCTGTTCAGTACACGGTGCAAAGATAAATCTTGCCCCTGGAGGAGACATGAGCACCCTTACATTTGCATACATGCTGTTGTATCAAACTGGTGCATGAAACTCCACACCTGCTTTGTACGTGAGCAAACTACTGCCAATGGGCCTAAAGAACAATGTTAATAGGCTTGGAGTCAAGACGGAGCATCAACAAGACAGTGAAGTAGGTTTTCAAAGGCAACGACCTTTCCAAAAGTCCAAGGTGACATCTAAAAATGTCTTGTTTTGTCACACCAGCAGTCACAAGCTCAAAGATTAGCTGAGTTTATTATAATGTAAGACTATGAAAGGCACTGACATTTGAGAAGCCGGAGCCTTAAAATGTTTGTCATTTTTGCTTGAATGAATGACCTAAATGATTCTCCAATTTTTAAAAGAGCGGCCAATTAATTCTGCCAATTGACTAATTAATTATCCGACTAACTGTTGAAGTTTTACTACGCAGTACATCATCATATCACCCACCCCTATCAAACGCATCATCAACATGTGAGAGGAGAATCTGAGACATAGTCCTGAGTAGACGACAGATATCTGGTGGCTCAGGCCATAACAAGTAATTACTAGTCCACAGCATGACAGTTATCAAAACACAATTAAAGCACACGACGCTATGGACTCATCATGCATAGTAATAAAGGGAGTGTATGTCTTAGGGGGAGGTGTAGTGGTTTCTGGGGAGCATTCAAGTGGCACACAACAGGTCCATTAATAACAGCAGATACTGAAGATGCCTTGCAGGCAAATGTACGGTTTATCCATTCATAGTCATCTTTAATGTACTTCATTAAACACGATAATGCTCGCTGCGATTACTTAGTTTTTCTTTCAATATGGCCTTAATATAGATGTGTACATTTTCTTCTGTTCAAAATGAGCATGTTAAAATTGTGTCTTGATTAAGGGTCATAAACGACAAAGGCTTACAGTTATTCCTGAGGATGTACATTAAGATCCTTTTTATGTTTTTTGTTTGAGAGCATCTACCAGCATAAACATTAAGATACGGTATGCTTAAGATCTATAGCATGCAATACATTTTATTAGAGCCATAGCAACAGAATGTGAGTACACATTCCCATTCAAATCAATGCTGCAGGACAGTCAGAGTGCCGGCCGTTTCTATGAGCATTATTGCCATTGCGACCATTGTAGCAGGCTAACGTCCATATAAATTTCAACTGACCTACTTGCACTCAGGTGAGGTTTTGCAGTAACAAAAACATAACTGCAGTACTTTTAAAACATAACTGTATCTGTAATTTCCTTGTTTCTTTTGTTGCCATTTATTACATGTTTGTTGAGCTAGGGCTGGGCGATATGAACTCAAATCAGCACCACGATTTATTGAACATTTTGCCTTAACTACGATTAATGAACAATTATTTCATGTTTGTTTTTTGCCCTCAGAGTTCACTGAATATGCTTAACTATTAAAGGTAGGGTATTTTTTTCAAGTGAAAGAGTGCATATCTTATATTTATGATTTTAAAATAATTTAAGAAAACATAGATTAACTGTTTATGGTTATTTATTGAATATTTCGATATTTTGAATATTGCGTACCCTTCGTAAATTATTGTGTTGTGGAGAGCTGCTTTGTGGAGGCACATGTTGCTGGCTGCTTGTCAGTCTCTTTCTTTTTTTAAGTTGTGCACTGTTCATATTCGGTAACGTGATTGTGCTCCATGTGCTGAAACAGACTGCTGGTATTACCTTTGGTTGCTGAAACGATTTTCCGCGGTGTTTAGATTTGATTTCTTTCTGTTTGAGGTTGTCTTCACAAAAGTCAAAATGTAACCAAATGATGGACACGGCACTTCTCTTTGGTACGAGCTGCTCAAGTTGCACAGTTGGCAACTATTTGAGTTCTCCTCCATGTTGCTTCCAGGTCGGGGACTAGACGGGGCGGAGTCACATGAATACACAGGCAGTCGCATGTTTTTAAGGGGACAGTATATGGGGAGTATTAAATATTAGCGGAATGTTTAAAAAAACCCCGAAATCATTGACATGGGCAAGATTATGTCGGTTAGAGGTTCTGAATGTTGGTTTCAATTAATTTACAATTAACTGCCCAGCTCTAGTTGAAACATGATGTATTATTGCTGTAGCTGCCTCTGAAGAAAACTGAGCTATCAGTGGCTGAGAAGCAGAGACCACAGGGATAAGCATCATGCATATCAGCATATTTTCACATCTAACTCAGTGTATCAAGGGTTAACTTTGACCAAACCAGGGTAGCTGATTGTTAAAACAGTGGATTAACTAACTAGATGACTAACAAGACTAACTGAGACAGTTTTAGTGAGATTTATTTTGAATTTAAATGAAGTCTGTTTTACGATAAGTACCAACTTGGATTGGTATTTGTTGTATTTTTCTGTTAAATAAGGAAAATGCCAAACATAGTTCTCAAACTGTTGACTGTGGCACACATGACGGCCCTGCTGACGTGTGTTGTCACCATAACAACTAAAAACAATCACCAGTTTCTTTTGTACTACTCAAATGCCCACAGCGAACAGTTCAACGTTCTTTCTACCTACAGTCATTTACTTCTATGATTACAACTACATGTAACAAACAAGATGAGTGTTACATCTTAACATCAGTTCCCAGCCATGTCTTTGAAGATATTCAATCATATGGTACGTCAGCATGTTCAGAACGCTCTGTTCTCTTCATACTACATGTTTCATGCACTCTGGAGAGTAATTTTACAGAGCTCTTCTTTTTTTGTGGGTGGAGAGCTGCGGCTTGGTACTGATGAAAGGCCACAACAAAGCAGATATTAAAAAAAAGATGAAAATTATTAGCATTAGCGTGGACATGCCCTAAGTGGATATGGCTTGCGGGGCTTTCATGCTGTTTAGATCTTACAAAGTTTTCGGATCAAAATTATGTGTAATTATTTTCTCCGTCATGATTCATAAGTGTGTGCGGGCTGTTATCGTTTTTACTAAAGCCTTCTACCTTCTTTAAAAACAGCATACCATTTGACTGATTTCTTTTAAGTATATTGCACTCTCTGAACTCACTTCAGAATACACTCAGGCCTTAAATTACTGACAACATAATCCAAATATCTAAATCTCGGGTCACACTATTGAATCTTAGTCAAGCTTTGCTTCACTTCAGCTCCTTTTTCCTTTAAATTGCTTAAATTGCTCCAAATCCTTGACCATGAATCTGTCAAGTTCTTACTGGAAAAAGTTCTTGCCAACTATTTTCTCCACCACCTCCCCAGAATATTCTAAATGCCAGCTTACATGCCCCACAGTCTGTCCACACTCGCACATCCACCATTTTAAATAAAACATTTATTTATACAGCCCCGTGTGTGCTCAAATCCAGGGGCAGTTGTGGCTCAATAATGCATGTGAAAGTTGCATAACCGCTCTTGTAGGTCAAAGCTATTTTCCCGTGTATTCCCTCGTTTGTTAGCATTTTGAATAGCAATCACGACGTGTTGATTCTGTATCATTGTGAAGTCTCACAGCACTTACCTGATCCTCTATTGGCATCACCAGAATGCCGCCGATTTTGAGCAGTACTTTCATGTAATTTTCATGGTCTTTCTGCACTCCTGCGCCGCAATAGATGCGATCGTATTGGTGACTGTCGGTTGAGATTTCAAGGCAATTCCCCACCACAAAGACCGGCTCACAGATCTCAAACCTGTGAAAGAATAACAAGTATAGTGGATAAAATGCATTAAGCAACAGAGGAGAACAGGTTGGTTTTTTTTCTTTCTTCCACGCTCATCCTCACATTTGTGAGCTGTGACTGAATTATGCAGATGAGATGAGTATAATTAGAGAGATTTAAAGGTATTTAATTTGCAAGACAAAGTCTTATGGTCCACAAGAGCAAAACCAGCAGGTAAAACTGCCTGTGGTGTGAACACGTACAGTTTTTGTTAAAAGTAATAAGCTTATAATCTAATCTGAAGCCCCCCTTATATCTTTTGTTAATTATTGTTGTTTTTACACGGAGTAAACAAACGAGATATAACATTAGTGAGTTTTCTAAGTAGATAGAGCCAGGCTAGCTGCTTCCCTGTTTCTTTATGCCTTTAAGCCATCTCAACCAGCTGCTGACTGTAGCCTTATAATTTACAAACACAGATTGAGATTTCTGTCTGTCTTCTCATCTAACTCTCCAGGGTTTCCCACACATTCCATTGTTTGTGGCAGCCCACTCAATTAAAAGATCTGCCACCATGTCTTGATTTGCTATTTTTGGAGCTGGACTGTTCCTTAAGCCCCGTTTCCACTAAGCAGTATAGTTGAGTTCAGTTCAGTTTGGTACGCTTTTTTTCCGTTTCCACCGTGAAAAGTTGTGGATCATACCCATAGAACCGTTCCATACTGTTCCCATTTTTGGTCATCCCCTGTGTAAGGGTAGCTAGCACACACTTCTGGTACTAAAAGGTGGAGCTATTATTAAAAGAAAGTCATGAAGACAGTTCCACCTGCGCTCTGTTAATGGGCCTGCAAAAACCTCAGAGCTTTAAGAGGGGACACAGACTGATACAAAGACCAACAGGCAATTAAAAAAAAAAAACCTCAAGAAACTTAGCGACCACCTGTCGTCAGCTACCGCCACACACACATTCTAACTCTGTGGGAAACACTGCTCTCTGCAAGACAGCGAAGCAGTGCGTTTGCCAAAATGAAACATCCCTTTAAAGTGTGTACTTACTTATCAAAGCTGTCACTATTCTTTATGAAATCATCCAGTTTCTCTCTGGCATATTCAACCACGTCCTTATGGAGCTCAACTCCATGGTTCACACCAAATGGCCCTGGTGAAAAAGACACAACAGGAACAATATTTTCATTAAGAACAATCATAGCATTACCTGCTTCCTACTGTGGTATCATGTCGAGCTGAAATGTTTAATGACTTACACAAGAAGTTAATTTGCACCTATTTTGACAATTGAATAATCATTTGAGTCATTTTTCTAGCAAATCTGCTAAATGTACTGAGTGTGTTTTGTTTTAAATGATAACGAATTAAATTTTCATTTGTTTTGGATTATTAACAAGACAAGCAATTTGTACATCGTCCCTCAGGCTTTAGGAAAGTGATGGGCATCTGCCACCTTTTTACAGACCAAACAATTATTCTGTAAATCAGGATAATAACCTGTAGATCAAACAAATGTAAAAAATGAGTCCTTGCAATCATATTGTCACTGACTACATTTACATGCACACTTAAATTCCACTGATATTCCAAATATGACAATATTCCTGAACTTGTTACAGGTTTTGTAGACAGCAAACTCTATTCATATATTTGAACTTAGGCCTTATTCTGAATGTAGCATTTTCCAACCAGGACATATGGGATATGCAGATATTATTCGGGTTTTACGAGCATTCTTTGGACAATTATACAGCTCATTCTGATTATGCATGTCATTTGGGGTTTTTAACCGCAGTTTGGGACACGCCCTGTTGCCAGCCAGCTCTGTACGTTGTCATGGACGCGTTGTACACAAACCAACTCGCCAACAGTTTGCGAGGCTGGGGTAGAGATGCATTTCTGGTCGTTCAAACATTATGGAAATTAGATATCAACAGGTTTTTGATATACGCAAATATCGCAACTCTGACCTTTTCAAGAGCGTGGTTGGAGGAATGAAAGAGGGAGGCTGTGTTAGCAAGGTCAAACAAGTCCGCCACAGGTGGAGGCAGCTCCAGCCTTTCCACTTTTCCTTTTTTTCAAATGCTAAACAACATGTTTGGACACGCTAATCAGAGTACACACAGCTGCATGTTAACAGGAATCGTAGTGGAATATTCATTTTCATTTGCCATGTAAACAGCTTAGTAGGAATATGTTTGGGTTTTTAGTTTTGAATAAGGGCAAAAACTTAAATATTTTGTGCATGTAGACGTAGTCTCTGATGCTGATTTGTTGGCACACAGTACACTTTGTAGTAAATTTGTTTAACCTAGATTTTACGCAACATCTGAGCACTTCCCACACATGCAAAAACACAGCTGGGTACACTATGCTTACCTATGATAAGGCCCACCATTGTGCTCAGGTAGCCAGTCCCACTGCCCAGATTGAGGAAAGAAAGTCCAGGCTGCAGTTTGAGGGCCTCCATCACCTCTGAGTATATACACGGAGCAGACAGGTGTATGTTGCCATGCTTCCACGCCAAGTCTTTGTAGGCACTGTCCCGGTAGCCGTCCAGATAGTAGTCACCGCGGTCTATGGCCCGAAAAGCCTGTTCAACTTTTTCTGTGCGAATATACTGGGCCTCTTTCAGATTATCAATGAGGTCGTCATTGTCCTCCCCAGCGCTTACGGCTCCCCCCATGGTGAAGAGTAGAGAAACACAAGGGCCAAACTCGTGCTCAGGATGAGTGATTTCTCCTCACAGTGGCATGGAGATGAATGGCTGACCTGAAGGATGCTGCTGCTGTGACTCCTCAAGCGTCAGTTCAGACTACGGTCATGTCCAGGCAGCAAGTGACCTGAGAGAAATTATATAAACACATTATGGCAACATGTCTGCTCGGGGAATACAGCATCTGTTTAAATCTGCAAGGAAAGTGCAGATTTAAACAGATGCTAATAAAAGTAAAGACTTATTAATTTTCTCACACAACTGGGATTATCTTTTTGATGAAAACATTAACAGCTGCGACAGAAACAGACTGAAGAATGACTTAAGAATTAAATAACAGTGTAATACTAAATTAAATCCCTTCTGAATGAAAACAGTTTCATAAAAGACTTTATGAAACACTATAGCTGGGTCTATTTGAATATATTACAAACACTATATTCACCAAAATGTACTGTTTGAAAACAATCCTACAATACAACATTAAGGCATTTTGATTTGATAGTCCTTTGTAGCCTCATAATAGGGAGCCTCAAGATTTTGGAAACAGAGATAAACCCCCAAACACACACTCTCTTTATACCAGTGGCTTACTTTTATTCAATGTATACAGTAGGGGTGTAAGAAAATATCAATACATTTAAGTATCACAATATTATGTTTTATGATACTGTATTGATTCTCAAAAACACGACTGATTTTTTTACAGTATACTAGCAACGAGTTGTGGCAGTTTTTCATTTTGTGTTGTGTTGAAACGCCCCTAGCCCTAGATAACAGTGTTGTAATCTATTTTAAGCCATTTGACTTTTCCTCTCACACATAACAGCATATCACTCGTGTGGCACAGGGACTGTGATAAATACAAATGAAGACCCAACTGTTATCACTGCATAAAAAAAGTGTTTGGTTTTTTTTTTAACTCAGACCTTTTTCATATGGTGATGTGTTTTTTAAACTATGACATAGGCTTGGGCAGTATCATGTTATCACAGTATACCAGGGTGTTTGAAAATCCAGATGGTATGATTTCAATACCATCAAAATACAGACACTGTCTGTTCAACTCATATAGAGATGCTGTATTGAGGATGTATTGTATGTAGTGCACATCACACGCCACCAGAGGTCAGTCTTTACTGTTGAAACAGGCAGCTGAGCTGGGACACATTACGATTGTGAGTGGTGGGGCTAACATTAAAAGACTTTAAACAACCCCTAGCAGCAGCAGAGAGAGACCTGAGGGTAATGCAGCGTATGCATACGTCTAACACAGTGATAATGGGGTTTATTTCAACCAAACCAGAACAGGATATTGCTGGGACGGTGGACTAACTAACTAAATGACTAACACGACTTCACCGGATGGTTTTGGTGAGTTTTACTGTGCTTCTGTGCATGTTTGATGATGAGTTAACAAGGCAATTAAGCCAGTCTTGACTAAGTAAAAGAGAGAAACTTGGATTCAGAAGGTGTATGGTTGTACTTATCTGTTTAATAAGGAAAATAGGTGTAAGAGGATTAACTTTCTTGACATTTAGTAAGTTTGTATTGTGTATTTATTACACTGAAAAGGCTAAGAGATCTTGCAGAAAGTAGCCGGTTGGAGGGGTGGGGTTGCAGTAGCGCCGCACACTAATACCGTCATATACTTTATACCACTGTGAAATGTCAGGAAGATATTAAGGTATGAAAAAATAGATACAGCCCAAAAATACTATAACAGTTTTCCTAATATTAGAATAAAAAACACTACAATATATGGCCTTGCTTAAAGTGTCATATTGAATTGCAACCCCTGTACTGTGATATATATCATCAGTGCTGGGGAGTACTTAACTATGTGTAGTTCAGTTACTAGTTTAACTACAATTTGCGGTAGTTGGGTGCAGTGTAACTACATCCAAATCTCAGTAGCTTTTCAGTAGTTAACAACTTTGGGTCATGTTTTCATGTAGTTCATTACAAACTACATATTCATGGTATTCTCATGACGTTCCTTGCCATACAATATGGCACAATGCTACAGCTCATTGTCACAATTGTGATTTAATGACATTTGATAACCTACTATTTGACTAAAATCATTTGTGGTTTGCAACCAAGATATCTGCAATCAAACACTATGAAATGCCCCGGAGGTTTAGCAAATTTTTTTGACTCTGGCCCAGTAATTGCTTCCTATCCTCCCTGAAAAACAACCTTGGGCTGTTTATGTGAGAACTGGCTGCCCTTGTCCCTAAATCAAACACGCTTACACTTTACTCAGTGTCAGTTCAGTTGTACTTCTGTGTAACAAGTTGAGATTCCAGACTCGGATCGTTATCATTTGCCATAATAGTAAAAGTAAAATAGTTTCACTTTAACAAGCTATAATTTGAGTGTAGTTAATATGTAGTTTAACGACTTTTCATTGTGAAGTAGCTTGTAGTTTGGTAAACTATGGATTTAATGTAGTTTTCCCAGCAGTGCGTATCGCATCGATTCTTGCCAATGCTCAGCCCCTGTATACAGGCCCTTTTCCCAACAGACTTTTTGATAGCACAAGTTTAATTAATAACCTTGAAGATGGATCCATTTAATTTAGGTTCAAGATCCCTGGTATAATACATGCTGGCTCACTAGCACGGCTTTATGGAACTGAGCCATCATTAATGCAGTTTGGTACATCTGTGATTTTCCTGCGTATACACTACATGATATATGTTGTGAAAAAGCTCTATTCGTCATGTTATGTCCCACATGCACAGTGTAATGTGCTGTATGCTGTATATAATGCTATTAGTTAAACTGATTAGTTAAATGCCAAGAATTCACTGCTTCACTTCACTGGGTCAATTAAAACTAATCTCTGCTGATGTGAAAGTCACTTACATTGCGAGTACTGAGCTACTGGCCTCACAATATAACGCTGTGCTATTAAGAACCACATCGCAGCAATAAAGAGGAAATTCCTACCACATGCTTGTTTTTAAGCATTTTATAGATGCTTTGATGACAAAAATACCCCACACTGGAACACAGTGAGAGGGTATGGCTGGAGATTCAGCCGAGGGAGACAAGTCTTGAATTCCCTCTCTGCCTCCTCAGCATCTCCACATCTGACTCAGCTAATAAAGATTAAATTCAGAGGTGACTTTGTAGTGGGAGGCCTGGTAAGGTAATTTTCCATTGGCTCTTTCTTGCAGGCGAAAAGAATCATTGATTCGCTCACCATCACTGATTGTACAGCAGTGTATTTTTTTCTATCCCATTTTTCCCCCTCTACCCTCTCTGTAATGCATAGTCCTTTGAGTTGCCTGCAGTTGAAAAGAAAATCCAGGAAAATGGGTCAGGCGAGGTATTCTACAAGCAAATTGCTTTTGGGCACTGCTGTACAGTCTTACCAATGATAATCCAGAGTCTCGAAACAGGGGTCATCACTCACCCACTCCTTTAAGACAAATAAAAAAGGACCAGCTAGGTAATAACATTTGTTGCTATAGTGAAGCTATTCCTGTACAGGAAAACAAACCCTCTTTACAAACAGGAATCCACTGGTAAACACACAGTGGATGTCCTGGGTTGACCCCTGGTGTGTATAGAAAGTGCATTGACGCCATCTCAGGTCATAACTGACTGCTATGACCCAGCTAAGGACTCACTCGCTGAGCCATGCAGGATGACGAAACACGTAACAGATCCTCTGGCAACACAAGATCAAACCTGGTGCTGTAACTAAACACCAAGGGCCCGTCGAGGCAGCACACAGACATGTACACACTGCTGATCAGCAGGCAGTGTGAGGTAAACTGATAATCCTCATGGTTACCAGCATTTACAGTGCAAAGACATTTTATCAGCTCATTTGCAGCCTTGTCAGCAAAGGAAGTGACGTCCACACCTCTGTGGCAAAATGCCAGAAGGATATGACTCTTAGAAAATAATCACATGAAAAATCCACACTCACAGATCTTTTCTGTTTGTTAGGTTGTGACAACAGATTACAGCATTTGTAATCTGTGTTTAAAGCTACAGTAGACATTAAAAAAAAAAGTATTTTATTATCAGTTTCCACATTTGTTCTTAACTGCTTGTGAATATGCAGATCCTGCCTGTGATATTACACTTCTTGAGGCCAGTGAGTGGCTGCTTTGTCCCATATTCACTGCAGCAAAAGAATGTGAGCATGTTAGGCTCCAACACTGGAGGATAAAACACTCGATAAAAGACTTTAGAAGATGTAATTAATGAGATCAGGCTGTATGGATTAAATTAAGTGACAATTTTCTCTGCAATGTCAGATGTAATATTAATACAACATGTGTGCAAACGCGCTCTACAAATGCAAATTTCCTACGAGTGCTCATTCGCTACAAAGGCACTTGAGTGTTATTGAAGTCATATATTACACCAGGATATTCCTCTATGCAAACTTCAAAAGGAGGAACTGTGTTGCGTTCCCGTGCACACTGGGTGAGATGAAATACACCTGTACATAGGGCTGTATTTCAAAATAATATTCCCGCAATAAATATTACCTTTATGATATTTGTATTAATATTTAGCCATGCTGAGTCCTCATCTAGTTCTACCAGCAGTGAAAATCTTCCATTTGTTTAACACTTTATTTCGTGACACGATACCTCAGAAACTAATGACCCAATTCCCCTAAAATCTGCTGTGGGTATCCATGGCACGCAGAAGATAAATCATTATGATTTAGGTTACCCAATGACCTTTTTTCCAGCAACACTGTTACACTGAAATGTCCAGTTTTTCATTATATGCCTAAAAATTCGAACAGTCGGGTATGATGGTGATGTTAGCTGAATATATTCATGGTCATCAGAGGACACATCCTTTGAATATCAACAACCTACTGACCCCTCCTAGTGTTGCCACCAGGGAATCCCGTTAACACATAATGTCTCATTCCATATTCTAAAGGGCAGATAATCACTGTAGCGCATTTATGCTTCATCTTTTTGACCGTTGTAACCATAGACCATTTTTGCACTTCTGTTAAAGGGCCACATTGATCTGCTCTTGCCATTTTTACACTGAGATCGTGCTAAAGGGCCACTACAAAATCCCTTTTTAATGCTGTCTTTGCATTTTTACACAGAACCAAACATTGGCAGCATCATGCTGCTCCAGTGTGTGATTTTAGACAGCATACCGGCATCACAGAAGCCAAATACATGTGACGGTGTAACGTAACACAACAGCATTGGCCTTATAAATAATAACTATTACATCACATAGCAATAACAATCATTTGCCCTCCCTGTTATATGGTGGCTGATCTCATCCTGTGCTCAGAAGATAAGGAACTCCCAGACCTCTTTGTTTTCCCAATTTTTCAGCCCTCATTCGTCTTCTGCTTTGAGTTAGCTGCTAACTGCTAGCAGCTGCTTTCTAAATCTCCTGCATGATCCAGTCTTGTTGGCTGTCATTTTGGAGCTGTTGCTACCTCTGATGCCACCTTAAAGGCGAGACAACTTTATCCCTCCATTGTACCCTTCATATAGAATGGCATGGCTGCATAACAGCATGAAATTCTGCCTTTAAGAGGCAGCGTAAAAGGGGCTTTTGTAATTACCTCACTAGTACGCAACCTGTGGCCCTTTAGCCCCTCTCGGTGGCTTCCTGTGGCCACAGCAAGTTTGTGTTTGTGTTACTGTTCGCTCGTGCATGGTAAATATCATTTGTTATTTCAGCATCAGGTTGTGTTGGTAATGTGCTAACTGGCTAACTACCATTTTGAATCCATCCTGCTGGTCTTCTGGTGTCCCTTTTTTAACGACGAATACAGATTACAGCTGCCTACTGGTATGGAAAGTTATTTCCTCTCACAGCCACAGGGCGTACATGCTAGTTGGCAGTTGGCTGCAGTCTTTACGGTGTGTTCAAGTGCAACTTTTTGGCAGAGACACAGGCAACAGTAGGTGACACAACAAATAGCCTTGGTCACCACTAGTTCTTTGATGTCAGTTTGGTGTATCTGGTCCTGTAAAGTACCAAACAGGCTAATTCAGATTTAATATGCTGTGTTACCTTCGTTGCAAGGCTCAAAACTATTCTGCGCCTCCAGACAGACTGTTAGTTTTTATAAATGTCTCTTGATTGTAAAGGTTACCGACCCCTGGACTAAGGAGTGCAAGTCAGTTGTCTATCCATTCCTGTGTGACAGTAATTTTCTTTATAATGCACTACATGAAGACCAGTCTCTACTTTTTAAAAAAAAAATAAAAATTTTTGCCTTGACAGTGGTGTGTCTTCCTCTCCCGATATAAAGTTTTGGGCGATGTTAGCGGAAGTATCAGATCTAGACTTTCATTTCTACAACTGCACAAGCTGTCCCAGAGTCTAATGAGTTGCTCACCATAATCACCCCTTCCCTTCCTACCGTCGTCAGACTGGAATATAAGAAAGACTGCCATGAAAACCTCTGAAGATTTTTGTGCTCAGCAGTGGACAAATCCTTTCATTTAGGTAACAATATGGCTTCTCCTCTGACTCAGTCCCCAGGTACCAGGTGTCATGGCGCGATCTGACTTAATGAAAAATGTATTCGTGTCTGCCTTTATTTATGTGACTTTGACCACTGGACTCTGTATTAATTAGCCACAAACAGCAGAGGATGTGAGAGTAGAGGCGTTTGTTGTACCAGGCTAACAACAGGAACTAACTGCATGAGTGGGTGTGTGTGAAACAACTTAGATTTTCAAAATTTACCAGAACTTCAGTTGTTTCTCTTATTCTCCTCTGAACTCTGTCACTTTAATTCCTATTGTCTCTGTGTATTCATGAAAAAAGGTCATACAACTTTGGGACAGACATAACATTAACACTGTTGTGTCTTTCCCTGAATTTGTGGCACCTACATGAACCTGCAACCATTTGTGTCTTACACTGCATACATTTTATTCATCTGTTTTTTTTCTGATGTGTGATGAGAACGATAACAGTGAGGCCAAGGACTCAAGTGTTATTAATTGCTTTCAATCAACTTCTGAACAAAAATGTTGCATACTTATTCCACCTCGCCGTTCTGTATAAAAAGTATTATCAAGGAATAGGGGGACAGAGTTTTCATGCCTTTAAGCCAGCAGCAGAGGTAGTTATGGTGCCAAATCGACAGGCAGGACAGGACAAGTGTGCATTTGGACACCATCTTATGTGTGCGACTCACCATGAGAGATTTAGAACGCAGAAGTTAGCAGCTAACTCAAAGACAAAGAACAGCAAATGAAAATTTCTGCAAATTGGGAGGCTACTTACCCTCCTAGCATAGGACAAGGTCAACAGCCACATAACAGAGAAGGTAAATGGTTGTTATTGCCATCTCATGCCATCGAAGCACTGTGTGACGTGTATGTTATGCCACACTAGAGGCCAACACTCTTGTGTTGCGTCACACCCATAACGCGGAACACCAGCGTGCTATCTAATATTACACACTGGGGCAGCATGAGGCCACCGTTGTTTGGTTCTGTTTAAATACGCAAAGCCAGCATGGTAAAGGGACTTCACTGCGGCCCTGTCATGGGATCAGCTTGTGTCACAGAGGTGTTCATTCAACCAGACCTGAAGCTCCAAGGGGAGAAACTGATTAATCCAGCGAAAGAAATTAACTGACAACAATTTTGATAACTTCGATTAATTGAGGACACTGACGACAATCTTTGTTTATTGTTTATTTGTTTACATTCACAATATTAAGTGCACTAATACTTAATATGATGCACATTAGTGCTTCAGTATCTTGTGCAATATTTTTCACAAAATCATGTGCAATGTTATTCTTCACTATCAATGTGGTGCAATGTCATTTTCTCAGTGGTGTGTAATACTACTTCTCATTGTTGCATCAAATTCAATACTACATTGATTACCAGGCGCAGTCTGTTTTTTTCCACCAATTTAGGTCATTTTTACTAACTCTAGTATTTATGTTATTCCTGTTGTTACTCTGTTAGGCACTGTTTTTTGCTTTTGCTCCTTGAAAACACTTCTGTCTGGTATATTTGTATATTCTGCCAGATATTTGACACTCTATTGTTCTAAAACTGGGCCCAGTGAGTGACCCTGACCCATGAAACCCACTGGTTGTGTGGTTACTGTACGTAGTGTTACTGTAATTTGAAGCATTCTCTGGCATCATGATGAGCATGATGAGCAGTGGTTTCCAAACTTTTTGTGCCCAGGGCACACCAAAGGGCAAACTGATACCTCAAGGCACATCTGTATTTAAATCTGTGCACAATAGCCTCTATAACATGTGTAACCACTTTTATCACGATATAAGACAATAAAAAAGAAGAAAATAGGGCAGTAAGCTGCCATGATACTGGCTACTGACAGTTTTTTTTTCTTCTTTTCTTTCGGCAGAAGGTCATCTTCACTGGTGCTTACAATAAATCGCTCCGTTGTCCCACTCACAGCTTTCTCCTTTTAACCTCCTGAGACCCTGTGTCCTCATGTGAGGACATCACATTTTGGGTTTGCTTGACCCTTATACTTCATTCTACTTAACTCAGACCAGTTGTCCTCGTTTGTCGACACTTTTCTGTGCCATCTAGTGGTAGTAAGCCCACGATACACTAATCCATCTAAAAACAAGATGGCAGCCTGCAGCCGATCCTGACAAAGAAGTCAACAAGGTCCAAAACCCGATCACATTTTATGGTTCAAACTTGTTTGTTTATGATTAATAATGTTTATGGTTTGATATGGCACCAAAGTTGACCAATTTTCGCAACTGTAACAAGCTAAGACACTGTTAATTAGGAAGTACTTGTTTGAGGATATTGGGACTTTAATATCGGCCCTTTCAAGGACATTGGGACTTAATTATCATTGACAATGTTGAGTTTTTTTATTTATACTTATTGGGTCCTACCGATCCCAAATAGCTAGGACATATTTAAAATGCATAGCAAATAAAAGTTCAAGTCTCAAGAGGTTAATTGTTATCATCTCTCTAGCCTTTTTATTAGGAAACGGGTGTGCACAACATACTGATACGATCAATTAAAAATTCACTCATGACTTTTTGTATAGGCCCAGTTAAATATTGCGGTAATAATGCGTGGTTATCACAAAATCCCGTGGTACATCTGGTTTTCACTTGTGAGGATCTGCTGTTTTTTGTTTTATGTGACAGTTGATTGAATATATTTAGGTTTTGGGCTGCCAACCGGACAAAATATAAAAATTTCCTTGGGATTTTGTTAGGGATGCGCGCAATTAAACAACTTAACGATGAAGCATCCGCCCCCTAGTCAGCACCAGAAATATTAGTCGGTTAAACTAATTAGTGTTTTATTAATGTACAATGCCGCTTAACTGTCATGCAGCCACCCGCCACTAGTGGGTGCTGCAGAGCCGTCAGACATCAGTCTCCCTCCCCCGCGGTAATGCTGCAGTAGACTGGAGTTTTAAAACAGCATGGTGGGACATTGGAGAGATGTCCTCTTGTAAAACCAGCCAATTTGGCAGTACTTTGATCTAGAAAATGAATTCAGCAGCATTTTATCTTTTTTCAGATGTTATATTATTTGTTAACTTTAAGTGAGTTGTTGTCAGATAATGTGCAGGGTTTACATTCATACTGCACGGAGCAAAATG
>JAPZEB010000004.1:19429632-19441530 GCA_029783705.1 Chaetodon striatus
ATCGTACACTACAAGGTATGGAAAGACCCATAGTGTGAGGCCATATTGCTCTTTTGTGCTCCTGGATTAGACATTAGGCTGGCTCACGAACTAATGAAAGATATATTTTAGAGCATGTTTACTGCAATATTGATAGCCCATTATACTAACAAGTTAGATAGCATTGTAGGAAATGGAAACAAATGCACTATCAGGACTGCATGGTCTGTTTCATCTAAATACCCCACTGTTCTTACTTTGTCCACATAGGGGTGCATTTGCTCAGGACTTGGGCCCTCGTGTAGTCTTTCATTACAGAGTGTCAGAAGCCTAATATCAGTTATTTGGAAGGATGCGAGCCTATAAGATACTGTAGTACACATTTGTATACTATATGGAGCATAATAGGCTGCAAATAAGATAAGAGCCAAATCCTGCGTGGTTTAAAATTTATCATAAAGAGCAGATGAAAGCCATTTTTGTTCAACCATATTGCTTTGTTACATACCTATCGCCACATAAACACTGAAGCACCACAACTGCCTCCTCCAGGAATCCATAGTGATGTTAAAGCTTTAAAAAAAATGTCCCATAATCATAATTTTAACCCAAATGACAATGTCCCGTTCATGTTTATAAAAGCCAAATTTGTACCCGTTTGTATTGAAAATATTCCACCGGTGTAAAATCTTTCTTTACATACAACACAGTTAATATATCTCTATCCCTGGCACCGTCCCAAGCCTATATGAAAGAGCGTGGAGCCTTTGAATCAACCCACTACTGTGATACAAGAGCAGGTATTGAAACAACAAAAATGTTAACTCCAAGAAAAAGTTTTGCCGCATTAAAGTCACATAGGAGCCACATTAGCATGTGAAAAGAATAAACAGAGGCATTCTCAGTTACACACTCCACCTGGCTGCTAACCAACGTCCTTGTCAGAAGTCCACCCACCGCACTGGCTAACACTGAAAGACCTCCTGGGGACCGCAGTGACCATTCACTCGGTTCTCTCTTTTTCCCATGCACCTGTGACTGTTTTTGTGTTTGCTATTTTTTGCTTTGTCTTTTTCTGGCAACACTGTATCATCGGAGACACACTTTGCCTCAAAAGGAATTCTCCTGCCCAACAATGTGGTTTGTTTGTTCACCGGATATGGCAGGCCAGAGAGTCAAATGAAAAAAAAAAAAAGTCACCACAGTAATAATTAAAATTGCCACAAGAAAAAATAAGCTGAGAGACACAGCAGTGTGAATGGATTTGAAATAAGAAAATAAGGTACTTTTACCAACTGGTTTCTTGCCGAGTTGGGGGGCTTCACAGGTGCAGTTGGAAAGGCTCTCCTCCTTACTCTCCTCGGACGGCTCATCCGGCTTCTCCATGGTCCTGGACCTTAGAGAGCTGCTTTTCCATTTTCCAAAGGACTTTGCCACAATCGCTTTGTCCGCTCCTTTCATTGTTTTCTGTAAAACACATTTACAGCATGACTTCCCAGGTTTATCCCTCTTGTGAGCCATCTGCCCCCTTTTTTGGCTCTCAATAAACCTGGGCTCATCTTTCCCAAACCCAAAGTAAGAGAGAATTAGGGCATTGTGTGCATATGCATTCTCTTAAGCATTCCAGAAATTTTCCTGATTGCCCTGGCACCTTTTTTAGAGAGCGTTTGGACATTGTTTTCCTCCTGACATTTTGCAATCCTGTGTGGAGAGAGTGGTACTGATTGAAACAGTATAAAACAATACTTTGCAAAGTACCCACACGGTAAACAGTAGATGGAAACTGAAAAAAAAAACAAACATGTTTTCACATTTAATCCAACTTAAAGGAAATAAAAATAGCACATTATGCCCTAATTGAGTGCTGTACAGTCCGCAAATACTATTACAAGGCCGATCAGGATTAGCAGTGGAACATACCTAGTTATCTATTTCTGAGTGCCAAGACTGCTAGCAGTGGGCAACTAAATTTCAAAAGCTGGCAAATCCAGTTGTCTCCTAAATACAGAAAGTACTTAAATCCAGAGCTAACAGAAGAAAAAGACGGATAAAGGGTGCTCTGCATATCACCGAAAAGCTTGTGCACTTTTCAGAATCACTGGCTAGGTTAAACAAATATGCTAAGTAGAGATCAAAACAATCCTTTGATCTGCAGCCTAGTTTCCAGAGGAATGGCTTGGCTGTTGTTGTAAATAACTTGTATAAATCTATATACCATTTGCCTTCAGGTAATATCAAAAGTGCCAGGGATTCGCAGGCAAATACCTTGTGGTTAGGAAATAGATCAGATAAAAGCATATAAATATTTCAGCAACACTGCACTCTGTCATTTTGTGTATTATAGCTGAGTTTTTTAACCCCATGTGATCATTTTTACTTTAGTTCTACAGCAGAAACATGAATGAGTAATATTTGATAGCAAAATTACATTCTACCTCTTTCTATTTTGTAGTTTGGAAAAAAGGTTCCTACCTCCAGCATGCCATTCAGGTCAAACACAGTGTAAAACATTGTGCTAAACTTCATACAAAAGAGGCTTGAAGAATCAGAATGCAGAAGCTATGCAACTTGCTGACTAACTTTGCCCTCTGTTTTGATCGAGCACACAAAGAAAAACGCTGTCCATTCAAAACAGACAGCATAACTCTTTTCAGAGAGGGGGGACCGTGAACAAACGAGGCCATGTCCTGAGCTGCAGTCAGTTTCCCGTCAGGCCTGCACAGTGCACGGTGAGGGCCGCAGGGACTGGGACTGGCTGACACCACACTCACGAGCAACAGAACAACTTTTGTGCACACTATCATCCTCTGGAGTTTTTTTTTTTTTTCCTCTCTACCCAAATTGGACAAGTGTGCTTTTTGGTTTGCAGCTTGCTTTTACCTCAGTTACTTTGGTTGTACTTCATAAACATGTTGGTTAATTTGACAAACTAATCCTTCTTGCAAACTAATTTCATAGCAACGTAATACTCTTTAAATAGCATTATTATTATCAGAATGATAAAACATAACACATAGCTAACAAAACATTTGAAACAGCACACGAGGAAACACCCAGATAATTCAATTTAAGCACAATTAAAGATATGAATGTAGCTCTGGCAGAAATGTAAAGCTTTTTTTAATTTGCTACTGTGCTAACTAACAGAAATTCTGATGCTAACTAGCTTGCATAGGCTAAAAAATTAGCTAAATTATTTTCTAGCCTAGCCTGCTAACTAGCCTTATTTAACTTGAGCTTAACTTAGTCAACTCAAGAATAACCGTAACCAAATTGTTTAAATAAAGCCTTACAGGGAGAAAAAGACTGTTCCAACATGTCTAACTTCTTAAAAAATTGCAGATATTAGAAATAAAACAATCAGCGAGGATCAACTCAAGCACCACGCTAAACTAGCAAACATAGCAGACAATGGTAAAATAATTAAATGCTTTGCTAACTGACCTATTGATCTAAAGTTGTTCAAGTAAGTCACTCATTGCTGTTCACACAGGGGAGACCGGGGCTGATTAGCACAAATTTTTAACTCTTTCACATATTTCTCTGGCATAATTTATGTTAGGCTATTCTAACAACTTAGCCCATCAAATTCAAGCTTAAGGTCTCAGCTGGAAATAAATATGTTTTAATGTACACAAATGTTTTCTAAAATCAGGTGATTTGTGATTTAAGTCATATTGTGCATTTGTGCCAACCGGCCCCACCCTGGGGCTGGGGTTCACACATTTTGGGGTTGGCTGGCACAATGTTAAAACGCTATAGTTAAAACTGAAGACTCAAAAAATAGCACACACATCCAAAAACGATAAATACTGGGTGCTGGACAGAAGAACAAATGCAAATGTACAAAAACATCAGATGATGTGTGATGAAGGGCTTGTGCGCGAAACGTCACGTGGTGATACCATTAACATTTCAAAGGGAGCAGTTTCTGGTGTGCGGTCTTTGTATTTTTGAAAATGCCATAGTGACAAAAAATGAAGCATACAATAAAAATAATTTGAAAATTTAATCAAACACAACTAAAAGACATGAATATTTAATACAGTATCCGTCCATTTTTAAAAGCAAACAAAATTTTTAAGCAGTATATCCGTAGGAATGCGTAGTTATTTTTGCCAATGACCATTCAAAACAATAGTAATTAACGAACCATATATGCATTGTTTTTAATCTTTTAAAATAGTTTTGATATCTCAAAATACTGTTATAGTTACAACTCCTAATTTTACATTTGGTTAGCACATTTGCCAGCCAACTCCAAAATCAGTGTGCCAGCCAACCCCGCTCACGTTTGACCCAGTTTTCTTAAACTGATGTTAGCCAGCTAACGTTATTGATCAGAGGCTTTCAAATACTATTTTAAAATATAGCTGATTCCTTTGTCTATTAACTAGAAGTAACGCATTTCTAATATCTGTGTCTAACACAGTTTTGTAATACAGTTGTTTCACATACCACTTTTTTACGTTTGATACTATAAAACATAAATGGTACGCTCACCAAAAAAAGGTATGTTTTAACATAGCAGATAAATGTACGTCAAAAAATAAAACATTTTAATGTTACATTTATGTTTATGTTTCTGTGATCTTCTAAGTACAAGAAAATCGCTGTGTGCCAACCAACCCCAGTCTCCCCTACATTTTTTTATGCAATTGATATGAGATTGCCTTTATGTTAAAAAAAAAAAAAAAAACACATCCCCAGGTTCTCCTTTATTGCTAGCAGTCTGTGTTAGCTAACGCAGCACACAACATGCTAAAGGATGAAAATGCTTTGACTGACCTATTTATCTAAAGAAGTGTTGATTACAGACTGAACTTCATGTGGTTTTTAGTGGCTGTTTAAATTACTAAATTCCTAATAAAACACTTTTTTTTTTTTTTAAATGTCATGATGGTAATTAAAAAGAACAAACAGGCAAGAATGTAGCCTAGCCTAACTTTAGCTATTTGCTGTAGCATAGCAACTCCACAAAACTGCATTTTCATACGACCTAGCCTGGGTTTGTAATAATTTGCAAAATAGGCTACAATTATAGGCAAACACGATCTCCGCATCACTCACTCAAACACCATGTTTAAAACATGTTTCTCAATGAATATAACTGTTTTAAACAGTCAAGATTTCTCGTTGTCTTTGAGGTCCTATCCTAGTGTGAATGCTACATATATGCTATATATACATGGCATTTATTGTGAGTGTTATGTGGCTGTGTGTTTACTAGTTTTGGCCAGGTCTTTCTGTTAAGAGACAACGCATCTAAAAGGATTTGTTTGTTTAATAACGGTAAAATGAAAATTAGCATGACGACCAAGAATCACAGTAAGATTTATGAAAAGTAGACAGGTGTGAGATGTTGCATAATTTCATGAATACAGACTATTTTTACACCTGGTTGAGTGTTTTAAATCCTAAAAACTGTTGAAGGTGTTTGAAGGATATCATGGGAGCTTCATCTAGCTTCTCTAGAGTCCTGGAAAAGCGATTTTGAGAGAGAACAGAATGTACCATATTCTTGACCCGTCTGCCTCAGATGCTTGCTGTATATGGAACTGAATACTGGACGTGAATTGTATCATTCTCTGTGTCAACTTGTTAGATGGCAGTTGCTGTAGTGGAGTGGTGAGAGCGGCACATATGCATTATAGGAGAAAATTGTGAAATGACAGATTCCGGGTGTGATACTGAGGGAATGACTAACTAATAGGAGGGGTGCTCCAGGCTGTTAGCTTTGAAAAGCAGTTTGCACATTACTTTATCTTGTCAATCAGATTCCTGGAATGGAAGAGGTGACTGATAACTTGAATTAATTATTTTCTTATTGCATGCATGTGTTAATTCATGTTAATTTATGTCCCTTACAGGCCCAAGCCAGAATATCCAGAGTAAAGCGCCACCTCTGGCACCCAGATCACCACACCACTCTCTTTGCATATATTTATATCAAATGAAAGACTTTTTTTAATCCTGTTGGAACAAGGACTGACTGCCAAATTTGATTTTTAAATGTACTTTTAAGCTTTTCATGGTTTACGTTTGCATTTCTTCTTAACAAGTGAACAACATGGAGCAGTATTTACGGCTATGATGGGATTTGAAAGTTCCAGATTATTTATTATAAGTAAATCCTACCCCTTAAAACATACCCTTTTCTTACAAGCACAGTTAAATAATGTAGCACAGGGTCAACACTCACGAGGCAAACCCTCCATATTTTTTAATTTTGTACGTGGCTACTTTTTAAAAAATTATGCAGTGCGTAATTTAAAGCAAGGTTTACATTCATAAATATATCCTTTTTACCGTGTTTGTTAAGAAACAAAAGCAGCAGCAGCTCTGTAGAATGCACAGAGCATACTTTAAACAATTGCATTTCACTAAACATCTTTAAACATTTTGACAAATTTAACTTCCCCTGAACACAGAGGATAAGAGGAAAAACATTTCTCTGATGAGAACAGAAACAGCAAGAAGTTCTAACAAGGAAAAGCCTGCCAGGTGGCGAACTGGCTGCACCAACAGAACGCACAATCTGTCTGCTTCTCCTTCCAAACCATTGACAGCTGCCATCACCAGCCTTGCACACTCGCACTCAGTGGCTCCTCAGCTCCCTGCCCATCCCTCTTTAGTGTTTCCTGCTAACCTCAGAGACAGGGTCACCTGGCCCCCTAGTTGCCCGTCTGTGGGGCCCTGCTGGCCCCCTGGAGACCTGCCTGCATGGGGATGCATGGCTAACAGAGGTCTAGCAAATCCTCTTTAATATGCAAACCAAGGGGCTATTCCTTTGACCTGAGACCATAGCTTTTCTAACAGTGAAATCCAAAAATATTCAAGTGATGTACAACGATGAGATTTGATGAGCAGTTTTTGATCTGCTGGTTATTTGATATTGAATATTATCAGAGGCAAACAGTGCCATAATCAGGCATTTTTCCTCAACCAGGTAGGTTATTCCAGTTTAATTAAAGTAATATGCGGCTTGATTGAATTAGATGGTGTTCGACTCGACCTATTTGAAAAAATAATAATCTGCAGTTTGAACATTTTGGTAAAATTGGAACAGCATTTCTCCACAGAGTAAAACCTAAGCACACAGATGCACAGAGGCTAAACTGAAGAGTGTTCCACAAAGCTAGCATTGCAACTGGGCTAAAAATAAAACCTGGCAAAGTTATTCTGATCCCTTATTGGTCCCATAGTTTGATTTCACATTTAGCATTTGCATTCCCCTCCGCATAAACATTTCATTCTTCCCCTCCTGCAGTACAATGAGACTTGAGTGACTTTGGCAGCAGATTTTGGATCGGTGCTCCTGAATCCACCAGTGTATGTTATCAGCAGGTAAACAAGCTTTCGAACAAAGCCATAATGGAACTGCAAGCGGCATAAAGAGGCTCATCTCAAAAGCTATACAACCCATCAAAGCTGGTGTCATTTCCTCAACACTGCACTGCAGCTGGAAAATGCATGGCTGTTAGTTACAGTTTAAATCGCCTGTCTATTTTCAGACACTTCAGAACTATTTGTATTGATTATTTACTTGTCAGTAAGCAGCCAGATTACCAAAATAAGACAACAGATTTTAATGTTTACTGGATTCTTTTTCCGTTTTGTTCTGTGGTAGGAAATCAAAAACTGTGTCATGCACTAAATTAACGGGATTTGCACTATAGGGTATTTGAATAATTATTTTCCTACTGAAAATGAAATAGTTCTGTCTATATTTGGAAGGATTACCGATGGCATTTAACTTAATGTGAAAATAATTTGCCCTTTAAATACGTAGTTTAGTTATATCCTACACTTCCTGCTCACCAGATGCAATCTTGTTAACCACACGCCTGGATGCTTGTCACCAAACTTTCCACATATTTGCCTTTTGGGTACAGCTCAGATGCACAACTAAACCTACGCACTCTCCTCCCAGTGAGTGGAGAAGCCTCAAAGCTTTCCTTTCATATGCTGCATTATCTCTTTGGCGGTAATTATCCATAAAACTATGCCATCAGATGGTGATGATTTCCAATATGAACCCAATAAATGTGTTTAAAATTTGAATTATCATATTTATGTGGATATGTGTTACTAATAGTGATTATGTTCGTCATGTGGGTAGAAAATCAACCATCCTTATATTGCGCATTCTCACATATTTCTCAGACATTTCATCACACATTTAATCTGCCCCTGTCTAAGATTTTCTACTGAACCTGTAGTCAAGGCAGAGAGGGGACAATAACGGATGAGATTATGAAGCATGTCTGTTAAAGCATGTCTGTTTGATCATCATTCTGTTTAGGTGAAGTTCTCTTCTTGGTCTCTTCAGTCCCTGACAGCAGATATATAACCTAATCTCTTTCCCTAACCCTTTTCTTAGGCATGAATAGGGTGGAAATGTGATGGCATTAAGTCGATTTACTCCTTGGTTTGCAGTTTCAGCCTTAATGCCTCTTGGCTCTTCTTCAACACACTCGTTCCATTTAGATTTCGAAAATATAAATGTTATGTTAAGGCTTCCCTATTTATTTTCATTTATCCATCATTTGAAGTTCATGCATATATTTACTCTGCGAATAATGCTTGTTTATTTGCAGCTCCGTCTATCTAGTATAGTGTCAGAGATATTGGAAAATCAAATACAACTTGTGTATTATCTTCAAATACAGGGGATATCAGTAACAAAGGGCGAGATCTGAGACTGTATGGCATTCTTTGCGAGTTGTCTCTGACATCGTTTTTGATATTTCACATTTACTCGTCTAAACCTTAATTTAGTGCCTCCAGCATATGTTGACATGCAAAGAAAAGCCATTATGATGTGTCTTTGGATTTCAGCTGATGGCATTTGAAAGCTGCATTAATATACCTGTCCTTATACAATTATTGGAGTATGTTTGCGATGAATTTATGCGTTGGTACGTGAGAAACTTCAGGTTACCTTTGAACTTTTTTGCATGAGAGTGATAGAAGAGATTAATTTGAATTAACTTGTGTATGAAGATATATTAGTAAAATCAGTATTAAGTTAAATTTTAAATTATAAGTGGGCTTTTCCTTATGATTTTTTGTATTTCAAGGATTCAACAGATAGTAACATCATTTTTAATATTAACAAAAAAAGAAAGAAAGAAAGGTCTTACAGTCTGCATGATAGCCTATATGATAGTATATAATTAATAGTTTTGTCCATTAGAAGTATTTTTATTGTAAACATACTTGCAAAATGTTTTCTTTAAAAGGTTTTTTTAAATTTAAATTTGCATAATATGTTTAAGTGTGTGTCTACGTGTATCCATACGTTAATATATGTATGCATGTATAGGTTTCTGTGTTCAATCATCTGAATTTTTATGGCTTTTCATATTTTTTCGAATTTCCTTGTGCGGCACTTTATAATCTTTATCTGTGATCCTCTACATAAAATTGACTTAATTATTATTTATTATAAAACACTCAAGAGATGATTATAATATGGTGTTTTTTTAAATAACTCTATTTAGTTACTTTTCCTGTTAAATTAAATGACAAATTCCTGTTGAAATTAATATCACGGAACGAAAACGGAGATGCGCACCACATTGTAAGTTGCTATGCATACTGCCTAACAACAGCCAATTATATGATACAGTACTAAAGATAAGTAGTCAAGTGTTATAGAAAGAAGTTTGACAGCAAGTCAAAGGCAGTTTTAATGGTGGAACTAGCTAGAGACTACACATGGCAATGTTAAATCCCATTCAGCCTGATGAGAGTGACTCCCAGCAGCACTGAGCTCAGTGGGGGGTTGTAAACATTTACACTAAGAGCCTGTCCAGTGCACATGGTTGGTGCTTGCCAGCCACCTCGGTATCGAATGTTGTGTTGCATATTTTGTCATTCAGGCCTGTCCCGAAATTGTAGGAATCACACCATCAATTTATGAAGGAGCCATCCAAATGTGACAACAGGCTTATGCTAAATGGAGAAAATAGAGCTAAACATTGTTAAAACACCCCTAGACCCACATGGTAGAGAGTGCTCGGCGGAGAGCTGCTATGCTCCCCGCTGTGAACTGGGAAAGTGATGTTGGTGGGCTTCCTTCTCCATGAGGGCCGCATCGTTCTTGGGCCCCGATTTGAAGCCTTTTTGAAGTCTGTTTCCTGCAGCAGCGTGCCAACATTAATGTTTCCACAAAAGCAAAAATGCTAAATCAAATGAATACACTATACTGTGCTATTCCACGTTGACTCCTGAATCCCCCAGAAAATATTAAAAGCATCATTAAAAAGCTATTTATCATATATGTACTAAAAGTCATTATTATTTGTATTTTATTTAATAGTAACAAGCTATAATAAAATGGTTTCTCGTTAGTTAATACAGAAATCTCAGTAGGCGAGAGAGTCTTGGTGAAAAATACCAAATATCTGCTGGTGTGGTAAATTAGTTTTTATCCATGAACCAGGAAAACTTTTCACCCCCTAATGATTGTAACGGTGAGCTCAAAAGCATCATGTACATTTCTTCAGCATCACATATAATTCCAAAATACGGACAACAATAATTGGGCATGATAAAAACAGCAGAATATGTTTGGGATCAATCCTTTATTGTTTCAAAACTCTATCTTTTACAATACAGTCATTTATTGTTACATGTGTGATTTGATGGATAATGTACAATGTCTTCCGATAATGAAACACAGTCACAAAGTATTCCTTTCTACATATCAATATTCTATGATAGTGAGAAGTTTGTGCTGATATATTTACTTAGTTCTGACAGCTCAATTAACTTCCCTTTTCAAATCAACAAAAGCATTGTTTTTGAAAGTGCATTTCAAGGATTGCAAAGACGACTGTTTCCATCAGTCAGCCATAATGTACATTTCAGTATTGACAGAGGGCCACACTGCTTTGTGAGTAACAAACAGCATTAACTACATTTCCAACTACAACATTTATCTGGATAAGTAAATCAAAGAAAATATATCAATATGCATGCCATGAACATTCCTCCATAAACATTTATAATAAATGTATATTTTTTTATTTAATTATGTTGATAATGACACAGTATTTTCCACAAAAGGACAAATGCTGATAATGAGAACTAATATTTAACATCCAAATTTTGTTCAATTTTACACACAGGTCAAATGGCATAATGCCACAGTGTATAGGGCCGTGCCCTAATAAAGTTAATAGCATTTGGTCCACAATAACAAATCTGGGTTTAAAAGAAAACAAAAAAATGTGGTAGCAGGTGGGATATTGAACTGAAACTGAAAATAGCATGATGACTATCTTAATTCTTTCCATTTTTAAGGTCTTTCCATTTTCAAGTTATGAATTATGATGTGAAGTTTCTGTTCAAAAATTAAGCAATATAAATATACATTTTAGCTCATTACTTGGCTATTATACTTTTCTGTTCCATGGAACAGCTTTCACTCTGTAGAACTTGGTTCCTAAAGGAACCTTGAACCTGTTCTGGGCCTAGAGAAGGAAAAGAGACAAGAAAATAAGACAGAAGGTTCACACTGTGCACACATGAACATAACAGCGTTACTGACATGGATCAATTAAACACATTGAAAATAAATAAATTGAAACCAAGTGTGGAAATTTTAACTAAAAAATAATAATCCCAGAACCATATTTAATTTATGTCAGTATACTGGTTCTTGAATATTCATTAAAAGCACAAATAAAACAACAACAAAAAAAACAGATTAGAACTTCTGGCAAATGCTGTACCTTTTTTGCTTGGCAATATTCCTTCTCCATCACCTTTCCAAGTACCCACGGCCGTCTTGAGGTCCCTGATGCTAAACAATAAAAACAAATCGACTCGTTAAACAAAAACTCACTGAACAATCAGTTAACCACAAATAAATGCTTGTGTGTGTGTGTGTAACATAAAGCCCAAACA
>JAPZEB010000004.1:19448585-19462001 GCA_029783705.1 Chaetodon striatus
CACCTTTGTCCTTCTCCTGCTGTTGAGTAACTTTCCGCAACTTCTCTGTGAGCTCATTGATGATCTGCTCCTTCTTCAGCTTCTCCCGGGTTAGAACTGTGTTGAAATTAGTCTGGAGAACAGAAGAGAAGAGAGTTTGAACAAAGTTAACAGCCATTTTGTTCAAAAAAGGGAATTCATACCAAAGCACAAATGATTTGCTAAGTTCTAATAATAATGCAGATCAGCTTGCAGCCATGGGAGTTAGAGTTGTTTTGTTGATTTTTATTAGTCCATTTGATTTTTTGTATTGTTCCATGTCTGATCTTTTCACCATTTATTATACCCAGCAAATAAAAAAAAACAAAAAAACAAACTCGAAACATAATTATGTGGGCTCAAATGTTATTTCAAATTACACTGAGTACAGATTAATTATGTAATATTTTGTGCAAAACAAAAGTCTTATCAGCTTTAACTATGAGGGGTGGTGTAACAGAGAGAGGTCCAATATCTCCATAACAGAGATTCAGAGACATATTTGTGATCAATAACTGACACAAAACAACTTAATGCTGGATAGCATTAAGTAAGCACTTTGTTAAAACGTAATAAAATCTATCTGCTGCCTCTTGAGGATCTTTTGGTTTAAAGAGATCAGACAGATCAAGATCAGTGTCGGACAACTGATGAAGATTGATCTGTTGATGTGTAAAGCTTAAACATGTCATTTCTGCCACTACGGGTTTTATCAATCAAAGCAATGACAAAAGCTGGACTTTGATGGCATTGTGAAGTAGTGTGGGATCATGGTAGTTGTTGTCTACCATTGCCGTCTATGTTACACAACTTATGCAGAAATCCTGTTTATGGATGACGAAACATATTATAGTTTTATTCACATTACACTTAATCACCTTTATTCATGTTATGGCATTTCATTCTTAGGAAACCGTCAAAACTAACGTTAGCTAATGCTTATATGGTGTTTAACTTGCTTCTCCAGAAATTAGAGCAACGAGAGAGGGTTAAGGGGATATGATGATATTGACAGCCGACCGAATAAAACATGTTACCTTGTATAAAATAACAGATTTTTCTGGATCTGAACATTGTTAAAAATGTTTGTAATAATGTAAGTAAACAACTCAACAAAACATTTATTGTAGGTCTAGCTGTTTTTCTACATTTTTATGCAGAAATATTATATATATCTTTAACTGCATGTGGCTGAGAGTAGAAGTGTCAATAAGTATTAAAAATGAAAGGTTTTACAAAGGAAGTACTTCTTGCTATACTTGATTGTGTTACAGTGTCACTCTGTGTTAAGCTGACTAGACAGCGCTTATATGTAGTTAGGCTGAGTTACTCAGTTGCCAGTTATTACGTACACCCTTATTACCAGCCTTGTAACACACCCTACTTGTCATGGAGGTTAGTGAGGTTTTGATTGAACTGAAGTAATTTTAGAGGCTGTAATTTATGGTGCTGTTGAATTGTATTGCAGTATACCTAAAGGGGTTTTGGATATTTAATCTACCCTCACTGATATTAACAGAATGGATAACATATAATTATCTGTGTCCACTTCTATATGTTGCAGAGCTAAGTGGATCTTCATGTATTTTGCAGTGCAGTCACACCTCAAATGTGAAGAGAGTCATTAGCTGTATCTGTTGTGTGCAATGCACCTGGAAAAATGAGTGCCGATTAAGTTTCAAGCAGTCTAGGATTATTAGGGAACAATATATCATCAGTTATGGCAAGTATATACTGTAAACTGTTTTGCAGTGAAATAAGAGAAAGGATTCGTTACCATTACACTTTAACATCGTAAGACAAAGTACTTTCCAGGCAATTTACAGCCCAAAAATACAAACCTGCTGCTCTGCGATTAGTGATGTCTTGAGGTTCTGCATCTCCTCATTTTTCCTCTTCTCCAGGAGGTCCATCTGGGACTGCAGGGAGGCCCTCTCCTGCTGCAGCCGCTCCTGTAGTGCTGAGTCTAGAGACAGAGGTGCTCCGGCATCTGCACGCCCCTCAGCTTGCAGCGACAACCCTTCATTGCTGAAAGGCACACAATACTCTTTAATTTTTAGAAGGAATTACGTGGACATAAAAGCACACAGAGACAAAGAATACTAAAGGGGACCTAGCATGCTTTTTCTTACTTTCTGTGTTGCAGTGTTGGATGCCCATGAGGCCAAAGTTTCAGATAATGACGTAAATGTATGTGAAAATAATGCCTGTGAGCAAAACTTAAGGCTTCTGACTGTTCTGAATACTATTTCCAATGTTTTTTCTACTTTCAAAACAATCTGGCGTCAGCTTGTGATGTCTTTATATGGTCATCTGCTCCAGGCACACTACTGCGAGTGTTAATATTACGTAGCCTACACTATGTAGCTACATGTTAAAGGCAGGAAAACATGTATTATGGTGTCCCAATGTTGTTAATTTATCCCTGATTTCCAATCAGATTTCAGCTAGAACTTTCATGGTAGAAAATAACACTATACTCCGCCACAATCATTCCGCAACGGCAATAATGTTGCAGAGACACCGAAATGCAGGACACCCAGAAACGCTGACCAATCAGAGAGGACTGGCCTTTTTCGTGAGGAGGGCTTAAAGAGACAGGTGCGAAAAAGGAGTGTTTCAGACAGAGAGGAGTACAGGTATTACAGCACAGACAATCTGATTAAAAATAAAGTGTTTTTGAACATTAAAGGGTGTAAATATGTTCTAGTAGAAACCCAGACTACAAGTATAAACCTGAAAGTGAGCTTAATAGGTCCCTCATTCTCAATTGACAGTAAAATAGATTATTTATCTGACCCTAGATGTTCTTTCAGTGTCATTTTAAATGTAAGCAGATTAAATTTACTATGGTCAACTTAACTTAAAAAAAAAAAACAACAACAAAAAAACAAAACAAATCAAAGTTAGATTTATATATGTCCTGTGTGTGCCATTGTGATTAAACATTTACCTTTTTGAGGATTGACTCTCCTGAAGCTCTTTCTCAAGTAGTCTAATTTTGTCTAAGAGTTTCTTCTCCATGTCCTCCTTCTGCTGCTCTAACTCTTTAAAGGCATCTGGTGATGCAACCTTAGAGGCCTCTTCTTTTTCTAAATCTTTCTCGACTGCTTGTCTGTCCTGCTCTAGTTTTTTGGAGAGCAGGTCATTTTCTGCCTGCAAATTGCTGATAACAGTCCTCAACTCTTGCTCCAGTTCCTGGAAACTCCTGAACTGCTTTTCTTTTTCTTCACTTAGAGCCGACGCTTGCTGGTCAGATTCCTGCTTAAGTTTCTGCTGCTGCTCAACATGGTTCCTCTCGGCATCCTGGGCTTGCCGCTGTAAGGAGGAGAGCTCATTGCGCAACAAAATAGTCTCCTCCTCGTGTCTGTCCACCAGCTCTGAGATGCAGTGGTCCTTCTCAATCCTCATGAGAGTCCTCAGCTCTGCTAGGTCAACTTCATACTCCTCATTTTTTACATGAAGCTGTTTTTTGATATCTGCCAGCTCATCGCCAAGGACTTTGGTCGCAGCCTCTACCTGGCATTTAACAGCCTCAGCCTGCTGCATCTTGGCCTCCTCAAACAAGAGCCTTATCTCCTCTGTCTCTGACTCTTTGAGGGCTAGCTCCACCTCTACTTTGCATCGGAGTTCTGCGAGCTCAGTAGCACGGGCCTCTAAGTCTTTAATTTGGTTGTCCTTCTCTCTAAGTGCAGTGGCATGTTGATCAGCTGCCTCACTTAACTTTGTACTATTTTCAGCAGCCAGATGTTCCAGGGCCTCCTGGTGATCCTTGGTAACGGTCTCCAGTTTTGCCTTGTGTTCCTGCTTCAGCTTCTCCTCCATCTCCTTTAAGTGGGACTGCTCAACAACCTCCAGCTCCTGCCGGATCTTCTGCTGGCTACGTTCAATCTCAAAGTGCAGATTCTCAAGCTGGCTGGTCAGAGAGTCTCTAGAATCTGAGAGCGCCTTGATCTCTTCAGTTTGATCACCGATTATCTGCTCCAGGTTTTTGATTCTATCCGTCTGGTTACTCTCTGTTTCAGCCCATCGCTCTTTCTCATTCTCAAGCTGAGTAAGTTCTTTCTCCTTGCGCTCCATAAGGCCCTCCAGCTCGAGCATTGCGTGCTGGACATCTTTGACGATATTCTGGTTTACTTGGTTTTCCTCCGTTAGTGTTTGAACCTGCTTCTCAAGCTCTTGCCGAAGAGAGAGAAGCTCACTTTGATGCTGCTCCTTCAGTTCGAGTTCGTGGGTCTGGCAGATGTTTTCCACAATGTTGCGCACCTCTGTGGTCATATTCCTCAAGACAAAGCCAAAGTCATTTTGTTCTTTTAATACCAGGCCTCGCAAGTGATAGAGATCTTCCTTTACACTTCTGAAATTTGAATGAGACTCCTCCGCAGCAGACCGGTACTTGTCAATAACTTGTTTGAGGACAGTGATTCTTGAGTTCTCCCTCTCTAGTATTGTGGTATCCTGCATGCGCTTGTTGTCGATGGCGTTGATGACTGAAGAGTACAGTGACTCCACCATCATTTCAGGGCTGATAGGGTCACTGATGGGGTTCGGAGAGGTCAAGTTCTCTTCAATCACAAACTCATTGACAGCAGACATGAAGTCAGATTCAGGGCTTTCTGCTAGAGAATCCAGGTCAAGGGATCCCTGCTGCAGGACTGGATCCATGTTCGGGTGGCCAATGGTTTCAAAGTCAAATGTTTGCGCGTCTATGCTGTCGGGGGATAAGTCCTCTAGAGGAGCTGGGACGGGAACATGTAGTGGCTGGCAGCTCGGTCCCTGAAGGCTAAGAGAGGGAGGGGTTTTGGAGGACCTTGGTGTTGTAGTTTCAGGTATGCTTCCAGACTGTGGGGTCAACAAGGTTGATCTCTGACTACAAGATATCTGCAAAGAGAGAACAAATGAAGGGAGAGGAAGAGAAAGGAAATATTTATACACCAGCAACCACAACAGCTTGTGGACTAAATCTAAATTCCTGCTCACTAACTAGAAAGGTGAACTCAATAGAGTAGAGATCTCCACCAGGCGGCCTCGTTCCAGCTGCAGCCAACAGAGCTGATTGTAGCCATTCTAACAATGTACGCTGTGCAGCTGCGCCCATTGGAATTGTACCTCCCAGCTCCCTCACAGTCAAGATGGCAGCGGAGATAACAATATCATTTTTTTCTTTATGTAATATTGTGCCTAACTTAAGTGGATCATGACATATCGGAAATAGAGTTAATCTGCGGATGCTCCACTTCAAAATGAGACCAAACTTTTCTATGGATGTCAGATTATGAGCCACAGTGAAAGCCTGCACCAGACAGCTTACTTATTGTTCTCAGCTGAGACGATTTCCAGAGATGCCTTTTGCTCTGTGCTTTTGCTAAGTAACTTTGTTGATTACTTATGGCCCCTACCAGCTGGTTAAGAGGAGCGAGGAGTCGGAAGTCAGTGACCATACAAAACAGTCAATACAAAAGGTTTTTTTAACAACTGTGAGTCATCAAAACCACAAGACGTCATTCAGCGTACAGTCATCATTGTGCTCACAAAATATTAGACTGATTGGTCCAATAATGTGCGAGATGTAATGTGCAACCCCACCCAACCAAACACATGATCCCCTCCAGGCTTAAGCCTCGTGGAGGTAAAATAACACAAATAATGGTTAATAATAGACATGTCATTACCCTTTGTTCACTTAGCAGGTCAGTAATAGTTTGGGACATCTCATCCACACTCTGTGCAGCTTGGACCAGCTGGTGAAGCGTGTCTACGTGGCGATTTAAGGGCTCGAAGTCACACATTGTGGGAACCCTGCAGAAAAAAATATTAGAAATATTATTAAGGACAGATTGTTCAAAACTACCCTAAGATTGTCTTTTAGTGCTGACAGCCTAGGGCAGAACATCTGTGAGTCAGTGCTATAATGGTTGGGAGTCAGGCCAGTTTCCACACCACAGGATCAGGCTCCAAAGCAATCAATAAAAATGTATAAATAAATGTCGTAATTTAGAGCTTTAAAATCAACAGCCTGTACATCTCTTGTATCTAATGTATGGTGCACAGCTGTGCACCCAGCCCTTCTTTATCCAACATACCCAGTACCATTGGATTACTGGTGTAGAGCTGCAAAGATTAGTCGATAGATCAATTAGTCAATTAAAAGAAATTACATGGCAACTAGTTTGCTCAGTGAAAAACCATTTTAGTCATTTTTTAACGCAAAAAAGCAAAACATTAGCTCGTTTCGTGCTTTTTAAATTTGAGAATTTGATTCTTTCCTAACTTTCATAAATGATAAACTGAATAGCTTTAGATTTTTGAAGACGTAACATTGAGGCTCTGGGGAATTACACCATGTGTGTTTTATATTTTCTGACCTTTTTTTTAACAAAATGATTAATTGATTAATCAAGAATGTAATTAGCAGATTAATTGATAATGAAAATAACCATTAGTTGTATAAATAAACTTGTGAGACATTTAAAAACCAAATCAAAAGTCTTTCAAGTTGTTTGTTGTGTTCACCGAAAAAGCATATTTGGTTATTTTTCTACAGACAACACAACAATAAGCATAAATTGACTTGATTTGATTAATATGATTTAGAAATGGACACAAATTTATGTTTTCACTGGCTATATCTTGGGATAGTTCAGGTAGTGTTACATAAACTGGCAAGGTTGTATCTAAAGCCATTTTAATAACTGAGGAGAGTGACTCACATAAGGAAAGGCTGCACCTCTACAGGACAACAAGATTTCAAGTACTGCAGGTCATCAAGTGAGATGTCTGGAAGTTCGTCGTCAAACCTTCTGGGCTTTCGTGTCTGTAAACAATAATAAGCAGAGCAAAAGAAGAGACCTCTTAAAATACAGTGGAAATAAGATATATATATAAAAACAGCTTGGTCAAAATGCTCTTCGCTTGTAACTTACACAAAATGAAGTTGGAGGCCATGAATCGAGTCCTCTAAACAAACGATTTCTGAGGAAAGACTTCCCTGAAAGGAAATAAGTGAAGACATCAAACCTCTGATCTTGTTTGGAATCTATGTGTTATTTCAAAAGCACATCGGGCTCTACAGTGACAACCCAAATTTCGTCAGCTGAATTTTCAAAAGACACTTACTAAAGAGTTTCCCAAAGGATTCCCTTTTGAACTTCTCAGCCTCATACAGTCGTTTCCCATCCTTCACAAGTGCGTAGGCCCACTGAAAAGATTGATGGTAAAGATTTTACAGGAACAAAGTAAAAATTATGTCTGACATTGTCAGCTTTCTGAACTTAGAGACACTTCTAAGCATATATTTGAATGGTACTTTGCAATTTTATATGAGCTTAAATGTCAAAAAAAGGAGATTTAGTTTCATTATTGGTCAATCAGTGTACACTCAATGTCCTATTATCCCTAAAATTAAAAAGAAGGAGATCTGGTGCTCAACAGGAAACTGCTTAAGACACTGTTTAGGAAAAATAGAAAGCAAAACCATAGAAGCTCAACAGAAGTGGCTCATGTTGCATCAATTATAATGAAAAAACAAAATCACCTCAAAAGAGAGGACATATGGGCAAAATCAAATCCATTGTTGGCTTCCAGCTATTTCTCTCTCATACTGTGTATTTAGACATAGCAATACAAACAGGTAGGACAGCAGTCATAATCAGTTGAAGCTTAATATATATGCAGGTGCCCTCAGCAAAGATTTAAAGAGCTGATAAAGCCTTAGCCTTTAGCCTTATGCTAATGCAATGGGAGCTGCCACCAATAGCACAACTCCCAAACAGCACAGCTGTACACTCCTAGTCCTCCATGAGCCTGCTAAAAAGGCTGCCCCACATAAACGGGCATACAGACCAGTTCCATTTCAAAAAGACACAGGGCCACAGTGCCCATTTATTTTGCCAGTTCAGGCGCCTATCATCATATTTTATTATGTTTACTGCTTTAGGAATGTTAGATATTACATGGTAAAAACACTAAAAATCCACTCCAAAACATACAAATAAACAAAGAGAAAAAAGATTAGAATGAACTTAATTATCGAGCATCAGCAAACAACATAATAGGCCTGTTCTCTCTTCATTATAGTGGCCAAGTCAGAGAACTGCCCAATTACAGTTGAATATGTAAATTATGTGCTCAGTGCTAAACACACCCAAAAGCTGTGGATTTGGTGAGGCAAAAGAGCTCACCTTTTTAAATCACTATGTCTAAAAGCATGATTGCTGCCAAATAGTGACGTGTAGCACTGACCTCTCTGTAGTGGCGCATGAACATTTTTCTCCTGACGACTTCCACCACTGCCAAGCAGTACATCTGGGGCACAGTACTGAGGGCCTCCACCACCCTCACTCTTTCTATTAGCTCCGTCAGAAGTCTGAGTAGAGCCTGAAGCTTCTCCCCATCCTGGTCTGCATGAAGCATCACGTAGCAGCACCATCTAATGAAAAAACATTAACACGGTTTAAGTTCAAAACGTGACTGTATTGAATTTGGTGTTTTTTAAAAACAGGAAGCCTAAATTCAGTAACATAAGCTAACAGAACTAAATACAGAAATCAGTGGGTTATTAAAGGAACACAAAGGGGAAGAAGTGGTTTTTAGTTTTACTTGAGTCGGACTTGAAGGTTGTTTGCAAGTTCTTGTTTGGCAGTGGTGCACTTCTTTTTGATGTCTAGCAGCTTCCTGTGGTTGTTCAGCATGATCATCAGCTGGTTGGTGTGACTCAGACACAAGTCAGGCAGAACAGATGTATCCTTCAGGTTTTCGGCCCGCTTCTGATTGGCCAAAAATCCCTGCAGGAGATAACATGTGAGCATAATTCATAAAAGAATAAATGAGAGAGATTAACTTGATATTGTTTTACTTTACGTACCTGAGCAAGTTCTTTCTGTTCATTCACCAACTTCTTACAGCTTGCAATCATTTGGTCTAGAGCGTACAACCTGTCCTCAAGCCCCTTGATGGCTTTCATGTTCTGATTATCTAGCTTGGCAATTGTGTCACGACAATCTGCCAGGAAGGGCTGAATAATCCGAGGGTCAAGCTGAAAGAAACAATGTTTCAGTCAAGGCTTGTGATATTTTCCACTACAATTCATGACTACATATTTAGAACACTGTTTTGACATGTCTATTCATACATCTGTGACTCACCCTATTGATGGAGTCAAAGCATTTCCTCACAACCGATTCCACATCATTGGGTCGGTCTTGCACGTTGATCCAGTCTAACAGTGTGACATTGAAGGAGGGCTGGTTGGCGAGCTCTGGAGCATCATCATCATCTAATAGCGCAGCTCTCAGCCCACCACTGTCAGTCATTTCATTTGTTTCCTGATCTCCAGTTGACTCACATGTGGCTGTCCCCGAAGCAGAGAAGGATGCTGATGACTTTGAGGGCTTCTGTGCATCAGTAGCGCAGAGAACAGAGTCAGTGGATTTCTCTTCCTCTGTCTCATCTGAATCCTTTCCTGGGGTGGAGCTGGACTTCTCTATGCTCTCTCTGTAACTGTGTCTGGTCAGACATTCCAGCAGAGGTATCCTTGCCATGACAGAAACTGATGTCCCTAACCTGCAATCATAACAAAATCAAGACATCAAGTTCATCAGGTTCATGTCCTTTTAGCAGGAATATATTACAACTTGGATTTATTTACTGTTATTTCAGTTATTTAACTGAGCTAATATTTATTAAATAATTAGTTACCATGTCAGAAGAGGGTGCATGCAGATATAAGCATAAAGTACTTTGTATTATTATGTTATGTGTACCAATACTTACTTTGAAAGTTTGACCTTAATTTCTTCCAGGTCATGTTGATAATTTGCGTATGAAGTGTCAAATTTCATGAGCAACTTCTGATAAGACAGAGTGCAGTCATCCAGATTAGCCATAATAGCAGCCCAGCCTTGGTGTTGAAGGTGTTCATCGTGAACCAGTCGTTCACAGAAAGAGCAAAGTTTCTTGGCAACTTCAAACATTTCCTGAAGAGGCAAAAAACAAAGACAGGACAAGTTAGGATCATTTCATAGTTAACGGATTATTCACAATTATTTTATGTGTTAGTCTCATAAAGGTTGTCCACCAGCAAACATCCCAACACACATCCACACATCCCAAATGAAAGGCAGCTTAAAAAAGAAAAAGATAACTACCAGAGCAAGTTGTGTTCGCGAGGCAACAGTGTGAAAGACAGCTGGCATCAGTAGAGACTCCTCCACCTTAACCTGAATCTCACTCTCAATCGAGAAGGTGGTTTTAGGGATCGTTGGATCCCGGTCACACAAGATCATCTCTTTGTTGAACAGGAATATGGGGTTGGTTTCCTAAATATCAACAGTAAAACACAAGTAATCAGAACATCACAAATGCAACCTGTATACCCTCATGGCAAAAACAAAGCACACTAATAAATTGTACAAACTTACAGTGCCAGCACTGTAGCTGCAGACACGTCTCTCTGCAGCCATACATTCCCCTCCATTGACAACAAGGACTTGATGTTGAATTGCAATCTTATATTTGGCTTGGATGGCATGTTTGAGCTCCAGTACACTGAGACAAAGAAAACACATATTTAGGTCACAATAGCTAAGATGTACTGACAACTATTCCTGACTACTATCAATAAAATGCCTGTTTCTTACGTTTGGACAGCAAGATCGGTGTCAAATGTCAATGTGCTGCCATTGTTGACCTGGAACACATACAACTTCATGTTGAATCTCCCAGAGTTCTTCGCATTTGCCTGTCTTGCTCATTTATTCATTCAAGGCCACCCTGTGGAGAAATAACACACACAAGAACATGATTTAGCCAGTAATCTCTCTTTATTATTTCTGAACTAAGTTTAACTTACTGTTAATAGAGGAGATCTACTGACAGGTGATGCTGCCATTTACTCAAGCCACAATGCCATAAAGCCACTTGATTGCTACCAGTTGTATGTATCTATAATTACTTGTAAGGGTACTATTATCACAGTCTGTGCCTGTACATGATTTATTACACAATCTTTAACAAAGGGGCAATATATCATCCCTTTCCACCCAAACGTGTAAGGCCCATGCAATATTTTGCCCACTCAATAACTAGCTTGGAAGCTGAGTCACCATGTCGTTTGTTACTGGACACTGTCAACTTTATATTATGTAAGAAGTCAGTAAGTATGCTGGTCTGATGTAAGACAAAGGCAAACTTTCAAAACTGCCTGGAGAAGTAGACAGTTATCATTGTTGACGTTTTTCTGGAGAGCAGCGAGTCAGAAGGCTACATTGATAATATACCACGTTACAGATACAACAAAAGACAGCTAGCGCTAACCAACCACTGACTGTTATCTGTTGTTAGCATGACAACATGAAACACCTTACCAGCTAAGTTGCTATCACAGACTATGAGACTCTTAGTTAACGTTAGCTCATTGCCGTCATTAACTGTACCTCTGCGGGCCTCTCATCATTCAGGGTTGATGTTACCGGAGTACAATTGTTTACTGTTTAAAGGACTGAGAACACTGGCAGTTAAAGTTGTTATTAACCTCGAGGACTCCGGTTAGTCATGGTTACAGTGCCAATTAAACAAGGGGCCACCAGCAGCTGCTAGCAAGCTAGCTGGTCAATAACAACCCGCTGACTGCGCTAACTGGCTATTAGCTAACACAGCTGTCAGGGTAGCGCAAGATAGCGATTTCTAACGTCGATGAATTTGACAAATGTAATACGATTAGCCCAAATAGCCAGCATCCCCTGCTACGACTTATATTTGTATAAGGATGAGATTCCACATTGAATTAATTAAATAAGTGATTTCGTTGGCCTTACCTCACTTTGCTCGCATCTCCCCGTTCTTGGTCTCCACCTCGCATAGGCGAGTTGGTTAGCTAACAAGCTAGCAACCGAGCTAGCTAGCTAACCTGTTTTAGCTTGGCATACATAGAGCTAGCTTAGCAAGCCACTTAGCTAACGTTAGCTAGACTAAACTAGACTAGAATAACTTACAACCATGGCTGGTTGCACGGATTAACCATATTGCTGTAAAATAAATTTCTAATTTGGCAAACTCAAGCGGAGATGGTGTAGCACACGGACAAAACCACCAGTTGTTTATTCCAGGTAGCTAACTACGCTAACACCCTCTCAGTAGCTCTGTCTGTTTTGTTGTTGTCATCTGCTGATGGGCGGTTCGTAAACGATCCGTTCAACTGCGATCCAACTGAAAGCTAGCATGTTGCAAGCTAAGCTTACTTGATATTTATATTTTCTGAAGTTAATACCATACCCTTTATGCTTTATTTATATGCTTATGCATAGTTTAAAAATATATTTTTTTCAAAAGGCAGAATTGTGGTGTCTGATGATATCATTTTCACATTTGAATTTAGCTGTTACAAAGGACTGCTTTATTCACTGCCTTATTAAACCTAAATTATTACAATATTACATACTATATGTCCAATAATAATAGTAATAACTAATAACAATATTCAGTGTTGATTTTTATTAAATATTCCTTTATTTGCTTAATTTTTATTTATTTATTTATTTTTTGCTTGTCATAATACTACTTTAAGTGTAAAATCAAGTCATATTTACAAATGTTTCAAAATCAAAAAATTCAAAGATAGCATCAGATATAATCTAAATGATAACATTTTTGCTCAAGGTTATCATTTATGCCGTTTTATTCGTTAATCATTATTTTTTGTGTTGCAAACATAACCTGAAAACCTACTAGAAGCAATCAGGTGAATTAACAAATAATAGAATGCTCCAGGGATGATGTGTTTCTGTAGGCAGAAGTGTAAGTTAGCATCGCACTGCTTCCTTTGTCAAAAAGCCTGTGGGATTTTTCCTTTGGGTTTTGGAGTTTTGCCGAATATAAGCTCTGTGGCAAACAAATGTTTATGATACTTACACATCTTGTTCAGCAAGATTATCTTCACAAGTAAACACAATTTTCATGATTATTAAAGCTTAAATTCAATTTCAAGAAGTAAAATGCTAACGTTAAGCTATTAACAAATTACACTACAGTCGCATGACCTAAAGTCACCACCATAACAAGACTGTAAAGCAGTGTTCGCCATGGCTTGGTATGATGACGTTCCGTAGTCACATTTAGCCACTTGTTAGCAATTGCCTTTTTTAAGACACATAGATGTTTCAAAGTTCATGAGTGGAGTATTTACTGATGTATCTTATGTCGTAGAACAAAACATGAAACTCTACTAAGCTTGTGTTAACCGCAGACCTTATTTCAGACATCTAATCAAAATCCCATTCAAAAACCCACTGACTCTGAGACAACAGAGCCATGAGTGGTGAAATGCTAACTAATTTCCAGGTTTTAGGACCGAATACAGGCACACTCTATAATGTGCACCCCATTGAAGTGGTTCACAAGTTT
>JAPZEB010000004.1:19465005-19485209 GCA_029783705.1 Chaetodon striatus
AAACTCCACCTCAATTAAAGTTAGGTAAGTTTTTCTCCTTTTAATTTCGTCTCTCTTCTCCCCTCTCTTCCCCCATCAAAATGAGGGAGCAGTGGGAGGTACAGTATACGTCTCTCCTTAGCTCTGCCTTCCCTATGCTCCTTCTAACTTTTCTATATACCTGTAGTCTGTCCTACTTTTCTTTTCAGCTAACCCTCAAGCTCCCTCTCAGACCCCCACATGACACCAGTACTCCCACTCATGGTCTAAAGTATGTGCATCAGGAAGTGTAACGTCTAGTCCTAAACTGAATTGTTATCACACCAAATAAGGACATATGTGATATATTACATTGTATGTGGGCTATGCATGAATACATATGTGTTGCTTTAGTTGTCAAAAAGTCATTCCCAGACAGAGAAATGTACAGTCTTTTATACTATGAAGTAAATACTTTTGTTTGACAGTTAGACGCCACTGAGGACTGACCTATTTTAGAACTCTTCAAACTGATATAAAACTACAATAACAAGCTTAAAATCATGTTTATAAGCAGTTCTCATAAATTTGCAGACGTCCTAACGTGTCAAGGTAATAAAGCAATGGTAGGTATGCTTGTTTAGTTGTTAAAGAAGGTGGGTGCAGGGTCTCCTGGACCACAAACACTTTGGTTACAATGACCTTACTGTCTTCTGCCTATATGTCTATCAATCAAACATGTCTTGTGTGGCCAAGCATCGCTAAAACCTGCAGAACCTGATTTTACATTCTGGTCAAGATCTCAAGATTTCCAAAGGTGACACCTTTAACAAAGCGATGCAACAAGCACGTAGGAATATCCTCCTGTCATCTGTATGTGAGACTGTGGTGATATGAAAGCAGTGTTTTTAAAATTTGTTGTTTTTATGTGTGTTATTTGATAAAGATACACTCCTTGCTTTAGTTACAGTGTCCAGTCGTCCTCAGATTTCCTCCCAGCTCTTTCATGAAAAGCAGAAAGGTGAGAGACTCAGGGGTGCGAATGCACTGTGACAAAATCAATCTTACGAACTAAAACGCAACATTATTGAGTCTGTTTTAACACTTAACCACACAGCAGTAATGATTGGTTACTTGTAGGTCTGCTGTAATCAAACACTGGGAACAGCCTGTATATCTTAGAAGCGAAAGAAGTCCTTTAGACAAACAGATGTAATCTATAAGAAGTTAAGAAAATGACTTCCTTTTCTTACTCAAAATGAAGTCCATTAAAGTGTATGGTAAGAAGGTGACCTTGTGGCGTAGGAGTTTTGTTCACAGTGTTAGAAATGGTTTAATATCTTCAACCCGAGCAATAGAAAAAGACTGAGGAGCTCTGCCTAAACAGCTCGCGAGGTCACTGGCCCGATCCAGGCACAGCTATCTGAAATCTCTGAGAGGCCTGTGCTTGTGAAGGCCAGCAGCTCTCTGTGCTGCACTCATTACATCCTTAGATGGTAGTTTAAGCTGATGTGTCTGGATGGCACGCTAGAGTGCCTAAACATAAAAGAGAATCAATGGGGATTCATCTCTTCCTTCTGCAGTCTGTTCAGTTTGCTCATGAAATGAAGCTGTCTCTTATGTAAGTTGTTTGCCCTGATAAATTCATGTGTTTTTCTCTTTTATTAATTAACCAGCTCCCTCTTTTATCTCAAGTTTATGATGTTCGTGATGTATTTATGTAATTTATTGAACTGTTTTAAACTCTGTCTAAACTTTGTGTGAGAGACCTAAGTAAGAGACACAGTGCAAAGTGCATCCAGGGTCTTCCCAAACCTTTATGTCCATGGAAAACAAACTACTTCAATATGTGTATGACCGCATAAACTGAAGTTCAAAAAAGGAATTAAGCTACAAGAACAAAAGTGAATAGGGTGACATTTAACCTTCATTATTACTTTGCTCTTTGCTTTGTGAAACAGAGCATAACTCATTTTGAAATGTGCGCTTAAGAAGCTGTAGCCTGTGTGACCTACAGTACATAGTATATCTATCATTCAGAGTCTGAAACGGGATTGTCTGCATATGGCTCTCAACGTGGAGGAGGTGAGCAGCAGCTAAAAGTGCTAACTGTGCTAACAACAGCAACAGTGCTAATAGAGCTAACAACATTAACTGGAGTAGGGGTGAGGGGTCACTGGGGTGGGGGTTGGAGTGCTATGCTGCCATGTTAGTCCTGCCACCGCTGGTTGGATCAGCATTATCAGCAGTATCAGCCATATGAGGGCAGTGCAGAGCAACAGTGCTTAGCTTGGCTAGGCTAGCTGTGGATTACAAATCCATAACAGGAAAAATCTTGGAGATAAATAGAGAGTTTAATAGTGCACAGACAGATTTGTTTGCTTCACCACCAATGTTGCAAGTTTAAAATACCAAATCAATATACGTAGTCAGCTGCAGAGTAGCCATCTTATGGGAAAACATATTAATGTGTGCTTATTTAGACCTATTAGTAATGTTGACAGGCTGATTGAAGCTAGCCAGTGGGACATATGATGCATTTCATTTATCTTGGAAGTCAAAGTCAGAGCTAGGAATGATGTCACACCGGAGCTGGCCACATTCCAGTACAAGAAGTCAGAAAAACAAGTTGTTGTCAGCAAGACCAGTGGATAACAACGCCTTACACTGTAAGGTAAACTGTGTATTACTACAGCTTTCACCACTATTGTTGCACGGAGCAGCCGTCTTGGATTTTGAGTTTAGAGGTGGTGAGGTTCCTCAGGGGATATTTCAGTTGAAATTTCCAACCCAGAACTTGGAAATCCTGACTTCCCAGTGCAAATGAAATGCACTAACATGTGCATGCGGCTGGACTGTCCACCATAACAAGGAACAGAGAAGCTTGGATTGCAACACACACACACACACACATTCATTCTCTACTTAGGACGCCATTACTTACCTCACTTTATCTTTACATTGCAGTAGTGGTTTTCTGCTATATTAGTGCTCTGAATGTGGCATACAAAACCTGTAAGTTACTGAGCTTCCATCTAAACACATGAGTTACTCCTGACTAGTTAAATGTGTATGTGGGTCAAAGCCAATGCCCAGGCTCTTTCTTTAGTTTGTTAATTATGTATTTAAACTGGTTGTAGATCAAAATTTCCTTTTTAAGAGAGACCTTCTTTCAAGAAACAACACACGCAATGTAAAAGCACAGACAAACAAAATCAATTATAACACAATTATATAAACAATAGACTAATTAATTCCACATTAAAGAGAATAATTGCAAGCAGCAGTCAGAGAGCCTGGATGTCATTTTAAAAATCCTCAAACAGAATGAGAGACTTTGAAAACACAGACAGGAAACTCAACTCATTAGGAATGATAGGAGAGTCGTCATGATGTATGAAACAGTGAGTCGTTGTTTGACTTATATGTGACTCCTGTGAGTGATAATTACATAAGAGAGGTCAGATGAGGGTTAGTGAGGCACAACTAAACCTATTCACTTAAAGTGTTACATGTAACTGAATGTTTATAGTGGTTTGTGTATATTTTCATCCTTGCCTGTTTTGTTCTAACTTAGCACAAATACTTGAATTAGTAGAAAACAAGATGATCAAGCTGGAAGTATGAGAAGTTTTCCCTGCGTTCCTTGACTGGCATTATAACTCCATTGCTGAGCTGCCTATATGCAGCTACTGTATGTGTTTATTATCTGATCAATAACAATGGAGCTCCACTTTATTCACTATGTATGGTACATGCTTCTCTGGGGTCATCCATGGTGGATGGATAAATTTACGACAATGAGGCTGGCTCCGTCTTGTCTTCAGTAAAGCAATGTGACCAGAGTTCAAGTGCAGGATATATAGTAGGGCCTTTGTACTGTAAAGACTCACACGAGGGTTTTGGCTACAAGGACATATTAGAATGAAGAAAAAAAAGTCAGCTTGAGGATGTGGATTTAGTCCTCTGCAAGTTAAAATGAGAATCAATAATTTACACAGGTTTCATAAATGTCAGCTTTCCCATATTTTTTACCTCACTGGGTGTCAGTGAAACTGGACTGTTCCAGTATTCATGGCGACTCCCAGTGTCCTAGGGCAGCTCTCAGTGGCTCCCACAGATCATGTGAGGAAAGACACCAAATGAATCAATTGGGAGATATTAGAGGCTAATGCTCAAATAGCTAAAGTCATTGTGCATTGTGCAACTTCATTTCATTTTTACTATCAAAAGAGCCATTTTTGAACAAAATTTGAAAAGAAAAAACAAAAAAAAAACACCCGTCTGGAGCCGTATAATGAAGGTAACACAACCTATAATGTTTAAATTAGCTTGTCAACATTACTAATAGGTCTAAATAAGCATGCATTAACATGTTTTACCACAAGATGACAAGACTATTTATGATTATTGGGTACTTTCATTTTGCAACATTGGTGGTAAAGTAAACAAATCTGTCCAAACCTGTCTGTCTTTTCCTCTGAGACTTTCTGTTTTATGGATTTGTAATCCACAGCTAACCTAGCCAAGGCTAGACTCAAGACTAGTCACTGCCATTAAGGTTCATGCAATTGGAGAATGTAAGAATATTTTAATGCCTTCGACAATGATAAATGAAAATGTTCAAGAATAACGGTATTATTTCCATGTGATTTTTTTTTATGTTAAAGCCACAGGGAGCCACGAGAGAGGGGCTGAAGAAACACACCTCCTGCACTAGACATTGCGTACATGGGCGGATTATGAGACAACAGGCCCTTAGGGCCCCACTACCTCTCCTATAGGGGCAAGACACAGACTTTATAGATGTTAAGTCTCTTTTTGTAGCTGTTTTGTGTCTGTCATTGGTCATCTGTAGTCTCTTTATAGTTGTTTTGGGTCTTTTATCGGTCACTTTTAGTCTCTCTGTAGCTGCATTGTGTGTTTTAGTGGGCATTGTTGATCTTTTTGTAGTTGATTTGTAATTCTTTGTTGTTACTTTACATTTTTTAAAATCATTTTGTGTCTTTCTGTGGTTTTCTTTGTCCTTTTTTGTAGTGGATGTGAGTGTTTTTGCAGTTATTTTGTGTCTCTTAGTGGTCACTTTAAGTTTCTTTGTAGTTACTTTGCATTTCTTTGTCATTTTGTGTATTTGTATTGTTGTTTAGCCCCTTTTTGCAGTCATTTTGCTTCTCTTTGTAGTTGTTTTGTGTCTCTTAGTGGTCATTTTGAGTCTTATTGTAGTTGTTTTGTATCTCTTTGTAGTGGTTTGTGTCCCTGTGTGGTCTTTTTGTGTCTCTGTGGTCATTTTGATTCTGTTCCTAGTCGGCACGGTTTAATTTGAGTGAAATTTTGCAGGTGAAGGCCAGGGGAGCTCGTTCAGTAATCCATCCATGTTTGTGTATTTAAATGAAATTAGATGAAATGACCTACTTATGATTACTCAATTACATTTCAATACATCTTGGATGTCCCACCTGTTCTGATATGTAATGCAGTGAGAAATGGCTTAGATTGCATGACACTGAGTCTGTGTGCCATGCTGTACACTAGTTACTGTTATAACAACATGTTAGGTCGGCCATCTGCCAAAAAGCAGAGCCCTGCAGGCGACTCCTGTGTCATATCCTTTATTATGTAATACATATCAGCAGTGCCAACATTATCATGTGTCAATACATACTAAATGAGCCAAAGAATTAACTGCATAATTCATGTAATTACACAGAGAATGAAACTAAATAAGGCCTACAAGTTGCAGCGACACAAGCGTGAAGTTACAGCAAGTTATTTTAAGATCCACCAAATTCAACTTGTGGCTTCCTGCTGCTCACTTGCAGGCAGATAATTGTGCAGATAGTCAATAAATGGAACATTGCTGTGAAATGAGCGGGAGAGTGACAAAATCTTTACAGCCAGGATAAACAGTCACTGTTGCTTAGAAATGTTGTTTACACTAAAATGGAGTGCAACAGGATGAGAATGGTAATGTGTTTGGACGGGGGAAGTTCCAAATTTGGTCAACAGATGGTGGCAGAAGGCTGAAGATAACACGCACAGCATGAGGTGTGCAGCATGTTGCAGAGGTGGTTCATTGTTACATAAAGAGAAGTATATATGTCTGCTGTCTTCAGACAATATATTGTAAACAGTGAGTTTCCAAACCCTGATCGACAGCTATAAGCAAACTGCTTTTTAAGATTTGCGTATTTCTCCCTCATCACAGGCAAAATAAAGACACAGCGATAAAGGCGTCGGTCATTAGTTCATGAAAATCATAAATAATGATCACAATCTTTAAAACAGCAGGTCGGTCTTGCTTCTGAATGTATAATTTCCCAGACACGATGCTGCCGCACCAAAGAATATAAAGTTATGTGTCAAATTGCAGCTGTTCAGAGATGTGTATTATCATTTCTGCTGTGACAACAGGTTTGGTTACATAATGAATTAGATAAACAGAATCAGATAAACATACAAAAGACAAACAGACTTTCACAAGCACTGAAATAAGTGAATACCATGGCAACTGTTTAACTTATATTATAAACTATTGGCAATTTATTGCACCTTTTAATTAAAAACACAGAACTGAAAGTGCTCAGATGAGTATTTTCTGAATTATCCACATTTATGTCCCTTGGAAATCACATGGTGGTAAAACCAATATTAACCTCCAGGTTGAAGCTGTGTTTCCAATTGTAATACTGGGAAGAATAATAAAAAATGGTTATTGCACTCTGTATTATTAATGTGAGAGAAAAGAGCTTCGGAGCCGCAGGCTGCCTGAGAGATCAGGAACTGTAATACTTTTTTCCCCCTGAATTATATCTGAATGACTTTTTTATATAAAACTTTTTCATCTTGGCAGTATTTCCCCCTCTCGCCTGCATCAAAAATTCAAGACACTTGACCTGAAAGTGACATATTATACCATTGATACTTTCAGTCTCCTGCTATGCGATCAGTCATTATCCGCAACACCCCACTGCTGCACCAACAGTCCAACTTTGACTGATTGTGACAGTCATCTGGCCTTGAACAGCTGTTGTTGTAGTGTGCATTCAAACCAGCAGGTGGCTCTACCTCTTCCTGTTTCAAGTGAGGGAAGATCCACTGTGATCCATATCACACCACTTCTTATGAGATTCCTCAGTGTAAGCCCTTTTTAAACATGCAGGGATGTTTGATGTGGAGAGAGGTGGCCTAATGTGACACCTAGGTGTGAGGATGGGTGACAAAAACCTGCTCTATCACTGCCTTTTTAGGGTTTGCCTTAAAACTTTACTTATCATGACTATTATTTATGTCTGCATTGCATAATATATCATGTGTGTGTCAAGGAGATGCTGCTACAGATTCTGTAGCAAAAGATAAACAGCATTTGGCTATTGAATCCACATATAATCTGCTCACAGATATAAAGTTGTGCTTAAACATGGTGTATTTTACAGGGTAAACATTTATCAGTATTGATACTGGTGCAAATAAATGCCTTAAAACAACATACTGCAGTCTGTACCTGCATGTGAAAGTGTGTGAGCCTGCATGGGATGTAACAGCTGTGTTTTTTTTAATATATATAAGAGACAATAAGAAGTACTGACAACAAATGTTCTAATGTAATAGCAGTATCTACTCGTGTATCTTGCAGTAGCCAGTTTTTGTGGTTGCATAACTGTCAGGTAGGTTATTATAATGATGTGCACGTTGCGATTTTCTCCCCCTCCACCAAATCCAATCACACCCTCCCCCATCTCAAGTACAATTACGTGTTGGGTGACGTTTCAGCATGCGGAGGAGGGCGCTGGGCAGGGACCACTTGGACCAAAGAGGACTAAACGCTATTTCATTTCAGCGCAGAAACAACGCATTGAAGGCAGTGGACCAGGGCGCCGTGCTGAAGCCTAGCCCATTGTCTCCTTCAAACAGAGCAACTAAGGAAAACGGCTTTGACCAAAACAGCGGTGTAGCCCATAAAGGAGTGTCCAAGTGGTAGGCATTGCGGGTTTGTAAGCCACAGAGAGAGAGAAAAGAAAAGGGCCGTGGACAGATCTGGCCAATAACGGAAAATGAATCACAGTCAAGTTTTAATAATATGAGCAAGAGCCGCGTTTTGTTGCAATTGGCGACCAACTATTGATGCTTCTGCGCCGATCGTTTTCCACACCATCAATTCGCGCGGACTTCTTTTGTTCGCATCGCTTCAGCCCCAAATTCTAGTCTGCATATTTGTGTTGCCGCTGCAAAGGAAGAGTTAGTCGCTCCAAAACAAACAAACAAAAACAAGAAACAAGATGAATTTCCAGTCGAGCGTCCCAGTGTCCGGTATCTCGCAGCAGTCTCAGCCAGCCATGCCCACTCCAGGCACGGTCCCGGCGCCAGTTCCCGTCCCAGTGCCCCAGTCCATCCCGTCCCAGTTCGGATCCGGATCGTCTGCGAGCTCAGGGGCTGGCCAGTTCGGTTCTGGGACTGTTTCGGGCCAGGCTGCCCAACAAGGCTCAGCGGGCTCGCAGTTTGTTTTGTCCAACTCAGCGGCCATCAGGGCAGAGATCCATCGGTTCGAGTCTGTCCACCCCAACATTTACGCAATCTACGACCTGATCGAGCGCATCGATGACCTGGCCCTGCAGAACCAGATCCGAGAGCATGTAATCTCCATTGAAGGTGAGTAGGGGAGGGGGGGGGGAGTCATACTGGGTTTTCTATAACGTTTCTCATTCATTGAGAGTTGGGGGTTAGGGGTAGTGGTGGTGGTGGTGGTGGTGGTGTATGTCTGTTTTGAGGGGGGGTCTCCTTTTCCTTCCTTTTATGTCCACATTGTCATGGGCGCATAGCACAGTGTCAACAATCACACTTTGAGGTTGGAGGTTGGGGGCGTAGCCGATTCCATAGCCCAGCTCAAGAGCTCATGAATTGCCCCCATGCACTGCAGTGTTAATAATAAAATGTTCAAGAGGCAGCCTGTGTGATTGTAATGAGCTGTCAGGAATTGTTTCTGATGTTTAATGACATCTGCTGAAGGGAACACTGTTTTCACATCCCATGCACCACAGTCTGACCTCCCCTGAGTGTCTGAGATTTTTCATTTTGAACCTACGTTAAGTCACATGTTGCATGAAACTAGTGACTGCCCTGAACAATGCAGACACACACTGAGTAGTTACACAGGCTGCAGGAGAAAAGAAATGATGTACCACCAGAGATGGCATGATAGACATCATTGGGTTTGTCATAAAGCCACTCAGCGGGTACATCCTCTGCCACACTGGAAATCAAGCCCAAATGTTATTACCTGAAGAGGGGAAAGGATGACAGTGACTGTAAACCAGCCACAGCAGCTTGTTAAATCCATGATGCTGTCAAGATGTGAACGCCTTAAATTATGGTGGCGGTTTCTCGTGCGTTTCTCACTGCTACTCACCCACCCATGTATCCATTCGATGGCTGTGTGATAACAGCAGGCAGTGTACTGTCCATCAAAGTCAGCTGTCATGGGTCTGGAGGAGTGTTACAGCAACTGTCTGACATGTTTGCACCATTGGATCCAATACCATCTTTGGTAGCGTTATCATGATTCAGATACAACATGTATGGTCAGATACAAGGAATCAAGTTGCGGTTTATCTTGAAAGCAGCAACATGTGCGGTTGTTTAATTATGTTGCTAGAATTTGAGAAAGAATAGGGAGGATCAGTGAAACCAGCTTAACTAGCTTGTTTTTGGCTGAAATTCTGAGTTGACTGTGAGAGAGTGAGATAATAAAATGTAAGCTAATGTCTTAGAGAGTGTTAAAATTGAGGCATTTTATCATTTCAACAAAAATATAGCAGTGGTTGTGATATTAGCATTCAACAACTACAGTTCCCATGAGTGGGTGACAGTATGCCAATTGTAGAGTTTGATGGGAAATGTTGTTGAATGCTTAAAGGTAAACAATGCAAGAATTGTTTGCTGCTGCTTGTAAACACTGTCACAAGTGAAAGCTAACCCCAGCTTTATCCGCTTGGTGTTTCACCTCACTGTATTTGCTTTTTTGGGGGGGGGCATTGTGTCCAAGATTTTTCGTAGCTTCATCTTGGATGCATGCTGCTTACAGCCTGGCACCTGGTGGCCACCTTTATATTAGTCCTGACCCCAGCTGCTGCGCGCTGTGCCCCAGGAACGTCCCAACCAAAACAAAATAAGAAGAAAATACAGGCAGAGGGCAGAGTCTCTGCAAATAAATACACTGCCACACATTTCTAGTGGGTTTCAAGTGATATTTGGGAGCCTGTACATTGTTTTTTCTTAGGAAAATCCTGTGTAGTATACCTTTAATGCAACTTTAAGGAATGTATTGACATGATGGCTTTAATGTAGACTGGGGATTTATCAATATCTCAAGGTTTTCAACAGACCCAGGACTGTTAGAGATAAGCTTGACAGTATTTACTAGCAAACTCTGAATATGCAGTCAGCACTGAACATACTTCAGGATATTCCATGTTACCTTTCAATGCAGACAGGGATAGGTTTTGTACTTTATGTGTTGCTATTGCCGATTGTTCGAGATATACTATGCCATATTTTCTTAAAAAGCGATGTATGAAACAGTCCCTCTCAATCATCACCTATGAGCCACTAGAAGTTATTGGCGGTATATTTTTCTTCAGAGACTCTGCCTTCTGCCTATATTTTCTCATTTTCTTCTTATTATCTGTGTTTGGGACCGTAATGGTTGTGAAGCACCAACAGCACTCAGGTGAGGCTGGGTCTTAATATAAAGGTAGCGACCAGGTGTTAGACCATAAGCAGCAGGCACTCAAGAGACACAGCGCTGACAAAAACGCACATAAAGCTAGGTGAAACACCAAACAAGACTGAATCTGAGGCTGCCTTTTACTTTAACTTTCACTGGCGAGCATGTTTACAATCAGTAACTGACAATCCTGCATAGTATGTCTTTAAACAGTATTTTTTAGTTTTGATAGGACCTTGGTTTGCATCACTCAACATAACTGTCTCCACCATAAAAACCTGCAGCAGAATCAGAGTGTCGTGCAGGGTCCAAAGGTTCAGGACAGATCAGAGTGAAAATCAAAGTCATCCTCATGTAAAAATAAGCAATCAACTGGTGGGCCTGTGGCGTTGAACCTTTGAGTAGAGGACGGTTTTCCCTTTTTTTCTGATGCAGGATTGTTGCATAATTTTCCTCAATGAAGGCACATCTTTATTCTCCATCTTGATAGGACAACACTGGAGCCTTTTATGAGTTATCTCTTAGATGTGCCTCTTAAAAACAGAAAGGTTATTGCTTGCATTATTCACAAATCTGTTTTGATACCAATGTTTCTTGTTCGAGTGAACACTCAAGGAAAGCTCCACATTTAGCTTCCAGTATTAGATGTCATAAATGTAAAAAGCCTTCTAGGAGTCATTTAGCGGCGTTGATTGACTTTTATTGTGGATTCATTTTCGTTCAAGCTGTTGTGTCGACTTCAGTTACAGATTTTTCTTTTCCCAGAATGCCCTTTAACAGCCCTCTGAAAAGACTGTGTTAGCATTTAAATATATACCACCAGCTAGCCAACAAGTTCATGAATATTGGGACACGTCTGAAGGCCACTGTACCTTTTTTAGTTTTCTCAAATCACGACATATAGACTGTATCACCGTCTACTGCAGCTCCTGTAGGTGCAGAAACTGGTCTCATCTTTCTCAGTTTCTCCCTGTGTGATTGTCGAACATTAGCAAAGAGATTAGAAAGAAGCCTTTGCTTTGTGATTCTGAAGCACTGCATGCTAAACCTGATGCTTATTGTTGATGTTTGAGATTAGAAATCTCTCACAAGGATGGCACATCGTCTGTATTTGGGCGAGTGTCCTTGGGAATAAAAACAAAACTATGATAGTTGTGGCATTGTGTCCACACCTGCAGGCTTATACAAAATGTAAAACTGGGGAATGTTTAACCCCAAAGCAAAAATCCATGGCTGAACAACAAAACAGGCGCAGAAATGCAAAGCATACTCCCTGCAACAGTTTATTTATGAGTCTGTTCAGCACATTGTTAACCTGCTTGGGGTAACATTGATATTATTTGTATGAAGGATGGTGCTGAATTGATATTTTTAAGCATACAGTGTATGTCAGGAGGCATAACAGATTTTGGTGTTGTTCCCACAAAAATAAACACCAAAAACATTGCATTAGCTTTGATGTACATTCTGGTGCTTTTTTATTCTGTTAAATGAGATGCAGTTGCCTTAATGACTGTAACTTCAAGAGGCTTTGAAGAGCCGCAACAGGAGACATTGGCCGACTTGTCTTCACCTGCACTGTGGAACTGCAGAGCTGTTCCTCTTCAATCTTGCATCATTGCGGAGTCTGTTGCTAAGGAACCAGTGGCTCATGCATTTAGCTGAGAATGCTGAAGAAAGAGTGAATATGAATTACAGCTCTTACAAAATGAATTCCCATTGTTACTAAGGTTTCCCTGTTGTTTTGTTGATTAATAAGACCTTTATATGATGATGACACACCATGCTGGTTTTTGTGTGTATTCATTTTTATTTGTGTCACATTGTTCCTTCTGCAGTGATTGATATTTAGGGTGTCGCTTGGTTTCTGTGCAATTCATATTGCAATTCCAAATATCATTTTAGTTTTCTTGTCTTTTTTAAAATGATGTTTCTGAGTACAGGACTGAAGCTGGTCTAAATTAGACGGGCATGTAATTGATGATAAGCTGTGGGGATGACCAGGGCAGGGAATGTGCAAGCAAAATGGCAGTGCAGAAATATAGAGATGAACTAAGTGGCTGGCGAGTGGATTCACTGTTTAAGTCTTGAAGATGTTTCGCTACTAATCCAAGATGCTTGGGAAAGCGTGGCAGGGTAATCTGTTTCAGGATGGCAGGGTAAAAATTTGCTGTTGGGCTCCTGTTGCCTCCAATTTCTCATCAGGCACAGTGCACACAGCACACTATAGATGGCAGCTTCATTATATACTGCACAGAGGCCCAGAAAACAACCAGTATGCTTTTACTGGAATACTGTTACATGTCAGTTTGTGGTAATGTGATGAAATTATTCCTAAACAAATTTAAAGTAATTTGACAAAAGCAACAGACGCACGGACACAAAACCCCTATGATCTATGATGTTAAAGAGATACTTTGCCGATTTTCAACCAGCAGTACAGGTACCACTAGTATGGGTAAGTGAACTTAGGTGAACTTCCCATCATCTTACCAGTGTCCCAGATCTCCCTGCTCATATCCCGCTTTAGGGCTGTTGCTCGAACTACAGATTGTATTTCCGCATTTTCATATGCCTTGAGAGAACCCACCCCCAACTCAGAACAAACTCCGATCAAACACTAAAACTAATCAGAGCTGATCAAATATAAATCGAAATTCTGTTACTGTATTGCTTATTTCTCCTACAATGTTCCCAAAATGTTTTCATAGACAAGTTTATCTTACCGTTTAACTATAATTCGAGATCATTTGTTATTAGCCCACTGAAAAACAGCCAAGCTCACGTTACGTCACCCAACAATGAGAGCATTAATTGGTCCTGTGCAGCGCAGTGCATTCTGGTCATTGCAGGTTTTCTGCCTCTTGAGCAAAAGCAAATGCCATAGCCTTCTTTTTTCCTTTTTTTTTTTGCTCATCTAGCACCAATTTAAAAGTATTTGTGCCCATCTACTGCATAGACAGCACAGTTTTATGGAAACACTATCTTTCCAGCAGTAAAATACTTCTCTAATGACTGAAAACCTTCATTGACATAATGCTAAAATGACTCTAAAATCCCCAGGATTAGATGGTGGGGCTGCCAGAGTGGGAAACCGGTGCTTTAACAATCAGGCTAAACTGAAAAGAGCAATTTCCTGGACAACAATTTGGCCTAATCCATAAAATGTTTTCGATGGCTGTGTCAGTTAAACTGTGTCTTTAGTGTGGGAACAAGTATAGCACTAGGCCTGATCTCTGTGTAAACACTCAGTTCATAGACACTCTTTGTAACTGTGTCCCGTGATGGAAGTTATTCAGCAGTTTTTGTAGCTTGTTGGAAACACTGACCAGCAGATTGACTTACACTAACTGCAGGATGCTGCTAAAAATAATAAAGAGAAAAGACTTGAGCATAGTGACCACAGGGCAATCCAGGACAGAATCAGCCCCAATTAGTATTGATTTATTTTATAAAATAAGAGAAACATTAATATGGATGACAAAAAATAAAAGTTAATTGTACATTTTTAAAAAGTGCAATTATAAGCATCTGATTAAAACTTGAAAAGTTTTAAAAGTTTGTTCAGGGAACGGGTCTAATGAGTGACAGTTCCACCTTTTTCATTAAGAGCCCAATCTTTTAATTCTCTTGATATTGCCCCGTTAATCATTACAATTAAACTGGCCAGTCTTCTTGCCAGTGGCCATCTTTCAGCCTCACCGTGAAGTGACATTGATGCTGCTGCAGAGAGTTTGTTGCAGACCAAAGTTTTTTAGCTGTCAGCCAAGAATATCCAACAGAGGATTGCACCACAGCGGTGATCAAGTGATATCAGGTTAAACTCCATCCAGCATGCTGTTGAGTCACACGTTGTCAGAGGGAGAGAAAAGGGCATAAATAAATAAGAAAAGTTGTACATGTACATCACCACTGTTGCCCAACACATACTGTGTATGACTAGACAAAACAGTCTCTGGCAGTTTGTCAAGTTGTACTTCAACCTTAAAACTTGCCCTTAACAGTCCTCTTAATACACAGAGTTCATTCAGATAGCCAAGCTAATGAATACCCAACAGTCATCTGGCACGACACTGGATACCATGTCCTTGCTGCATAATTAATTGTTTGAAATAGCAGATAGGTACATTATTCAGAGGAACAAACTAATATTATTTGTAAATGTGTTTTGTACTGACTCAAAACTAGATTACACTGTGAACCTTGAACTGCAGTTGGAGCCGGGATGTGGTCAGGGATTTGATCAGGGGGAGTAAATTCGTGAGCGTTTGTAAGTGGAATAAAATCCAGATCACTGATACATGGAGGCAGCTGCAGAGATGGTATCTGTGCTGTGATTCCAGTTATATTTTTAGATATTCATTTCAATGTGGAGGAGTGTTCCATTAACAAGAGTATGTCCTGGGAATAGTTTTCTTTGTGTCTATTTGCAATGGGAGTTCTGATTGCCACTCTAATTTATATTCCTATCAGACTTGCATAATGTTATGTAGTTTTCTAAGGACATTTGGAAGGTAATTGAAAAGAGATGTGAGTGTATGCAGGTATATGAAGCACAAGAGCACGTGCAAACTGGGGCAAGAACGGTACATCTGTGGCGTACATGTTTCACTCTTGCTTTTTTAGCTTCACTAGGGTTATGATTTCTGACCTGTGTGTATTTTAAGGAGATTTCTTTGTCCAGGTTTTAAGATGTTACATAACTGTTATGTTTTCTTGCATCTTGACTAATACCCGTTCATTCGGAAAACTGCAAAAGCTCACGCTGACTTCCATGTTTCCAACTGACTGTCCAATGTCAGAGCAAGGGCAGTCACCCGAATCCACTGCTACTCAAGAGGGGTGCTTGGGATTTCAAGAAAGGACTAATAAGCCTACACAATGGGACATTGTGCACTCAGATAGCAATAGGGACGACACAGAGAGATACAAAAAGCACACAGACTGAAGCCTCACAGCTCTCTGTAGGCATTGTGTGGCACCTAAGCAGCTCCCTGGTACACACTGCATCTCTCTTGTAGTCAATTGCCAAGGAGAGTGAAGCAGAGTGCTCATCTGCTAATCACAAGCAGGGAATGATGATAATGCATCTTTCCATTGCTGCCGAAGCAAGATTTATATCCTCCTGACCAGCGAGATGTAAAACACTGAATTGAGCCGATCTTAATTAACACTGTCATTGACCACATGCTGCCATGATGTAGCAGAAGTTATGCATAATGCAGCTTTTGTAGCTTAATTCGAGAATCATGATGGCAAATTTAAATCCTGGTTAACAATAATTTATAAAACACAAACTACGGGCAGGGTTCACGGGGTTTTCCACTGGGTTGTAACAGTTTAAAGGTTGTGATGTGCGTGTGGTTGTGGTGTTTGAATTTGATTTGGGCTTACAGTTGTCACTGTGGGCCATCTGTGTCAGGGAAATGCCGCTGCTACTTCTGCCAAGTGAGGTCTTTACAATGTGCTCATTATATTTCAAAAGCGTATCTGTGAATATGGATTAGAAACTGTTATAGAGTTAGAAATGTCAGTCAATACCACCAGCTGTGACGCTCACACGGTATGTCAATGTAAATTGCTGTTAATGTGGAATGCTGGTGTTTATAGAGTAGCTCAGTAAGTATTTACTAGTTGTAGATCTTGTGCCTAAATAAAGCCTCACATAAATACATCTGTGAAGTGTGGAATAGGTCCAACCATGGGCCTGTTTTTTGTTATTCGTTTTTCAACGTCCCAAAGAAAGCATAAGCTACACAGTGAGATTGGTATCTTTAGTAATTTGTAGACAGTAATTATTTTCCTTTTACTTTGAGGTATTTATGTCTAACACACATTTTGTGAGCAGCATTGAGTTAAGACAACCCTTGTATGACACAACTACAAGACTTGCACATTTGCATTACAAATGCGCTTGGACAAACTTATCATTTGTTAATACAAATAGATGATCAACAGGTTTTGACTTTTTGAGGAATAGTTAGCCATCCTGCACTCCGTCATCACCCAAAAAACAGCCATATAGGTCGTCTGTGCGAGCAGCATTTTTTATGACCCATATATATTGTTAGTGGCGGCCTCTAGTGGCTGTAGTAAACGTAATGGGAGCAAAGAGGAAGTCAGATGACGTAGTATAAAGAGCAACAAAGTCTGTATACAAAGGAGGTCGGGGTGGTGGATCGGTCAAACAACAGGACTTTCAATCAGGAGACAGCTGTCTGTGTCCTGTGTGAAATCAAAAATGGATGTAACAGTTGTACTTTTTTAAGCCAAATCATGATCTTTCTTCAGCACCTAACCAAGTAGTTTTCTTTTCTAAAGCTAACCACACAGTTTTGGTGACTGTGCCACAACATTGTGCATCAAGGGTCATATAAACAAATTTAGGATGGTCATGTTTGTCGTTTCGGGAGTCATTGGCAAACTACCTATGCTGTAGTTTAGGCGGCTTGGGAAGTACGCTTCATTGCTTCCCTCATAGTGCAAGTTGGATAAGAACACTCTCTTGTATGGAGCTGGAGTTGGGAGGTGATTAGCCTAGCTTAGCATGAAGACTGGAAGCAGGAGGGAATAGCTAGCCTGGGTCTTCCCGCAGTTAAGAAACTGCTCTGAATCGGATTATTCATAATGTTGCATATTGTTGGTTTGATCTGCACACAAACAGACAGGTGAGAAAACAGAATTTGGGGAGATGTCAAGATTCGAGGAAGTCACTGACATCCCCCTGCCCCCATTAGCATGGAAGCATCTGTTTACCAAGAAATAGTTACAACATAAAAATCTCATAAAACCTCAAATTGTCATATTTACACATCTATCTGTGTTCAGGTAAAACAAACAAAGCATGTTAATTAGTGAGATTTAGCTTTCATAGTATTAGTAATTTTGAACTTCGGACAAAGCCAGGCTAGCAGTTTCCCCCTGCTTCCAGTCTTTATGCTAAGCTAAGCTAACATGAAGCCATCCCAAAGCTATAACGATAATGACGTGAGCATCCACACTGATAATGTTCTGTAACCAGCAGCTTAGGAAAATGGATACTGTTAGTGTTTTTATCATTCATCGTATCGTTTAGAGGGTGATCCCAGTGATATCGTACGTCACTGTCACTGTCATTATAGATGTGGTGTGGATCCGCCATCTACTTACGTTAGAGCAAGTTTTAAAAATAATATATATCTATAGCATTTTTGTCCTTTGAAGATACTTTGAGACTATAGTGTGAGAAATACAATACAGGAATTAAACATATTAGACAGATGGACCTCTATAGGATGTTCTTTATGTAGCTACCAGTGAATATTTCTGATAATTGAGAAAAACAGATTACCCAAAAAATACAAAATTCACTTCAGTTGCATTTGTGTTAGAGAAGAGATTGATCCTATATCTGCAGTAGGAAAGAGCCCCTTCACTGTATCTCATGTCTCAGAGGTCTGCAACGCCACTGTCAAGCTCTGAGTTGAGCCTTTTTGATGTGATGCAACACACATTAATCCCAACACCTAAAATGTGCATGTAGCCCCAGTGTCAACTCGCCCAAGTGGGCAGTGATAAAAGTATAAGCCTCCTTTTGATTTCCCATTCACTTGAAGACATTGTCAGATCCTCTGAAGCATCTGTTGCAACTGAAGCACCTCTGTGTTGAGCATGGTAAGTATCAGGTTTCAGCCCCGTTTAATCCTTGAGAGTCAGTGTTGAAGAAACACTTCACATCACGTTTACGTCACAGGTTTATTCTCGGGAGTGCAGTAGTAACAGACTTTGCCCCTAACAGATGCACGCCAGATAACAGGGTGTGCACATGCCTCGCTGTCAAAGACTCCCCGCTTTGTGAAAAGCCTGTAAAGTTTCTCTCATGTGCAGCTTCACAATGCTCCTTCCATCCCCACTGAAATGCATCTTAACACAGCACCCGACTCTTGACCGTGGGTCAGCAGAGATGAGCTGAACTGGTGAGCTGTAAACAGAGCCCCGATCTGAAGGCCTGGGAGGTCTGCGGGGTCAGAGGGCCATTTCTGCATCAGCCCTGCTGTCCTCTCTCTGCTGCAGCACCATAGCATTGGCTTATTGAATGTGACGCTATCCTCCACAGCAGAATGTCCTCCATTGTGCTATTGAACAAAGGCTCTCTCTCTCCCATTGATGGACAGCTAATTTTTTTCTTGTGTTCTGAATGTGGAGGGGCGGGGGTGAGCTGGTCAGGGGTTTTTTTTTTAAAGGAAAATTTAGAGTATCCTAATCTCTTATGAACAGAAAGTAGAAGATTGTTTTTTTCTCTGTCGTATTCTGACATTGTTAATGGGTAGCCTGGAGCTGTTCTGATCTAATGTTTTATTGAAGGTAAGAGCCATTGAATTTCTGAGCTCAGTTCATTTTGTATCCCCGGGTTTTCAATACAGAATAAGAGATAAGTGTTTGTCCCAGCCATACATGAATCTGTGGCTGTTCAGCATTTAGCAGCTTCGTCAGATTTAGATGAAGAAAAGAAGAAAAAACACACCAGAGTTTCTGGGGACACAAGGTGATGTAATAATATGGTTGATATTCTCATTCTGCTGCAGGGACATTGTAAAGTAAGTTACTACCAGTATTACCAGCTGAGAGGATGTGACTTTTACAATTAAATTAAAAGTGACGGTGAATTGCAGGATATGTGATATACTCTACTCTTATTAAATTCACGGACACCACCACCATAGTCTTTTCGTACCATCTAAGTAGAACTGAACCAATCAGTTTTCAGTTTAAGTCATCATAAGTCATTATTAGTAGTATATTCATTTTCTGTAAGCGTAGCCTATCCCAGCTGACACTGGGCAAGAGGCAGGGTACACCCTGGACAGGTCGCATGACTATCACAGGGCTGACACATAGAGACGGACAACCATTCACACTCGCATTCACACCTATAGAGTCACCAATTAACTTAACCTGCATGTCTTTGGATTGTGGGAGGAAATCGGAGTAGCTAACCATGCTGACGGAGGGAGAACACGCAATTTCCGCACAGGCTTACCCACCCTGGGGTTGGAGCGCCCCACCCTGGATTCAAACTTGGAACCACCATGCTGCACCACCATGCTAGTCATTATTAGTAGTGTTGTCAAAAATATTGAGTTATTGATACATATCAATTCTGATAATTTGAATTGGTTTCAATACTCATTTTCCCAGTACTGATACTATCAATACTACATTCTCATTCTCATTCTCTCTTTTCACCGACAGCGAGTTGGCACCTCATCGCTGCTGTTCTCCACTAGGGGTGGGGGAAACAATCGATACAGTGTAGTATTGCGATATTTTTGTATTGAAATATCATATCGTCACAAAGTGCCAAGTATTTATTTTTTTTATTATAAATTATTAATGTTACAAATGCAAATTACACTTTAGGTAACGTACTCGAATAATGTAATTTAAAAAAAATTTTCCTTTGGGGATGTAATTTACAGTTTGAAAAGGTAATAAATCGCAATTTATTTTATCACAGTACTTGCAAAAATTGCAATAATATTGTATT
>JAPZEB010000004.1:19498621-19524109 GCA_029783705.1 Chaetodon striatus
CAACAATAAAATTGAGAACTATTCATTCTTCCACCAAGCAAGATCGAGTGGACAGAATGGTTGCCAAGCAACACAGATGCTGCGGTCTACCAGTGGGTTACACTGATTTTACAATGGCATGGAACGTGGCTCAGCCAATCACATCGAAGGATGGGAAGCACCTGTTTTATAATTGTTTCTTCTTTTCTACCTACATTCAATTAAATACAGTACAAAGACAAGACATTTAATGTTAAACCTGATAAAAATGTATTGTTTTTTGTAAATCTACACTTGGTCTGAGTTTAATGCCTGCAACACATTACAAAAAAAATGGAACAGGGGCAACAAAGGCGAGGCAACTTTATTTATAGAGCACATTTCATTACAAAGAAACCCAATGGGCTTTGCATTTTAGAAAAAAAGAAAGAAAAGATCATAAAAAGAACACCACACATATGCCATGCAACGGCATACAATTAAAAAAAACAAAACAAACAAACAAAAAAAACCCAATGTAATATTAATATAGACCCATAATACTCAAACACGCATGCACTCCCAAAAGACTGGGGATGTTGTGGAATGCTCAAAAAACACCAGTTTGGAACATTCCACAGGTAAATTGGTAATAGATTAGGTATCATTAATGGGTATGAAAGCGGACATCCTGAAAAGACTCGGTTGTTCACAAGCAAGGATCATCACTTTGTGAAAAATGAACAGTTTACAACAGTTTAAGAGTGTTTTTCAATGCAAAATCGCAAGAAATTCAGTGATTTCACCATTTACAATCCATAAGATCATTCAGAGAATCTGAAGAAATCTCTGCATGCAAGGGGCAAGGCTGTAGACCAACACTGAATGCATTAAAAACTAACATGACTGTATAGAGTATATTACTATATGGGCTCAGGAACACTTTGAAAAACCACTGTCAGTAAACACAGTTTGTCGCTGCATCTACAAATGCAAGTTCAGACTCTACCATGCAAAGTGAAAGCCATATATCAACAACATTCAGAAACACAGCTGACTTCCCTGGACCCAAGCTCATCTGAGATGGACTGACACAAATTGGAAAAGTGTGCTGTGGTCTAATTAGTCAATCATGGGTGTCGAATGCTCTAGGCTAAAGAGGAAAAGGACCATCCAGATCGTTATCAGCTAAAAGTTTAAAGCCAGCATCTATGATGGGATGTGTTAGTGCCCATGGCATCATGGGTAACTCTAACATCTGTGAAGGCACCATGATTGCCTAGCAGTTTGATGCCTGGCTCCTCCAGTCCAGTTACTTATGTATTTGTGCTGAAGCATCCTTGGGCAAGATGCTGAACCCCAGGGGGCACCTTGTATGATAGCCTCAGACACCTTTGTGTGAATGAGTGAATGTGAAATGTGTGTAAAAGCACTTTGAATAGACAAAAGACTAGCAAGGCACTATACAAGTGCAGTCCATTTCAGTGGTGTACTCTAGTTTTTTGTAGTGGGTATACTTCTATACTCTTACTCACCCGTCCCAGAGCAAGGTGTCTCAGAACAACAACCATCTTGGAGCAATAACTCATAAGCACCATCACCACCTTGTTTCTGATGCTGCCTCCTAACATGTTGATAACATAACCAGTCTTTCAGAATGCTATCAAGATGTACTATACTGTAGGCTGTGCATTAGTGAATGTGATTCAGAGAGTTTTTTTTTTATTCATGTACTAAGAAAAAATCTGAATCTGAATCACCTTCACTAATAAACAACATCTGCAGAACTAGGCCAAAATTACTCAAAAGTACTTAATGAACTGTTTAAAATATTCACATCATGACTAACAAATGCATGAAATACAGACAAAAGGAGGAAAATATTCTATTCTTGCAATAGCTAACTGACATCGTTTGACATGTTTTATTTAACTTATTGCACAAATTGCACTTTGTAAAGTTGTATATTCTGTTCTGTTATTTTTTGCACATCCTCAATTGCTCATTGCTGCTTCCAGGGCTTGGTATTTCTCTTAACTTATGTAAATAACATTCCTTCTTTTTCTCTCGTACTGGTCCTAAATCTTTTTTACTCTATCCCCGGTCCTTGGGTACGGTATTTCGTCCCACCCCCATGTGTGAGCATGTGTCTGGTATGACAATAAAGTTCCTTGAATCCTTGAATCAGACAACTACTCATAACTAGCATTATCATATAGTAATTTAATGGTCCAAATATTTTAAAGTAATGCACTTCTAACATGGCCATGAATTAACTCTCATTTATATAGTAACTGACATTATGAATATCAGTTGCTTGGATCCTCTTTGCATGTGCTGACATTTACCTTATTTTCTGTCCCTCTACTCTAACCAGGGATGCCTGGTCTTAAATTCCCTAGCCTGACTTTCACTCCACAAGGCCAGCCAGAAACTCTCATTTGTCTCATCATCTGAAACAAGCAGATATAAACATTATGTTCTGTTTATGACCACACACACACACACACACACACACCCTCTCACACACACACACACACACACACAGTAGCTAAGTTATCACTCTATAGTTTTAGATATTGTATAACCGTACATAGTTCTATGTTTTCCCTGATGTTCTGGACGTGACGTACACTTAGGGGCTGAGAAGCCTGTCAGTCATTGTTGTTCCCTGAAAATGGGTTGTTTGGCAAAGAGGTGGGTGGGAACTGGGGGTGTTCAGAGGGCGAGAGTGTGTAAGTTGGTGAGTGAGAGAGCCGAGCTAAAAGTTGGTCAGCTGCTGACTATGACAGAATTTCGTTTGCTTGTGTTGGTGTTGGCTACAGCCCACAGTAGCCTGATTGTTCTTGAAAAAAGCATCAAGAAACCAGCTGATGGTAGTGGTTTATGTACCGAGGGATGCTACAATATATTTAAATATACCAACAATCCCCTGCTATGCTTATTTCACTTACTGGGTGGCGTTGTGGTAGCGTGGGGCTCCTTCTCCAGGGTATTTAGAACAGCCTCAGCCTAATCCTCATTTGGCTGTTTTTGTATATATCTCCAACCTCATCTGCTGCAGCTGTAGCGTCACCCAAAGCAGCTGTGGGTTCAGTGGCACGCTTCGGAAAACACTGAAAAAGTGTTGTTTTCGCTTCATCTCTTGGTAATTCACTTGCTGATTTTCACCTTTGTGCCAAGAATGCCTGCAAAAGAAATTTGTTGCTTTTTGATCATCACAGGTGACAGAAGCCTCAGAGGTCCAAAAGTCATGTGAACACAGACTGGGTTAATTTAATGAATTAATCAACATGTGAAAGCTGTCACAAAATGATGATGTTACGTATCCTTACGCATCAAGTGGGTATATGGAAATCATAAACATTTTCTAGTGAGTATAGGGCATATACATGCACATCACGTAGACAACACCACTGGTCCATTTACCGTTTACTGTTATGAAGCACAAAATACGACAACAGGAAGCCCAGACTGTTGAGCAGCTGAAGTTGTACACCAAGCAAGAATGGGAAAGACTTTCACTTTCAAAACTTTAACAATTCAACAAAAAACAACACCAATTGTCCTCAGTTCTCAAACCCTTTTTTAAAATCTATTTATTTAACCAGAGAGTCCCATTGAGATTGAAAATCTCTTTTACAAGAAAGACCTGGCCAAGGTAGCAGCCAATCAAAACACATTTGAAATGCAACAAATACAACACATTATACAAAAATCCACGATAAAACAACAAGTATTCAAGCATAGTGGCCTCTCTGGAAAAACAAGCATGTGTCTCTGTCACCACATTCTTTATAATGCCCTTAAATTCCTTCATGGATGTAAGTGTAAGTGTATGTCCAATGTTCTAGTAGGAGGTTGGAAATTTTTGCTTCTTAAATGTGTGTATTTGCTGCTTTTTTTGGTCATACATGATAAATTAAATATCTTTGGGTTCTGAATTGGATGTTCGGATAAAACGAGTAATAAAAAGGTGCTATCTTTAGCTGTAGAGATTATAATGGACATTTTATAGACAAATATAAATTCAGAAAGTAGTCTTGTCCGTTGCAGCCCTAGAACAAGTGTTTGAGGGCCACATCCAGCAACCTCCAACACCTCACGTGCGTCAGTTTTACCTTTATTCCACAGCTTCTTGCTTTCGTTTTCTGTTACATGTGTCTTGCTGCTCTCAATGTCTCAAAACACATCTTGACTGCAGGAGGAACTGAGCAAGCTATTATATGATGCACAGTGTGAATTAACTGGTATGCTGATGAGTCATTGAAAATTCTTCTGGTTGCATATGACCCGTGCTGAGCAATGCAACACCTCTGCCTGCACTGACTCAAGGACGGGGATAGCTACTGCAAAGCCAAACATGGTGTGGTTTTTGATGACTATGAGTTATTGGACATAGAGTCCAACCAAGAAGAAGCACTACACACATTATTTTTCCCCCAACATGGAAGCAGTTAGGTTTGTTTGGTTGTTTCTACGGAGCCTTACTTGAATATCCTGGATAATTTGTTCTCTTGTGTCCATCTGGAGAAAATAACACCCACTCTAACCAACATTTTTGTTGGATCCCTTTGCTTATGAAGAGCTCCTTGGAGGAGATTTCAAATGTTTTATGTTCAGCATGTTACGAAATGTTACAAATGTTTTATATTTAACAAAATGAATTATATTCTGCAAGTAGAGAAGTAAAGTTTACTTTTTTATGGTATGATGTTTGTTAAGATAAAGGTTTCATTTAACTTTCACTGGGTTAGTCTGTCAGACCTGGATACACAGAATATTTCTTTTAATTCAGGGCAGTGACAAACAAGAATAGGTCAAAACTTAGTATATGGCTGGACAGTGTTTGAAACGGTAAGGGGCTTTTAATTTGAAACAGGATGTCGTAGCATTCACAGCTGTTGCGGTCCAACCTAAAAATTCACATAAACACACTTTAAAAAGAAGAGCAGTACACTTATACGCACATCCAGCAGAAGGGACCTGCTTTCTCTGGAGCTGTACCCACTGATCATTTAACATATCCCTCCCCTCTTCAGCTCTGTTTGCTGATGTACGCCCCTGTGTGACCAGTGGACGCTACACAGCCATCAGTCACTATCAGAGCTAAGTTCTGCTGATAACGGTAGTTTGTAACACAACCTATGAGTGCCGATTAAATGCCAAACTGATTAATTTGTCTGTCATACAGACACAGCTGTTCCTTAAACAAATTAATGAGGTGATCGTCTTTTTCCTCCATCCAAAACTGCCATTTTGACCATGGCTGCTAGTTAGCTAACGCTAGCAAGTGTGGATGAAGCATTAAGGTGTTAAATTTTACTGACATAGCAGCTGTTTAGTTAGCGATCTAGCTTGCTAATTAAACCGTGCTATCATGCCACACTTGTTACAGAAAATGAGGAATACAGTAATATAGGACTGTCAGCACATCACACTCGACCCACAGTCTGACAGTCTTGCGTGTTGACCTGGCTAAGCTTGTTAGAGAATACCACAGGTTTTGAGCAGGCGGGTCATAACATAAAAATAAGTTATTATAACTTTACAGAAACTTTGGGCAATAGCCTAATGCAGCTTCCGCCTTCTCTTCCCCTCCCTCCATCTGTCTCTCTTACACAACATGCAGCTTTATCATCAGCGCTGCTGCGCTCAGGCTTTCCGTTATACGCCTTTTGACCAGGAAAATCTGTTGAAATCCAGACATATTTGAACCTCTCTGGTCATAATATCTGGTAAAATATTTCCCTCTACAAATATGCAGGCCTAACATCATGTCCTAACAGCAAGCAAGCACCTTTTTGTCCACGCTGAAACCATTAAATATGTACTTCTCTAAAGTCATGTATACAAAGCACGCAGGTTATCAGCTGTGCGCTTGAGATTATAGACTTAAGACGAAACCACTTAAAAGATGGGTAAGTGCTTGCTGTCTATCTTTTGTTTGTACTTACAGGTTTTATACTGACATATTTACTGGAAATGACATACAGTATGGCCAACAGTAAGAAACTTTCAGCTCAGGTTTGCAGGTTTGAAGTTTGGGAATACTCTCAGAGAGCTCCTAACTTAGCCTAAATTTTAGTAAGGAGCGATTTAGGAAAATTCTCAGAGGAACTCTGAGCAAGGAAGAGACAGAAACTTTAACCTGAGAGAGGGAGTGTGGTTGACCCTGTTGCTAGGTACAGTATGATGCATTCCTTTAACAGATGTGACTGGTTGTCACAGACACGCCCTTTTGTGAGCCTGCAAGGTGTGGACACCCAGTGGAAATGAAATGAACCGCTGACTGTGAAAGTGTTTTTATTGTTAGAGTGATGACTCTGCTGATGGAAGGTTGAGACAGACCCGAGTCATCACTGCTGCACTGTTACATTTTTTCCAGTTTACTAAGTATCTTAGTGTTGTGATGATTTTATTTCTGGTGTGATAATGGTATTGCATAGGGTGGGAAATGTGTGCGTATTTCGAATGAGATCGACCACAAATATTATCCCTGCATGATCAGATCTGTAGCATTTCATTTACTCACTGTCATCCAGCATTTAGAGAACATTTCTCCGACCTCTTTGTGTTTCCACCATTTTCTTCTCTGCTTAAGAAACTCCTAAGCCTCTTAAAAGTCCACCTCTCTGCTCCTAACTATTTTTCACCTTAGGAGCTATTTTAAGGTCTATCTTTACAAGGACCTAGTCTTAACTTCAAGAGGAAATTCTAAGAAAACTTCACAATTCTAAGAATTTTCGGAGAATTTCGTCACAAGGAGCAACTCTTTGTACAGGGAAACTTTGTGAATACGGCCCCTGGTTTGTGCGGGTTTTAAAAAACCTGACCCGTGCATCACTGGCTCATGGCTCTGTCAGCATTTCGAAAACAAGCAACAGCCAATGGGGAGACGCCAGCACTTACGTCATCACTCAGCCCAACAATGGTATACCTTCATCACCATTGACAGTAACTCTTATGGACAGACTTTGGCATTTATAGGGCTGACGGCCTCACATTCTGCGGTCAATCCAAAAATGTGATTTGACATGTCTGTTTGGTGGCATTTCTCTGAGACTTCTTCATATGACAGGTCTGTTTCTGTCAGGTCAGATAGAAGCAGGGGGGAGAGGGTCTTGGCTAGATGGAGAATCCACTAACTCAATTAAGCATCTGGTCGTCAGCAGATTTTGCCGGCTGGAGATCAAACAGCACTACCCACGATGATCTAAACTCAATAAGGAGTATCTCCAATGTCTGTGACCTCTTTGATTTGATGTCACTGAATAGGATATTTAAAATAAAAAAGACATTCTAATGCTGATTTAATGCAGCTCTTCAAATTTTGACGCATTACCACACGAAGCCTACGCTGTTTGCAAGAAAAAGGTTGAATCTATCACTAAGCTTTGACGTCTGACATCTCTGGCTTATCTTTGTCGTCTTACAAAAATGTGAAAATGTCAACCGTCGTATCATATCCTGACAACTTCTGTTTCTTTGTGATGATTCAATGAATTATTCATTTCATATTTTGAGATACATTATTCAACTCCTTTATTGAGTTACCTTAGACGGATTGCTGTGTCACAAGCAAGTGTCAACAAACTGTCAACACACCAAACCATCAACTGAGCACACTGATTATTATACTAATGAAACAAAACCTATCCGGTGGTTGGTTGAGAATGTATTCTGAAAGGTGTCAAACTTGGGATCATATTGGCTTGAATAAAAACAACGAACGAGAATAAACAATGACAAGATTTTTGTTGACAGCATAGCCTGAAGAAGCAACTCTCCAAAAATGGCAGAATATCAGCTCTGTCTACAGACTTTGTATTTTATCATGCCATGTGCAATGATGGCTTTACTGAAATGTAATGTCTGAATTTGGTCACATATCTTATGTCAGTAAGGAGGCTCAAGGGTCATGTACTACTAAAGCAGGGTATGCATATAGGCAAAGCGATATAATCAACTCCTAATGGAAGACACAGCTTTATTGTGTGATCCACTGAGGTCTGAACTGATTTATTTGCAGCTTAACATCTATTGAACCTCTCATTGATTTTCTTTGTTTCCTCTCCCTCATGCTCCTGCTGCCTTTGGTCCACCTTGATGGATTCCCAACATCATGCGACTCTGCAGGTGAGCCATTACGAACACGCACTCAAATCCATTTTGTTAGATATCAGATAATGTGTGTTTGATGACACAACTAGATGGATGAATACACAATTTGGGAGTTAGCCTGCCGCACCAGGCTGAGTTCGCTGTCTGCTCTATAGATCCTAAAGCAGACAAAGCCCTTACTTCTTGCCCTTTCACCCACAGTAGTTTTAAAAGCCAGCTGTCAAATAGTACCTGTGTATCAGTAAGGCTGTGCTTTGTGGCCGTGGCCATCTGGACATTTCGTGTGGCAGCAGGAGCACTGAGTGTCAGGGGCTCTAGTAAGGACTGAATAAAAAGAAATACCAAAATATTTGCTGTTAACATGCTCAAAGAGTTTTACTTTTTGCGTTGATACAAGACCAGGCATCTAGGCCTGTCATGATAATAACATTATCGATTGACTTGGGTTGGCAAAAAAGATCAAGGTCATGTCTATATTTCGTATGATATTCCCCTTGTTTACGTGTAGGTAGGTCCTTTATTGTCATTATATGCTATACAATAATGCTGAAAGCAGCAAAATTTTAGCCAACATGATGCCAGAATAAACAGCAGGGTTTTCCCTAACATTGTAAGACCTGGACACAGCACCTAAGGGCCCTGACACACCAAGTCGACGGGTAGCTGTCAGTCAATGTTGGGTGGTCAGTGAGCGTCAGTTGCCCTAGTTTTTGCAGTTTGTCCTGTACAGTAGGCACTAGCTGGCCCTTGTCTGCTTTTTTTTCTGTTTTCGGGCGATTCAGCGTGTTCAGTCGGCGTCAGAGACGGCATCGGTGAATGAATTCATCCTGTTTAGTGGTTCAGCTCAGCGCACATGAAGAGAAACACAAATAAGGACGGAAAACAAACGGCTAAAGTCAAGAGGGTGTGAGATCAAAACAAACTTGTTACATTAGGTAAGATTAGTTTTTAAGCCATTGAACTCTTGAGCAGAAACAGTGTGAAATTATTTGTGTCATGTCAACATCATGTTGTGTTGACAATGTGCTAACTGTCTAAGTAGCATCTTAATTCCATCCTGTCAGTCTTCTAGTTTCGCTTTTTGAACAATGAACACAGACTACCACAGCAAGCTGATATTAAGTTATTTCCTGTCATGCAGGTGCAGAACGTACATTCTAGTTGGCTGTAGTCTTTTCCGTGTACTCAAGTGCCAACTTTTTGACAAGACACAGATGACGTGAGGTGACACAACAGTTGGCCTTTGTCGCCATTAGTGCTTTGATGTCACTTGGGTGTCTGGGCCTTAAGCATTTTTTCACATCGCCTAAGACAAATGAAAGGAAAAAAAAGTATGCTAAGATATCTTTTGCAGTAATTTCTGGTTAAATTTAAAGTTCATCTCTCTTATAAAGGGTGTACTTGCACCATTATGTTATTATATTATCATTATATTGGTGGCATAAAATGGTCTTGAAATAAAAATATAATTTTCCGCAGTTATCTCTGGGACAATATATCATCCTTACAAAAGTAGTTATGGTGACAGGCCTAGGCAGCCGTTCTGCCCATGAGCCTCCTAATATGTTGACTTGGCTGATTTGGCTTCCTGCTGAAGACTCAAGTGCAAAAAAGGGGGACACAGTACCCTTTGGTTTTTGTTCTGAATAGATTTCCAGTGCTCTTGTTTCTGACATATGCTCTGTGAAAGGAGAGGAGCATATAGCCCAGGGCAGGTTGGAAGCAGGGCAGTACTGATGATGTATTAAGAGGTCGTAGGATCTTCTTCTGGAGCGTGGGGATTGCTCACAGTGATAACTTCCAGAGAGGATCCCAGATGGGGATGCCATCCTTGCAGCTGCCCTACTTCCTTGCCACTCGTAACACGTAGCAATTTGTCCAATCCGCCTGCGCCTCTTCTCTCGCTAAGCCAGCCATGTAATTATTGTGTACATCTTGGCCTTGCTGCAGTGGAAGATACTTTTCTTATGCAGAATTTCCTTACGGTGAGCAATCGTGGTCAGAGCCTGGCACGGCAAGAGTGACAGGAATGGCACGGTGAAATGTGTTGCTAACAGTTATTCTGTCATCTGTTAGATAAAAGTAAGAACACCAACGTAGGAGTGGGAATAAAACTCCAAACCACAGAGTCTATTTCACATGGGAGCAGCGAAAGTACTAATAGATGAGTAAAGCGAGACTCATAGATGATTTCTCACCTGCATGACAACACATGTTAAGCCAATCAATTAAGCTCAATACACTGTCACAAGTAGGATCACAGTATTGCAGGTCCTCCCGGGTATTTCCTGTTGTGAGGATGCAGTAGAAATGCATATGATCACAAGTGGCTTGGTGTGTTGTTCCCAGTGAAAATGAGGCAGTAGTCAGTAGTAGTCACTTCACACTTAGAAGGAAACCCTCAGTGTACCAGGAGCTGACTGCGAGCTCGTAATTTGACCCCAACTTGTGAGTGATTCAGTCATCTGTCATGTCTGATAACTGTTAAGTCACCAGCTCAAAGTTCATTCATGTTTCTTGGTCCTTTTGGTTTCAGTAATAACAATAATAAGAGCTCAAGAAAGTATCCAAGGGGAATAAACTTGGGAATTAATTTATCTGATTATATTGATTTATGCTAACAGGGTTGTGATATTGTAGGGCCCACGCTACCTCATTAAAGGAAAATCAAGTTTGTAAAGTCATAATTAGGTTGATAAATCTCAAGAAAAGCAGATAAAATATGATTGCCCTTTATTTATTTAATTATTTGCACTGGTCTCACAGTGTTTATCATTTAGCATGTGCGCTGAGTCATGCGGTGTGTCAGTCGAAATACAACACCTACACCCTTTCAGCTTTGCTTTGTACGGACTGATACAGATCCCGATGGTCGTGCCGCAGTTGGGGGTGAGAGTCTGTGGTTTGGAACTGTTTAAAGCTCCACTTGGCACCTGCAGAATGATTTGGACTTTGTTTACATCTCTTAATTACTTGCTGTCATCCTATTGACATTGACAGTGTGGAATTGGCAATAGGTGGCCACGCAAACAACATCTAAAGGGGTGTTTATAATATAAAGCAAACGACTTGATGCGTGACTAACAAATTGGCCAGTGTGCATGTTACGTGATAAACACTTTATCATAGTGTTACCGATATGACCAAACGTGTACAAACCCATGGTCCCGATTTTACTGCATTAAATGTGTTTTAATCGGAGACATGCAAGGTGAAAACTTTTTTTTTGTTTTATGTTTTTTAAGTTTTATGCTGATATGGTGTTAAAAGTTTTACCTTTTTACATGTTGTGTCTCCCCATAATCAGACCATTTGTGTGTTAATTAAAACAAATCATGAAATAAAAAGACACCTTAGTTATATTTTGACATCTAATTTTATTATTTAGTTTTTGTGAATTCCACCTCTTATAACCTATTCAGGAAGTGTCCTTACCAAAATGTTTCTATTCAACATTTGTATTGAGAAGGACAGAACAGAAAGCCCCCAGAAAAAGGACTGTAAAACCACAATTATCAGTGCAGCACATTTTTTTGTCTTTCACTCATTTTTCTCTGTAGTTAGGATTCACGGAACTCATAAATGTGTTTGTCTTGGTGTAAATAAATGTAGTAACGTAGGATGCAAATACAGGGTTTTTAATTATTATATTTATGAATTCAGTAATTATGAATCACCATTAAAGCCATTATGATGCAGTTTATTGCTGCATTAAACACAAAACAAGCTGAGAGATACACAGTCAGCATAGAAATATCACAGGGACACTGAGACAGACTGACAATATTAAATTTGTCACTAAAACGTTTTCTCTGCAGTAGACACAGGGTGTCAGAATAATCCTTTGTTAGGCTGAAATCGTGTGTTTTAAGCTAGCCACAGGTATTTTGTTAGCATTTCAGCCATTGGGGTGGGTGTGGTTTTCATAGTGTGACACATTGGGCTCATAGATTTATAATAATACTTAGATACTGGATTCTAAGATGGCGTCTATTTATTCCAATGGAGTTGCTCACCTGGCACATGCACCCAAAAAAGTTTTTAGCTTCTGGGTTCACTTCTGCGACGTGAACCACCCGAGAAATGGCAGCTATGCTGTATTAAGATGGACGACGTGTCTCCATTTACCCTTACTGTAAAAGAAGCCAAAACATCTCAGATACCGCCGATGCCATCATGTGCGGTTGTCATCATTTGGAGGCAGATGGTGCTTCTTTAAGTCAAGGTAGGATCCTTGAGTGGCAGAATTTTAAGGAGGCTATATCATTGAATCCCACTGAAGGACTGTTCCAACGTCAAGGATCTTTTTAATTCTATTGAGGACAGAGTCCTTCGGAGAATTTTCGAGGATGCGTGTGTGTATTCTCAGTGGCCATGACGTACCCACAATTCTTTGTACACGATTTACAAGAATTGAAGGTGGGGCCTCTTCATTGGCGCACACTTGGGACCTTGCCAGCCTGTTCCAGTGTGTGTTCACTGAGTGCTAGGAAGGAGTCTTGCCTAACCTCAGTAGGACCTGACTTGGAAGGACCCTCCTAGCGAGGAAACATCATTGACTTTGAGAAGCACTGAGAGTCTGTGCAGTAGCGATCTCCGTGGCGTCGAGTCCCAGCCAACCCAGCCAACCAGTCATGGGCTGTGGCATTGATCAGGAGCACACCAGTTGACAGACATAGCTGTCAATCATGATGTCAGGCCCCTTTTTATAGCATCAAAGAACTAATTAAAAACAGACATCAGGAAAATGAACGCTTGAACATACAGCAGTGTGATAAGAGCTACCTATAATGATGTTCCATCCACTAACATAGAGGGGGCGTGGTTTATGACCTATACTGCAGCCAGCCATCAGGCGGCTATCGAGATGTTTGGGGAGATGTCAACTGTCTTTTTTTATACAGTCTATGGGATGCATTTGGTTTGAGCAAAATACTAATGTTAGCATGCTGACAAGCTCACAAGGACAATGCTAACATGCTAGTGTGAAACAGGTGTATTAAATGTTAGCATGCTAACTTTTGCCAATTAGCACTAAACACAAAAACAGCTGTAGATGATGGCACTAGAGTCAGGGGATTCCCAAAGTTATTCCAGTTGAGCTTATTGTAACATGAATGTCATTAACAACCATAGAGGCTTTTTTAGCTTGACTGGCATGTGAACAATCCCAAATGGGATATACGAGGCTAGCAGATACAGAAAAGAAACTGAGTGATGTTTGTGCTTATTTGCCTTCCTTTGCAATCACTATTTCTGTGATTGGCAAATTTAAGCACCAGCGATCGATTTGTTTGTAATGAATTGCCTGACTTCTGCTGAAAGGAAAGGAGCATTAGTAATGACCGGGCTGATCTGGTAATTCCTCCAGGAATGCACACATCCAAGTTTGCAGCTGTCAATATGTTAAAACCTCCGGCACCATGTAATTATGGCCGCCTCAGAAATTATGATTTACCACTAACAAGACCATAAGTGATAAATCTGATTCATAGATTTTCAGTTTTTTCCATGTGACTTGACCAAGCGTATTTTCGCCCTTTTGATTCCAGCTTTGGGAGAAACTTGTTTTTGGTCACACCTCCGCACAACGCCGCCTGTAATCACATGCCATTTATGATTCTGTTTTACCTCTTCAAGTAGTATTTGTGAAAATTACCTCGCAAAATTACACATCGTAGTACAAAGCTTTGTCAGATCAAAGGAAAAAATGACTTTAAGTATGCTTTTTTGTGCAATGTCTTTTGTAGCATCAGATGCTGCGTGTGTTGTAATTGGCTTGAAAACCTGAGGGTCGACAAAAGCATCTGGTGATGGGAGGCTTTTGTGATCCAGGCGGCTCCAGCCCCTCTTTGCTTTTCCAGTGCAGTTTTGGTAATGACTGCAAAATCAAGAGATGTGACAAAGGAACATGGGCACAGACGGTGCAGGAATCTTTTATTGCCACCCTGTGGATGTAGCTTCTCCAGGTGAATGGAGTTACGTAAGAACTGCAGCCTCATACTTAAAGCAGGAGAGTCATAAATCAACCTGCATATTCACAACAGCACAGCAACTTTTGCCTGAGTTGTTCTGAGTGCTCCTCATCTCTCCTTCCTTTTTGTCCCCCATTTCCCTCTTACTCTTTCCTTAATGTAACCCGAGGAAGATAGGAGTGATTGTGAGGGAGATGATGGTAGCATTATTGATGATTCAGAAGTGTTCTGTTTTAAGGGCTCTCAGAGCATGCATATTGGTAATGATAGCAATTTGCCTGAAAATAACAAAAGAAATGCATGTCTTGTCCTTTATCGCGTCACCACTGCTCCCCTCATTTCTTCACTGCACTGCGCTTTGAGGCCATAATTTGTAGACACAATCTTTTTTTTGCAAGAGTTGCCACTTTTCCATGTCTCATCAACTTTTCCGAACAAAGTGGGAAGTCTCAGACTCTTTGTTTCCTACTGTTTTCTTTGCATTCTTTCAGCATCACATAGCAGGATTTTGGCGGGAGCATCTCCTGAACGTCTTCCAGAAGTTTGAGAAAATAGAAGCTGACGCAACTCTTTCCACGCTAGTTGAATTTAGCATTTTGGGCCAGATTCGCTTTGCCAGTCTTGGGAGTGTGAAATTTGCTGTGACATGCTCCCTCTCTCTTATGGTCTTTCACTCTCTCTTATCTTTCTGCCGACGCTCATTCACTCTGCTACACACTCGTACATCAGTTGTTGTCGTCCTGTGTGCCTCTCTCTCGTTCTCACACGGAGATTTGCTCATATTCAGGCTCTAAACTTCTGTTTTACAATAATTTTCCACAGTGAAGCTTAAAAGTAAAATCTGTTTTTAGTTTTTATGTTGTTTATGTTATGATTTGCATGCTATTAGCCACAGCAGTTAATCTGTTGCTCTGATAAAATTTAATTTTGATTATAGTTGTAGAAGTTTTCTGTCTGGTTCTGCACTTCAGTAATTGTCATTTATCGAGTAAAACAAAACAATGGCAGTTGAGCAAAGAAGTGAGTAAATCATTATTATGCAGCGCTACACTTTTTCCTTTTTTTTTTTTTTTAATTGGCTGAATGTGGCCTCTCTTTAGTGTTTTGTACTGACTTTACAGCACTGCCACAGCCTCATGTCATGTCACTAATAAACAGCTCAACACCTTGCTGAAGCACAGAGACAGGGGAGCATCCGGCCTCCACGGCCATGCCTGGCATATGACGGGATGAGGAGGAGGAGGAGAAGAATGGGACTCAGCCACCGGATGTGTAGTCAGGAACCAGTCATCACTCTCTTCCTAATCTCCCTGTTCACCCCCCTGTTCACCACCATCTGGAGAGGATGCCAAGGACTGGCCTGGTGGCAGAATTAGACTCACAGGCTCGGAGCGCCGCCAGGCTCGAGAGGAAAATCCTGGAGGGAAAAGGCCTTTTTTGCAGTTCGCGCTTGTCTGCCCTGCGTCCTTGCTCTGTGGTGTTGGACAGCAGCCTGCAGTGCTGACGTAGGCTGCCCTGCCTCTCAACAAGACAACATCTAGCTCATCTGGCATCCAAAACATGCCCGTAAGAACAAATCCCCTCGTCGTGGATTAGGTAAAGGCCGCAGAGAAGCATCACTTCAGGATGTATTGCAGTTGAACTGCACCCCAGATCAATGCAGTTATTCTGTAATCTTTGCATTGAGCACTCTTTGCTGTGCATGCTTCATTTAATGGTATAAAAAGGCTTTTCTTTCCCCCTCCTTCTTTTGCGGTAACCACCTAAATAAAGCAGTTAAGGTCAAAATTGAGGCAGAGGTGCCTAGTCCCTTTCTGTGCTCCTTTCCCCTGGAGAGCACTGAACTGTAGAAAGCTATCTTTCTCCAAGTAATGAGAGAGCTAGCTACCTAATACCTGGCTGCGAAAATAACAAGCCCAAAGATGCACTAAGCATGTGTTCATATTGTGTGCTGTACTTTTATATTGTCTGCCATGTGCTGCTGCACTCTTTATTAATAATGCTATTCTTACTGCGGATAATGGAGAGTGCATCAGATAGCGTCAGCTCTGACCCTCTTGTCATTTGATTCAATGCAGGTTGGCTAATTGGCGATGTGCGCAGAGATGGAGAGTGAAGTAATCCCCTCTCCATGACTACCCAGGTTTAATGCTTATAGCAAGCTACAGTAAGGAACATTTTGTCTCTGACAGTGCGGTTGGTAAGCCAGATGGAATTCAGGCTGCATGGAGAAATGATTTTTGCTCACTCAGTGGACCGCCGGTGCCAAAACATCTGATTATCTCCTTTCCCGCGCCTCTTTTCCTTCATAACTACCAGGCAAATTAGTTGTAATAAACTGGTGGCCACTGCTTGGCTTTTACCTTTCATATCCTGTCAGCTCAGTGGAGTGCGGGGAGAGGAGATGAGGACAGGAAGTTATAATAGGCCATAGGGGGGTGGGGTAAGGGGTGCCAGTGTTTGTGTGTGCTCATAAACGATCGGCCTTGAATATGAGCCATGAGTCTCATCCCAGGAGAGGAGCTCATCCTCGTTGATGAACTGCCTCTGATGGATTCCCTCCCCCCCGCAGTAATATGGGTCACGGTCATGAGGGATCTTCAGATAGTAACACAGATCAGTCAAGTGCAACCTGATTCCCATTTCAGTCAGATAATTTTGTAAGTTGGAGGTGTCCTCAACAGTTTAGCGCTGTTGCCAGGATTGTAGTAATACTGAGGTCATGAGTCCAGCTAATGCAGCTCCTACTGCCCTTCATCAGACACCAAAAAGGTTTTTCCCTCACAGGCAGCACGGTGGTGCAGTGGTTAGCATTGTTGCCTCACAGCAAGAGGCTTCCCGGTTCGACTCTAGGGCAGAGGGGCTCGAACCCCTGGGTGGGGGAGCCCTTCTGTGCGGAGTTTGCATGTTCTCCCCGTGTCTGCTTCCGCCTACAATCCAAAGACATGCAGGTTAATTGGTGACTCGAAGTTGCCTGCAGTTGTGAATATGAGCGTCAGTCGTTGTCTGTCTCTGTGTTAGCCCCGCGATAGTATGGCGACCCGTCCAGGGTGTACCCCGCCTCTCACCCAGTGTCAGCCATTATTATATTGTTTGCCCAAAAAGTAGTTAAACATATTCCTTAAATACAAGAACAAAAGTACTAATCAGCTCATAAAATCCTCTCCTTTTGTAAGTTTCTCATTGCAGCAACTCCCAAGTTGCTCACTCCCCCAAATTCACAAAAAAAATACAGAGGACATGACCTCAGTATCCTCAGTGGTAGCTAAACTCTTGTGCAGCACTTGTTTTTACCTCTTCCATGATACCATTTTAAGATCTTACAGGTTTTAGGATGGCAAATTGTTGGTCTTACATAACACGGCTGCACTTTGTTTTCTTTTTTCTGCTCCTTAATTACGAAAGCTGCGTTTCAGCAACACAGTATTTATAATTATGCTGCAGTATTCAGGATTTTAATTTGAATCTTGTCTAGACAGGAGGGATCCAGCATTTTTTTTCAAGGGTAGATTCATGTGTGTTAGAAAAACATAGAAGCAAGAGTTGTTCCTTTTCCCACATAAAATCCGATTTTGCTCTGACCTGATGGATAAACAATACCTGGATCTTTAGCTTCTCGAATAGAAGGAGTTTTTTTTTTTTTTTTCTTCCATTTAAATGAATTTACCAGGAAATTGCTGGAATTTGAACATGTTCCCATTATATGAAGAACATAAACACTACTTGTTGGTGTTTAGATTTCGATTGTACTTCCTTTTCAGCTCTATTCAGCTGTGCAACCAGGGCTATAATAATCAAGGCCTGGCATGCCGCCTTGGATTTGTACAATATGTGCGGGTATTGTTTGGTCATGTAGTGGTTTGTAAGAAAAACAGCATGGAGCAATATGGTTTGTCCTCCCATAATGTATCGTTGGTCTCTCACTGTGAAAGCAAGGTTTTCTCTTCTACCTCCCTCCCACTCTCTCTCTGTCTCCCCCTCTCTCTCTTTCCTTTCTCTCACACTCTGCAAGGGTGAACGTGGGCGGCTGTACAGACCATGACAGCAGTGCTCTGTTGAATGTAGACTAGAAATGAGGAATTAAGAAATACAACACCCATGGAAACACTGAGCCAGTCTTGATAAAGGTGCTTGTTTGTTTTTAAGGCCGTGGATGTGCATTTGTTGAGCCTGTAGTCAGTGTTGCGCCACCATTTTGTGGTTAAAAGATGGATTGCGAGACTTTTTAAACTGGAAGTGAAAGTCTTCCATTGATGTTGATTTTACATACTTATCTCCAGTTTGACAGTAATTTGGAGATATTTTTTTCTCCTTATCCTGCTGTATATTTCGTCTGTGTTTTCATGCCAGGGGGATGTTTGCATCCCACAAATCCTTTGTTTCCATGTTCGTCTTTATGTAAGCATCCTCTTCCCTCCATCGTCTGCACTCCTGCTGCGATTTGTGCAGCAAGGGGCTCGGCAGCAGTGACACTGATGAGCACAGCATCAGCCTCCAGCCGTGTGTGTACGTGTGTGTGTGTGTGTGTTTGCGGCTGTGTGTGCATGTGCTTCATAGTGAGTTTGCCTGTGTGTGTCACGCCCCCCTTGACAGAACGTTGGCATTGATGAATGCAACAGCAGCTGGGGTGAACTGAACGTTACTTGTTATTCTGTCTCTCTGTTTTTTTTTTCTTCTTCTTCTTCTTCTCTCAGACACAAAACCAAACAGCAGATAGACATTTTTTTCCAATTTCCTAACTCATGTTATTTTCTGATAGAGAGAGAAAGCAGTGTTGGTTAGTCGGATGGCTGCACAGCAGTCAAACTGGGCGTGGAGTCGAGGCTGCCATGGCTTGCTGGTTGATGGGTGACTGTGCAAAAATCACTGTGGACTGGATTAATATGTGAATGGTTTCATGAAATATGTCCACAAATCAAGTTAAGATAATGCAGCAGCAGCTCATTTTAGAACTGATGTGTCTGCAGGTCACGTCTTTGGATAACACTGGTCACGTCACCTCACTTATCAAAGTGTAGGTTTATGCAAAAGTCTTACAATCGATGAGTTGATTTCAGCGCATTTATCAGTGTTATTTAACAGGTAAGTTGCACAACAGGACAGTCTCCTAAAATCCTGCTTCTGTTATGTAAGTGAGATTTGATGATATCATGCTTACTTATTGTTTTCGCTTGATAATTGATTTTTATCATGACTCTGACTGTTTTTCATTTCAGCTTCATCTCTACACATATAAATTGCTTTGGTGGAGACTGCACACAGTAATTGGAATTCAAATTATACTCATCTATCGGAGCTATTTGAAGAAGATGTCTATCCATTTTTTCACTGCTCATGGCCTACTTTGTGAGGATAGGAGACTGTGGCGGTTTTATTAGGTGTGTAAGATACAGACATGGATGGAAAACAGCGTATGAGTGTCTGTTTCCCTAATATTCTATGTCAGATTACAGTTATATTTGGACACTGCAGAGTTAAAATTTGAGCATTAGGTTTGCTCACAGAAAGAGACAGGCAGATGTGGAAATAGATTCATGAATGAATGGATGAATGAAAAATGAGCCGTTGTGCAAGTAAAATGTAAAACAGAATTCGTCTTGACACTTAAACAGGCGCGAGGGCTTTGAGGTTGCCTAGGCAACTGGTTGCCTGTGCAATGGATGGGCAAGTGGGCGTGGAGTCAACATGGGTTTGTGGGCCGGTGAGAGCGGAGGCAGGCGATTGGCACACAGCACATGCCGCACGGGGGCTTAATGCTGATGATCTGACAGTGGTGTTGACCCTCGTCCATCTGCTGGGAAATGAGGAGGGTGGCAACAACGTGACATGTTGGGGGTACACACACCCCTTCCTTTGTGGTGCGCCACAGGTTGAGGCCGACAGCGGTTTGTGAAAACATCACAATCAGGGACCACCTGGTGGAAGAGGATTTGTCCTTTCTTTGGCTTCTGTTGATTTTTAGATTACTGTCTTTTGTGCATGTATGGTGGAGAAGGTCGTGTGCCACTTCAGGCTTGTTTGTCATGAGCTGTGAGTTGTAACTGCCTCACAGTTAGTGCTCAGATGATTAGGTCATAAATTGATTTGTAGACCAACAGAAAATGTCTGCAATTATTTAGATAATTGATTTATTAAGTCATTATACAAGCATAAAATTCCAAACGATTTTCTGGTTCCAGCTTATGAAATGTGAGGATCTGCTGCTTTCCTTTGTCTCATGCGAGTATTTTTATTATTGATTAATCTGCTTTCTATCCTGATACATCTTGGAAGCTCTTTGCCCGAACCACAAATATATTTATGTTACTGTAAGCTGCAAGTAACTATTATTTTCGCAGTTGATTGATCTGCCTGTTGTTCTCCCAGTTTATTGTTTTGTCTATAAAATTACAAAAAAAAACAAACATAAATAATTCCTTTTATAGATACCAGTAGCGCAGGGTGAAGTGTTGAAATTGATCCAAAGTCCAAACCCTCCAAATACTTAAGTATGACAAAGAAAAGCATTGAAACGTCACGTTTAAAAAGCTGTAAGCAATGAATGTTTGACATCTTTGCTTGAAAATGACAAATTAACTAATCAACCGAGTGTTTTAGCTCTAAACTGAATCTCTTTGGATTTCGGACAAAACAAGTACCTTGAAGAAGCTAACATGGGTTCTTGGAAGTTGTGGAATTTTTCACTATTTTCTCACATTTCATAAACCAAATGATTATTCAATCATTCATTTCATTCATTCATTTTCCGTAACCGCTTAGCTTGTTAGGGGTCGTGGGGGGGCTGGAGCCTATCCCAGCTGACATTGGGTGAGAGGCAGGGTACACCCTGGACAGGTCGCCAGACTATCGCAGGGCTGACACATAGAGACAGACAGCTATTGACGCTCACATTCACACCTACGGCCAATTTAGAGTTTCAATTTAGAGTCACCAATTAACCTGCATGTCTTAAGACTGTGGAAAGAAGCCGGAGTACCTGGAGGTAACCCACTGACTCAGGGAGAACATGCAAACTCCTCACAGAAGGGCTCTCCCACCCTAGGTTCGAACCCCGCACCCTGGATTCGGGATAATTTAATCATTTGGGAAAATAATCAGAATATTATTCAACATTGAAAGTAACCATTAGATGCAGCCCTGCTTATATTACTCTCTATAGTTATGATGTTAAAGGAATATGTCACCCCCAAAATTAAAAGAATTTGTTTATCCTTTGCTTACCCCATGTTACGTTGAGTTTGTGAAGGAAACATTTTTCTCGCATGCCTCCAGTGGTAAACAAAGAATCCAAAAACATAGAAAACTCTTGATGAATTCAAGTAATATTGTTTAATAACAGCGAAACTATATCACAAATGCATTTACAAGCTCTCACGCACCTCCAGTTGTATAATCCAAGTCTTATTTGTCCAGTCATCTGCCCAGTACTTCCAAAAAACACATGCACTTTGGCTAAAAGTTACCATTAAAACACCTCCACCCAGAGTCCAGGTGCGCTACTCGTCTGTGTGTAAGACTGTTTATATGCAAGTGTTTTGAATAGTAACGTTTTAGCCAAAATGCATGTTTGGGAAGTACTGAGCATGCAACTGGATACATGAGATTTGGATTATACTGCACGAGTTTTGTGAGAATTTGTGAACTTATCTTTTGATACAGTTTTGCTGCTGTTCATCGTGGCCCCCATTTACTTCAATTCATTATGAATTTTCTCCATTTTTGAAATTTTTGTTCGCTGTTTCAGCATGCGAAAAACTAAATTTTCCTCACAAAATCAACATAACACAAGATGAGTAACTGATACAGACATGATTATTTGGGGGGGTGAGGTATTCCTTTAACTGCTGTGGCACGCAGAGGGAGTTGCACGCAAACAAAATGATCACCACACCAGTCCAGTTGACTCTTTGTCTCTCTGACACTTGCCAATGTGTGCAATGAGCTCTAAATCCTACAAAAGCTACGCAGCCTCCCATTAAAGGTCAAGGCTCGTGTGGTTTTTACATTAGTACCCACTCTAACCACAGTGAAGACCCCACTGACCACACTCTGATTTCTGTTTACAGTTTGTGTAGCAAAATGGCAGCCTTAACTAGAAATGCCTATAAAAGGCAGCGGATAAACAAGGAGACAACGGCAATTTGCATTTGTACATTTATTAATGCAATGCATTAATAATGTTTGTTATGCAGTAAGAGCCTAATTAGCATTCCCACCCTGTAGCATTTGATCTTTTGTGTAAATATGTTGAGCGTATGAGGACTTCGGCTGCCTTTTCTCCTGAATCATATAGCCCCCCATTTGATTTGCGCTGAGTAGCATCTCTTTAATGGCTAATTATTCACATAAATTTGCAGGCTCTCTGCTGCATTTCCCACCCTCAGCCAGTCACCTCAGCCATTTTGTTCTTACTTTGAGTGAGAGGCCGATCAACAGTGAGAGATTCCACTGAGGATGCGGAGTGCGTGGGCCACTACCCCACTGATGAGCTTCTTATGTAATATCCGTCTTCCAACCTCTCAGTGCACGCTGGTGGTGGATTGTCCACAGTGAGCACAAGCTGGTGGAGTGTGTTGCTATGGCTAACATTTAAGATCCACGTTTTGTTTGCTGGAAATTTATAACTTAAATGTTGTAAAAGATATTTAAGATGGTTTCCAAATTCTGTTAACAGGATTTTAGAAAGTATGAGCTACGGTTACCCTCTGAATATGCATGTAAAATGTGTCTGTATTATCTGCTCCTCTTTGAGATTTTCTACATTTCCTCTCAGTGCAAGCAGTTACAGAGGCTGCAAATAATTTCATGATTGTCTGCCTAAATCTATTCACCATTTTCGTACAGCAACAGTGACCCCCTGTGGTGACGCTCTGCCACCACACACACACATACACCAGGAGAGTTTTGACCTCTGATGTGAAAGTCTGTTTATACAATTCAGCTGACAGAGGAACAAAGTAGGTACACCGCAGCAAATTGAAGTGAGACTAAGAGAGTCGCTGTAACAAATGGCATTACCCATGAGTACCGGGGGATGCAGAAATAGAGGGTGTCTGTTGTGTTGTGCCCGTCTCTACGCGGTACGTGGGCAGAGCTTATGTTGGGATTTAGATGAATCTCCTCCGTTTATTGTGTCAAGGCAGTGCTCAGTTGTTGGCTAAAGTCAGATTAGCTATTTGTTTACTCCCTGCAGCTGTCCCTTCTCCAGGGGCTGTGCACAGATGCTATTATGTTTTGGTTATTATCTGTGGATCTGGAAGTCTATTTGGAGTATATGAAAAAAGGCCAGTGTGCCAGAATTATGCTCCGTCCTTATCACTTCACTGGCTATATTTCTCATTTATTTTGTGGTTTCAGTTGAGTGGGCCAGGACGGTTACAGGACTTTCCCCTAGTGACCTGTGTATTTAATTGAAGATATCCTTTTCTCGCATTGAAGAGTTTTCCTGTACAGTGGTGTTACTTCTGTCACATTTTCCAGGAAGACAAGTTTATAATCACCACAGATGTCTTAGCTTTAAATGGCTGTAGTGTGACTTTGCCCCGAGCTACTGTTTGTTGATGACACAGATGCTCATTGAGAAGTGGAGAAGCACAATAGCAGAGAACATAAATCAGTAAAACCAACAGTAGATGGAACCAAATATAAACATTCAAGTTGTGCCTCTGATGGTCGTCACATGAGCCACATCGTGTTCGAAATTTGTGATGTTTCCTCTGTTTAGGTGTCACAAAGTAAGTAGGAACTTCTGACTTAATAATGCTAAGTTGGATCAAGGTGCTTGGTGACACTACTTGTGAGTGAGTAAGCTTTGAATACCTTGATAGCTGGATACATGTCTCCCCAGGCCTTAGATCTATTGCAGCATGAGTCATTGCTGGACCATTAGGAAATATGGAGACACGAACAGGATTACAGCAGACCGGGCAGCTATTTACATGTGAAGAGGATAATTGGCAATCCTTCTCCCACATATTTTTATTATTAGAATAAGCATTAGAAAAGCCAAGAGAGTTTTTTTTTTCGCCACGGTCATTGCCCTGCAGGATCCTAGCAAGTAAGGCCCTCTTTGTAAGTTATGCATTCTCCGTGGTGTTTGTTTCGTACTGAATGTGCATGTGTCATGACTTTTTCAGTGTGTGCTTTCAAAGCAAAGTCTGTGAAAGTGAAAGCCAGCGCAAATCAGACTGAATCCCAGAGAGCAGCTGCTTATCTGTCAAGTATTTCGCAAGCAAACATGTATTTACCTCCTTACACAGTTTACACGGGAAGTTAATTTGCAGTTTGAGGAGCAGGAAATTACCATCGAGCTTGACACTATATACACTCAATCACTTGTTTCTCCTAAATATTTCCTTCAGTGTTGCTTCTCTCACATACTTATCCTGCTGGGTATCTATTATGATAAAGCATCACAATGTAGTTTTATACCTTTACAAGTTGCCCTTAAAAATCCTTCAAACAAATAACTTTTATTTGCAGCTGTGGCGGACTGTAAAAGAACATTTTCATTACTGCCAGACTCACTGTCTCCAGCGTGCTCAATAAGGAGTGAATTCATATCCGCCAGTTGGGAGCTTTGAGCCCACGAGATCATCAGTTCTTTAATTTGTGCATTAGAATAAAATCACTTTTGGTTTTATCTGATCACTTCTCTCAGGTGATCATTAAAATCGTCGCTCATTTTGACAGTAACTTTGACAAGCTTTGTCTCCCAGCGCACATTAGGTGAGGGATTATCACTTGACGTCAGTACAAGATTAAAGCAGTGATGTCACCTGAATACACATGTGTAGATGTTCAGGTAGTGGATAGCTGATAATAAAGTGTGCTGCAGTCAGAATGCAATAAGCATCATCTAATAGAAAGATGGTATCGTTCTCCTCTTTTACTGCAGTAATCATTTAGAAAGGACCTTGTTTCTGCTTGTTTTATTTCAGTGGTTTTATTAGCTTTCAGGGACGTTAATCATCTGTTTGATCCAGTGTAATGGCACCCAGTACATGATGGTAGCACATAGTGCGCCTGACTGCGTACCAACACAAAGAAACAAGATCAAAGGACACAGGCTTGTTCGTTACACAGTCCTTGGGAAAACCTGTTATGCCTCTGCTTATGCCTCTACTCATTCAGTTTTCATTATGTTTGTTTCCTGTTATGTCATTTCCCAAAATGTCCCAAAACTGCATGCTTTTTTTTGACTGTACCTTGGACTGGGATTGTTCCAGAAAGATACAACTCCCTTTTTATATATCATTACAATTTACATTTAAATCATCCTTATTTAGTCACATAATCTATTTATGGATCCTGACCTTTATGCATTTGCTTTCATAAAGGCTTACAGTACCTATTTAGAAATATGAGATTTATTTAACAGATTCATTTAAAGGGATACTTTGCCAATTTTCAACCAGCTTTGTATCATAGC
>JAPZEB010000004.1:19524209-19544062 GCA_029783705.1 Chaetodon striatus
TCGTTTGTCAGCGACATCTTTGAGCGCATCGCCGGGGAGGCCTCCCGTCTGGCTCACTACAACAAGCGCTCCACCATTGACACAAAGAGTTTAAAACGGGAGAGCAGCCCCTCCCTCTAAAACTCCCACCAAACTGTAAAACTAAGCAGCGCTGATCAAACACAAACCAAGTTTATATTACTGTATTGCCTTTTTCTCACCTAAAACGTAAACAGAAATATAATTTAATTCACTGTGAACAGGAAGCAGGCGCCATACTTTTTCCTGTATTGCAACAGAGGCTGGAAAAACTGAGATTAAAAGATAAACAAGGCAGTACTGATCAAATGTGAACCAAGATTCTGTTGCTATGTTTCCTAATTCTCAACCAAAATGTTTTCAGAAACAAATTTTAGCTTACTGTTAAACTGCATCTTGAGGTAATTACCAGGCGGCTGCCATATTGTTTCCTGTGTCAAAACAGCAAAAGCATACATTATGACAGCCCAACACATTCTCACTCTGACCTCGTCACATATCGACAATTGGTCATGGACTTTCAACGTCCTGATATGACGTGATAGGTACCCTGGGTGCGTTGCTTGTTACGTGCTTTGCCTTCTTTCAAAATACACTTAATTTTTCACAGGAAATGTACCATTTATATAAAGTCTCTTTCAAAACAAATGCACCATGTCAGTAAGACACCGAAAATTGAAGTTTTGTTTCCTCCAACAACTAACCTACTTGGTTAGGTTTAGCAAAGAAGAACAGGATTTGGCTTTATAATCTCACGGCGAGCACAGTTGATCTTTGTTGGACCCTTCCGCCACCCCTCCAACCCACCCTACTTGGACTTTCGCCACCTTAACTTTTCTTCTTGTCCCGCCGCGTTGATCCCTAACACTGCCAGCCACCATATTTCTATAACAGAGACTGGCTGCGCATCATGCTGACATGAAAGAACAGCTTTTTTAGTTGGTGTCTGATGCCAGAAGTCACTGCCCAAGTGTCGGAGTGACCAGGTTGATCACCCACCAGCGGGAGTGTTTATTGGTCTGGTGTGGTACAATGCATTCTGGTAGTTGTAGGTTTTTCTACCTCTTTAGCAAAAACAAATGCCACAGCCCTTTCTCTCTGTCTTCTCCGGTTATGCAGTGCCAATTTCAAATGTATTTGTGTCTGTCTACTGCATAGATAGTCCAGTTTTGTGATAAGACCATCTGTCCAGCAGTGAAATAGTTCCCCAGTGTCTTCACAAAAGAAGAATCATTCCCTAAATCTGTACCTTTTGTATTGCCATTCATAAAGTTCTTTATCAGCCCTCTGAATGAATCTGAATAAATCAGTTCTGTGTTTCAGTAGATAAATTAGGCTTGGGTTATGAGAAAGGGAGACTGATGTCGATATAATGCCGGCCATCCTGCAGCTGTCACTATGATGAGGCGCGTAACTGACACTGCTGCTGTGCTGATCTCATTGGCATGCAGCAGCAGCGGCCATGCAGCCGGTTCAGACTCAATCCAGACAAAGAGCCTATCGGTCAGAAATAACAGCAAGCTACACGAGCTTTTACCTTTTGAAACCCAAACACTGACCTTGACTTTGAACTGTTTGCACTGCCTTCGTCACAGTAGAGGTAAAACAGGGGGAGGGTTGGGATCCCAGTTATTTTTTGCACCATGCGGTATCTTTCCACCATCAACCCTGAAGCAGTGGAGCGCTGTAGCACCTTTCAGCAGGTTTCTCCCCCCACAAGCGCTCACACCTGTCTCTTCCTGGAGCCCAGAAATAGTGCACTGCAGCAGTGTGCTTCTCCGAGGGGCGGGCAGCCATGTGACCTCAGAAAACCATAGTACCTACGGAGATGCCTGAATAAAAATAGCAGAACCATCATCTTCTCCTATTGTAGATCAGGCGGTGTGGGGGGGCTTCCCCTGAATCTCATTAATCTTGGAGTGTCTGCAGTTATTTATCACGGAGGGTTACGTAACAGAGAATCACATTATAGAATCGCATCTTCCCAGAAGGTGTGGGAGCAGATGAAGCCGGTGCATATCGTTGGTTTTTGAAGTGGCAGTTATTCGTAAGGGTCTAGTTAAAGAACAGGTCTCCCTTCTCCAGGGGATGGTGCTGATGCAGTGTTCAGCAAGCACGGGGAGGGTGGAGGGTTGTGGGCGGATAGGATTGAGTTAAAGATGAAGAGACGCAGAAGGAGGGAGGAGGAAGAAGAGGAGGAGGAGAACCTGGAGGTGATCACGTTCTTGTGTCATTTCTGCTGTTTTCCAGTGGCCCAAACCGAAATACTCAGCTCATTAGGCTGCTTATTTCACTCTGGATTACACTGGGGACGATAAGGAATGCCTGTGGAGTGTGTATGTGCTTCTGTGTATCAAATTCAAACACAATCGACCCTCTGTGGCAGGGGGAAAAAATCAATTGCTGAAAAGTTAGCCTGGATTGGAGGTGTAGGAGGTTGTGACACTTCAAATCTCAATGAGGCAGTAATGCTGAATAATAATGTACACTGCACATGCTCTGCATAGAAGATATTTGCTATTAAGTGCATTCAAGAGGCCTCAGGTAAATGAAATATAGAAACCAGGGCACATCAGCATCTCAAGTACAGCATATTTTGCCCTTGCTCATTAAATGCCCATTTATTGCAATTTAGATGTAATTTTCTGCGCTGCCAATAATTTGTTTCAGGTGGGAAGGTATATATTGCTCACTTGCTGAAATTAGTGCAGCCTAAGTCTAACACCAGCAATGCTCTGCCTCTGTAATGCACAGAGATCCAGCAGTTTATCACATAAAATGCAGAGATGATGACAGCATCATTCCCATGGATGTTTGCTCACAGGGAAACTTCTGTATTTATTCAGCTGGACCCTATTTCTCTCATTTTTGTGTCAAAGTGACTAATAAAGACAACCATTTTTGAACCTGAATTGAAAGAGACTGCAGCAGCTGTAGCAGCTAAACAGGCTGCAATATAATCCCAACAAGCAATTGTGCACTGTCTATTTACATCCATCAGACAGCCTTGTTTTTGCCACTGACAGGCTCAGATTGTTGTTTAAAGTATTTGACAGTTTTACAGAAAAGACTCCACAGAGAAATGAAATGTTTTTCTTTACCTTTTTCTGGTTTGTTATTTTCGCCAAGTCTCGCCAAAGGAGAAATCTCATTCTGAAATCTCGTGAGAAGTGACTTGTTGGGGGAAAAACTACAGTGAAAACGTTAAGCCCATTTTCCACTGCACAAAAAGACACTAACACCCACTAACATCTGGCTTTTTTATTTAATTGGAAAGGTCACAATCAGCATGCAAATCTGGGACAAATGATTCAGCTGTAGCCATGGATATGTATCGGCTCCAGCTCTGATCGACAGTGATAGAATAATACAGCCAGTTTGACGCGCTAATTTTAGCACCTTTACCGGAGAAAATGCAATGATGAGCTGCCGCAAAATACCGCCCGTCTCCGCCTAAGCAGTACTTGAACATCAATCCAAATTTAGTTGGGGGACAGAGAGAATGAATAAGTAAGAGGTATAAAAAAAGATGTAACCACCGTAACATTTTAACAGTGCTCCATGTTGCTTTACTGTTTACTAACCTGGTTTATGGCCTGTCCATAATGTCCAATGTGACACATCAGTAACAAAACATTAGAAAAGCCTACTGATGTCCTACAGAGCCGAGAACACGTTGTCTATTTTTAGCGGGTGTTCCCGCATTTAAAAATCCTGCAAACGTGCTAGTTTTGGTGGAAAAGGAGTATGAGAGTTGGAGAGAGGAGTGCTTGGAAAACTGTGATGTGTTGGAGCACAGGAAGGGGCTATGTCCACCAAAATGTTATTTTCTGAGGCTGGCATATTATTTCAATGCTTTGCAATGGAACGCCATGTATTTATACCCCGCCAAAAATGCCAGCAGTGAGACGAGGCTCTGGGCATGAATTTTTTTCCAGAGAGTTGAAAAATGTTAAACTTTGGGTAAAAGTGCAGCACTGATTTTGATCACTTTGGACATTTTATCACAGTGGAAGAGAGATAAACTGTCACATCCTACATGTACAAGTGCTGAACAGCAACAACAATGAGGAAACATCTGTTATTATACTGTATATATATTATGTTTCCTCTTATAAACCCACGCAGACTGGTGGTTCTGTCATCTCTCCCTGCATGCTTCAGCTTTCCCCCATCCAACGCATGTACTCTACCTTGTGCCGACATGTTTACTTCCCAAGGACAGTATAAAAATATAGGATATCTTCCACATTTTCCTTGTTCCATATCATAGCAATTAGCTGCGACCATCTAAGTTGAAAAAAAATGCAACGCCTCCAAAGCTCTCTCAAACACTCCCAGCTTCCTGAGGGGTGCCTGTCATTTTGATGTGTCTTTGGTGGACACAGGGCCAAAGCGCAGCTTAGTGTTATCTTCAAGATTTTCAATGCCATAGCTGAATATTATTATTATTAAATTATTTCTATTGTTTTTTTTTTAGAACACCAAGAAACATGAAACAGCATATACACTGAAACCACAATATCCAAACCCACCCTGACCCTCTCTAGGGCTGCCCTGCACAGACAAACAAATAAACACAGCTAAATACACTTAATACACTTGAATATACCAAATATACAGAGTCAAGAGAGACTGATAATAATAATCAGATATTGCAAGTGAATTAGCAGCTAGAGAATGAACCCGAAGAAGTGTAGAAAGGTAAAATAAAAAAGAGGGGCATAGGCATTATATCACATTTTTTTAAGTATAGACATTATCGTAAATGTCCAGGAATGGTTGCCATAGTTTATGGAATTAACTATCTGATCCTTGAGTGGTGTATCTGAGCTTTTCCAAGTTCAAGTGAGCCATGACATCATTGACCCAGCATTCAAACAGAGGGGGCAGGACCGTAGCTGAATATTGAGCAGATTTCAGAACAAGACTTCTCTTTTAGCAACACTTGATTGCACACACTAACAAACAGACCGCATCAGCATAAGGTAAGAAAACATGTTAAGTTTCTCTGTAGTGTCCTTTTTATGATGTTTACAGACACTTAAAGTAACAATCTGAGCTTGTCTGTGGCAAAAACAAGCACTTTTAATGGACAGTGCAGCCTGTTCTGCAGCTAGGACTGTTGCAGCCTCTCTCAGTTCTGGTCCAATCTCAAAAAGTTGTTGTCTCCATCAGTCTCTTAGACACAAAACATGGGGGAAAAAAAGGGGCCAAGATGAAAAATACAGAAGTTTCCCTTTAAAGGTCTTAACTGTACTTGTAAGGCAGCTGCCTGCTTGAACACTCTCCACAGAGCTGCAGAAGTTATTAAATGAATCTCTTTGGTACAGCAGATATGTGCCTCCATTAAATTGACTCGATTCTGACACTTCCCAAAGGGAGAACTCCCCCATGTCTAATAAAGATGGCCTGTCAGCATTTGGAAGAGTTCGATCCCAAGGCTGGATGTGAGTCTGAACGAGCAGAGTTGATCTCTTGTGGTGATTCTCGAGAAAAAGTATGAGTGTTTAGATGGATATCAGTTAATATGAATTCCAAGTACATTTTATTTTTTCTCTTTTTTCCCCTCAGGTTGAATACAAAGCACTTATCTCTTCACATGATATCTTACACTGGCTTCCCCCCCTGTGTTTCCTCAAACCAACAAAAATTGGTTTATGCAGTTTTTGTCTACTCTGTTTGATAGCCAGTAGTTCTGTGTAGTGTTTTTATATCTTTCAGCTGTCAGTGTCAAAACCTGACAAAGACTGTGTGGTAAAATATCAGATGGAGTCACAGAAAGTGTGTATTCAGCACACCGTGGTGCCCTGCGGAGAATCTGATCTGCTGATCAGCAGTTTTGATGCCCTCACATTTAAAGATGACAAAAAGGAAAAATGACGAGCTCATGTTTCTATATTACTGTTTTGTTTGTGAGTATGTTAAGCTGTGTGGTTTTTTATTTTAATATCAGAGATAGTCTGTTTCGGTGCTGCCATTTTCAGACTTGGTTGACATTATAACAAAAGCCCTCAGGCAGGCCTCATTTCTCGAAAGCCAAATTGCAGGAAATACTAGTCGGGCACCATCACTCAGTGCCTCCACGTCCAGTTTAATCACGTTCAGAGTTTTCTTTTGGTTCACCTCGACCTGCTGCTCGTGCCCACATCTTACTGGACTGAAACACCGCGCATAATGAAATGTTTCCTCCTCCGATGTACCTGGCAGCGACAGGATGATGTGTCATTATGTTAAGGGCACCTAAAAATGTCACGAGGAGCGTGTAATGTAACTGCTCCATACTGACTTTGACAAATAGACCTGTCATGAAACTTCACCAATTAGGATACAGATGTTTTGCGCTGGCCTCTCCAGCCTCGATGTCTGTGTCATTCAGGCACTGTAGACGGCGACTGAGGTGGAACTAAGCCTCTGTGTCTGGCTGTCTGACTGAGGACATGTTCTCATCCAGAATACTGATGGCACGTCATTTCTGATCGAGGTTCACAACGTTTACTATAAATGATTTCAAAGTTATTCAATTTCACGCTGGAGCCCCACTTTTGAAGCCTCGGGGAGATTTCAGGCCTGTGCAAGCCACAGGGAGAGAATCTATACCTGTCAATTTGGAGTTTTTTTATATCATGATATTATAAGTAAATCGATTTATTTTTGCAAAGATCTTTATACAGGGTATCTGCAGGTACTTCTTTTGTTTTTAATTTTAGGTCTTAAAGGTGTCTAAATAGTCATCATAGTTTAAATAGTAATAATTTGAATTTATGAGGTCTTATTTGACCCTTCGCTAAGCCCCACCCCTATGTGATGGTCCGTCAAGCTGTCAGATAACAAGAAATACTGTAAAAGTTTTGGAAAAAACGAAAACACAGTTTCAAAGAGAAACAGACAGAGGGGTCTACTATAGGCATTTGATGGAAATATCCAGGATGTCAAACTCACTCAGCAGCAACAACAGGTTAAAAAGACAAAGATAGTTAGAAGCTAAAGCCCAACTATAGGCTACAGATCACAGTGTAAAAGTGAACCACCACATCACTGGTGAGTGAGACAGAAGGCAATGAATATAAAGGGAAACTTTGCTGATCTTCAACCAGCTGTGTGTGCAGATGAATGGTGTTTGGCTTCCCCCTGTGCTGCCAGCCACTGGACCTCTGCTGACAAACGGGCAGGGGGCTCTGAGGGAAGCCAAACAACATTGATCTGCACACACTGTAATGACACACAGCTGGTTGAATATCAGCAAAGTTTCTCTGTACTTTCACTTACAGCACCTGTTGGAAAAATGTAATTAGTTGACTAGTTATTAAAAGTTACTACCCTCGCTAATAGGTATAAATTGTTGATGCGCAGAGGAAAGGGGGAGGAGTTTGAATCGGCAGAGTCAGTGGATGGAACTGCATGCACGACTGGTACAAGTCTGTGGGTGTTTGACGCAGAAAATATGTCAGAACCTCACACATACGGGATCTGTTCTCGCTATGCTGAACAAAAGAGGTGCTTTTTGGCACATGGAAGATGTATGTGTGTGTGTATCAATTTGCATTTGCACTCATTCATAAGAGAGTTACCCTCTTAGTGTGTATTTCTGAATGAAAATGATCGGGGTGTTAAATGTACAGTCAATAAATGTTATCTAATAAGTTTTGTTTAGGGAGATGTTGTCTTATTTTGTAAATGTGCAGTGTTCCAAATGCACAGTGCAAAGTGCCACACATTAAAGTGGCATTTAAAATACGATTCCGTTATTGAAAATTGTGATTAACCATTTCATATGACTCTTATAATGTAACAATATTTTTCAGACAATGTTTAACCTTGTAGATTGTGCTCAATTTTGACTGTTTTCTGAGTGTTTTCTCACCTTGAGGCTAATCAACTAGTACAAGTTTAACCTTCCCTTATAAACATAAGGGAAATTAGTGATTAGAAACATCCCTAATTCCTACATAAAACCGACCTCTGCAGGGGACCATATTTATACTACTTACCTTTACACATACCTACAATTATTGAATTAGAGAGAGATAATTTGTCCAAAAATCATTCATGGTTAAAAATTATCTTGAAAAGATCTTACAAAGCATTAAATCAAAGTGTCTGCTACCTGTAGACACCCTGTAATATGTTTACCTCACTGTCTTCCCCTCTGTGCCCGTCACTCCCAATGCACCATGCTAATTGTTAGTAACCAAGTTACCACGGTGCCCGTCATACTGAGCGCCATTTAACTTGAACTGTTGGAGCGTGGCTTAATTGTCAATCACCTGTGGAACTAAATCTCCCAGAGCTATTTCACAGACTGAGGATTTGAGATTTTCATCAGTCACAGATATGCTAGTTAAATGAACATAACAACAATTAATCCCACATTGAATACCCAATCGATGATGCGTCACTATCCTGGAGCCATTATCTGTTGAAAAACTGATTACATAACTGTTTGCAGTAAGCAAATGGCACTGTATCAAGGGAGGAACACTGCATCCTTTCACACAGAGTTTTTATTTTGTAAACCTGAGGTTCATGAACTGTATCAGCTTGATAGAAACAAATAAAGACTCCTGTGTTAGATCAGTCAGCAGCTGCTCCATAGGTTTGTGTGTTATTAGCGCTGGTGGGGGGGCATCAGCAGGAATGATGGTCTTCCTCCTGACTTCTTTGTAAAATGGTGTTGTCAGCTTCATAACGAAGCTCCCAGCTTATTGTCTCAGCATGCAGGGGCGGCACAGGAACGGAGACAAAAGGCGTGGGAAATTACATGGGAGCTTGTGCCCAAATGTGTCGCTATTCTTGGCCCTCTTTTTGGAACAGCACGGAAAGAAAAGGAAGAAGACTGAACAGAATTGTATTGTATACACTGTAGATTTATTGCCCCTTCTATAGAAATACAGCCGAAAGAAATTCATCAGACTTGTGGTTTTGCATGTAAACCACAGAAAGATTTGTTTGATTGAAATGGTTGATGTTATGCCTGGCATCTCCAGAGCATCATTAAAAAGTAGCAAGGGCATAAAGTATCCGAACTAAAGTAAAGTCAGCTTAATAGCTTCGGGAACTTTATTGTATCGTAGCAGGATGACGTCAGTTTGTGGCTGACTAATGTTGTGATTGGCAGTTCCATTTATTTTAACAACTGCAGTAACGGGATGGTGCTGAGATACAAGAATGCAACTGAAGGCCAGATGGTGCATGACAGATTACGTGTTGCTGTTACAAGAAGGAAATTAGAGAAAGAAGATGATCCACGTAGCATGATCCCTCAAAGGGAGTAGATATTGGTGAGTGAGATAGCGACATATGCAAACTAGTCCTTCAATACTCAAAGCTCCTCTCAATGATACAACAGCCTGGTTGAGGATTTCTTTCAGCTCAAATTGAGCCTCACAAATTGTGTCCTACCTCTGACCTCTGATGCTGCAGAGTGCGTTATAGTAGGGATGCACTGATTGTGAAATTCTGGGTTGATACTGATTCAGATGTTTAAAATAAACACTGATATTTTTTTGTAGTTGTTCATTTTATTTTTGCTGTTATTTAGACCCTTATTTTTTGCAAGGAAAACAAAGCAATCATTATTGAAAAAATTAAGTCATTCGGCACTTCATTACACTGTCTTTGAATGGGCTGCACCGCTATATGTACTTGATAGATAGATAGATAGATAGATAGATAGATAGATAGATAGATAGATAGATAGATAGATAGATAGATAGATATCATTCTCATTCTATTATCTATTATCTATTGCTTTGAAAACATTAGCAAATTTCGTCTTCAAACAACAGTATTTACAGTGAAACCTCAATTAATAGCCCAGGCTATTGCTTAAATCACTGAGATCAACAGTCCTGTATTTGGGACAGTTGTCTGTATTGGACAGGCCTTTAATTCCTTTTAGACAAAACTGTCGCTCAGCAAAGATGGCAAACATGATCAAAGTGCTTATTTGAACCAGTATGAATATTACTTGTATAAAAATTAGGCTTCAGATAACATATCAATTATGAATCATTCATTTGATCTAACCCCGACAGGCAAGGCATCACAGACAGAGAGCATGATGATGCTGTTTTTATGGCCCTCCAGGATTACAGCATCCAACATACAACACTGACCCAACACCACTTTATCCTGTTTAAACAATACTCACAACTTGGATTATTTTTTTTTTATGAAAAACCATGTTCAGTCTTTACATAAGTGGACTTCTACAGACTAAAGAAATGTGACTGATTTACAGGGTAATCAAGGAATGGACACATATTCTGACTTAATGACAGCTTCAGAGGAAGGGAGTCACCTTTTTTTTTTTTTGTCTGCCAGTAAATCCAAGTGAATTATTCTTTGGTGGTCATGGTTCGAGTAAAATGAACTGAGTGATTGAATTGTGGAGAATCTAACTGGGCTAATGAGCTAACTGATGTTAGCTCAAGTGGGTCTCCAACAACTTGGTTTTATACATCCAAAGAACTATAAAATGAACTGCTTGGCAACCAGACAAGGCTTCTAATTGAGACAGGTCTTTATTTGTCAAAATGTGTCGCCACACCGGGCTAGTAAAAGAGAATTGGGATTCTGTTTTTAATTTAAATTTTACAGCATTTGAATTTTCTTGCCAAAGCAAAATTTTACATTTGTACACATCATGACAACATTATAATTCACCTTCTCCTAATACTCATTTTTACTGAACAGAGCTTGAACGCATCATAATGTAACTCAACACAACCTCTGTTAGCTAACGGCTAACATTAACGAGCGCTCCTCCTGTCGATTTCAACATGATTTGTGGTTCACAATGTAGCTTTTCCAGTTAACTATTGGTTGTGTCCCCTGACACGTCAACAGTGAGTTTACTGCGTTCTTTCATCTTCAAGGCGTCAAGGAGAAGACGTGTTCTGTTGTCCCTGGGACGAATGGACGCTGTTAAGTCTCGAGCTCTGCTTGTTGGCCTGCGCAACATTGATATAAAGCAACAGAAAGAAACATTGGCCACTGCCATCAGAGAATGTAATCTTATTTACAGATAGGCCGATGGCAGTCAGCAAGGCACATGTGGAGCGATACCGATGTTTCACTAAAATCAAGCATAACTCATCCCTGCTCCCTGATGGTGATCTTTTAGTTTGTCTTTACGTAATAATACCCAAAATAATACTGATAATACTACTTCTACATTATAAAGATGAGAGCATGCACTACCACATCAAAGCTGTTGCATAAAGCGAGTTTGAAGGCAAGTTTGAAAAGATGACACCAGAAGTAAGCGGGGGTTTGCAAACTAATGTGTAGAGGAGGAGGACTGGGAGCCACCAGCCCACACAAACCTGCCTGCAAAAACTGTGCATCTCTCTGCAGCTTCCTCCTACGTTCTCTCACTGGTCATTTTGTCATCTTCTACAAACCAGTATATGCCTCCATGTTTCCCCCCCCCACCCATTCCCAGTTGTTGAAATTCACGCTGACCTTTTTCTGTGTTCAGTTGTTCCATTTTCTCCGGCCAAGTCTGCAGACCTCACCCACAGTTTTCTGCACCTTTAATTTCTTCAGCTGACACATCAAAGGAATAGTAACGTTGGCTGCAGGGCGGTTGTGGTGGTTGCAAGAAGCAACAGTCAGAAAGTCAAGACTACCGCCTATTCATCCACCCATGCATGTTCAGTACATTTGCAGGTACAAACACACACAGCAAACACACTGTTCCTGGGCGCTGTATGTTTAGAATCATTTTCTGTCAGAGGAAACAGGAAAATTAGCGGTGAGCATCCTGGATGTCAAACATTTTAAGGGGCCTTCATGCTGTTCATACAGCTGAGGTTATGCAACCAATACACACTCTGTCACTGTCTCTCTCCCATTCACTCTCATACATTCTCCGTCTTTCTCTTACACACGCTATACAAAATGCACAAGCTCTCACACAAGCGCAAAACCTGAATTTTAGAGACAGAAGCGTCTGGAATTTTTTCACAACCTCCCACAGACGTCCTCGAACCTATCATTTTCTCTGCAGTGGAGCAATGGTGACGTATGCTCGTCGCTAGTGCAGCTGAATTTTAAAAAGCTCTACACCCACGCTCAATGCCACTACTGCAAGCATAATTATCATAAACTTTCCTTGCTGTCTGTAGCCGTTCTGTCTCTGTGTATGATTCTCCTGACTTATTCATTTGCAGATATTAAATCAGTGTGGATGCAGAGAAGGGAGGGTGAAAGAGGTCTGGTAAATTGATGTCTTTCTGAAAATTGTGAGGTCACTGTGTAATCACTGGTGCTGTTTAATCACCTGGGTGTGTGAGGGAATCAGAGGCACATGTTTGCTTATTTTCGCTGTGTGTGTTTTTGCGTGTAGCGATACATGTGTTCCTGCACGCACAGATGCACAGATTGGCTTATGTCGCACCCAAACTGCAGTTTGTTTACTTTACATCCGATTCTCACTGTGGCGTTTGGGAATAAATGCTGTTGTACGTTAATTTAGAGGAGAAGCACCTTATTTCAGGTTTAAGCCATAGCGAGCATTCCTGTGTGTGTTTCCTTATCAAATTATAATTCAGATCTTTCAAGGGAATTCGCTGTTTGACAGACCTGTTTGTAATTTTGGGGGGAGTCACATCAAGTGTTAATTGTGCCACAGAGAGCTGAATAGTCACACCCAGGAAAACATGAGTGCTCCAGAGGAACTCCCTGATGACTGCCCACACTTATAATTAACTGTGGTAATTTATTCCCCCTTTTTTTCTTAAAGATGTAGTGACAGATTTTTAATTTTAGTTATTTTATCCCTAGTTAGGTTTCCACAGAGGCCTGATCAGTCCCGGGTGTTACGAAACGTGATCGCCATACACCTAAGAAACCCACAGTAACACTTGCACTATGGTTAGAAATGATTTAGTAATATCCTTACAGTATGCAAATGAATTTACACATGACAAGACCCAAGGGCTGCAATTATCAATTACTTTCATTAGTGATTTAATGTCCATTGGGTGAAGTCATCATTGCTTGTTTTCTAAGAGCAACAGTCCGTAACTTGAAGGTATCTGGTTTATTATCACAGAAGAATAATGAAACTAGAAAACTGTCATAACTGAGACCAGAGAATACTTGGCACTTTTGCTTAAAACATCACTCTAATGTTGTTGTTGTTGTTTTTCCAGACAATCGGCAAATTGATTAAACAATTAATTGAATTAACTGAATCATTTCAGCTAGACGTGGCTGAAACGTACTTACCTAATTCTTGTTTCTGGATCTATGATATTTCATTCACTGCTGCTTTTTAAATATTGTCTTTGTAGGTCATTTAAAGTCATTTTGAATGTTGTAACACAATCCACTGTTAATGTAGCACATCATATAGTAAATAGGGAGATTTCAGATACAGCTTTTTACTTACATACTTTGTAGTGTATGTGTACGTTATAGACCATTATATTGCTAAAAGTTCATAACGGCTGTCTAGCTGACAGACACTAGTAACTAGGGGTGTGACATATCATCTCATTCACGATAATATGGGTATAGTTTTTAATATCATGAAAAATTTTAAGCCCCGGACTTCTTTTAGTGAGTTACCATTCAGAGGGAACTCATTCATCAGCTCCTCTGACAGCAGCACAGTGTCTGTCCCTCTCCTCTCTCGCTGTGTGCACATAGGGGTAGGTTAGTCAAGTGTTTTTGTCATTAACCTTTGGTAACGTAAAAGTATGTCATGCTTGTGGCTCGACAAAAAACTACATTCATGTGAATGTGCAATTGTTATGGTATCTAAACAGCCTGTCACAGGTTACAGCGTGATGATTAGAGGAGAAATGGCAGAGCATAAAGGTCCAGGTGGAAAAACACATCTCAATCATTTAGGATTTTACTAAAATTAGGAAATCACCTGTTGATTTATATATAAATATATAGATCCCAGGGGACTTTTTTGTATTTGGGAGCTGTTTAAATGTGTAACTGGTGGTAGATTATATTTTGTTTCACTATTAATACTGGATACAGAATCTGACTCTCACTCTGAGTTACTGTTGTTGTTTACAAACTAAAGAAATGAGAGGTAATATTTGTTTAGGTTTTCCTGAATATTTGAAGGGAAACTGGACCGCATGTGACTTAGCGAGTCCCATGCGGTCCATTCAGAATGGACCCCAGACCCACTTTTGGACCAGGACACACCAGTTGGGAACCACTGTCATGAACAACATGTTAGGGCATGATCATTGGAGAATCACGGCTGCATGTAAACAGAATATTAGTGGAATATTTATAATATTTATGTCAACAGTTAGGAAAATAGGAAATTTGTCTTTTTTCAGGATGTTTTGTGCATTTAAATGTTGTCACTCCCGTCATGTTCATCGTCATCTTCATTCAAAACATATAAATCTGTAACACAGTAATTCGGCATATTTAAAATGTGGTCTTTCAGCAGGTCATGTAAGCCCTGAGCTGCTGTTATCACAGAGCTCTGGTAGTAAATGTACACTTTTTTTTTGCATTTGAGATGTAATATTAACATGATATTGATCTGGGTCAGTGCAGCCCAGATGTATGTCTATGAGAATTTTATTTCTTCTCCCCTGTATTTACTTGAAATAAGTCAACATTTTTCCATTTTTTGCCCAAAAGGAGCACAGCTACTTGCATTCTGTGCTAGCAACGGGCTAAAATTGAAAATCCAAGAGATGGTGTCAGGAGTCATTTGGTATGATTGAAGCCTCAGGCAGACCATCGTACAGGGTCGATTAGCAATTCAGAGCTCATGTGTCTGGTCTGCGATGACGCCAATCACTGTTTCTGACTGTGTCCAGTGAGGTTAGAGGTCTCTTCAATCAAGAACTTTTTTCTGATAACCGTGAATCATTTCCTCCTCTCGCTGTGCAATAAGTTCTTATTTTCATACGAGGCTATATTTATAAGCGTGACATCAACACCTGAAAAAAGAAAAGTCATGAACATATTTATTCTCATGAAACCTTGTGAGTCACTGTCGCAAGCTTTGGCGCTGATTTGTCATGCAGAGCTCTGACTGAGCACCTCTGAATAATGCAGTTGACACATGTATGTTTGCGCTCTCAGAAAGTAGATAACACGGGAGGTTTTGTCTCGGAGAATGCTGGATGCAGGTGTGAGCCTTGCTGCGGCTGTGTATGTGTGAATGAGGTCAGCGGCACCTTGTTGACAAAAAAAAGAGGCAGTGTTCAACTGCAACCACCTACCAGCCTTATGCTGATCATCCTAAGTCAGGTCGTCGCCTTCATCGACTGTCCTTGTCACCCTGTTTGCCAGAGGAAGCAAACTGTCCTCGGGGAAGAGTGTACATATGTGCATGGCTGTCTCCCTCACACTGACTCATGTTCTAATACTGACGAGGGGTTAGTAAGCTTTACTCGTGGCTAGGATGCATCATGCAATATGCTAGACAACACCAGTGTTTGTCGGACGTGGCGTCTGGGTCCTTATATAAACACACCAGTGCTGCCCGTCTGTCATGTCTGCTGTTCAAACGTATCTGTCCTCTGCTTCCTGCTAATAGGTATTCAGAAGGTATCACAACCCCTGAAATTGCTTAAGCCCTGAAGGTAATTGATGATACTGTGAAAACCTTCCCCAGTTCAGCCACTCACTATCTGGAGGCTTACAGTCGCAGCTGACTGCAGCATGGAGACATCCGAGTGAGGTTGTCTAATTTCAGAAGTTAGCTCAAACTTTGACAAGAATTTTCTTGTAGCCGTGTTTTGCTGTTGAAAATACTTTTTAAAAAAAAATGCAGCCTCTCTGGAGGTGACAAGTATATTGAGTCAAATTATCTCAACTGAAAATGCAAATACTATTTATTAACATCATTGAATTCAAGAGGAAGTGGCAGAAACGCAGGCAATCTAATTAGGGACTGTGATGAGTTTTTCCAATAAACTATATTAATGATACTTGAATCTTAAATTTAATCTGGGTGTTATTTTCCATTAGAAACCCAAAACAAAAATGTCCCCTCTTGTATTCTAATTTACTTAAAATATACTGTTTATACATGTCATGCACTTACATTGCAATGACGCATTTCTAAAATGCTGGAAAATAGGGCTTTTGGGATATTCAACAAAATTTGTTTTGGTATCTCTCTGTTTATGACAAAGAAAGATTTCTGACAGGTGACAATGACATTGAATATTATAAGTAGTAGTAAGTGTGACTGGGGTAACAATAGTAAGAAAAACATGATTTTGAGAACAAAACAACAACAACTTTTTATTGTTTCCACATGGCAAGAACTAGGACGTTTGTAGTTCTTAAAATAGTTCTCCTATTTCCGAGTAGGCAATCTCCCAGCGCAAAGGAAACCATGAGTGACGTATGTGTTTCATTAGCCATGTTAACAACAAAGAACACAAAACACAAAAAGGAGCTCATAACAAAAAAACTGAAGAAAACATGGACAAATGGACCGTCAGTGAAGTTCGGGCTTTACTGTGCATATACGTATTACGCAAGGAGGGAAATACAACCCGATTTTGCCTCATCAAAGATAAGAAAAGATTAGATAAGACTTCATTAGTCCCACACTGGAGAAATTCACACGTTCAGTCAGTCAGAAGCAAGAGAAAAAAGGAAAAGAAGTGATTGAGTGCCAGATAAGATAAAAATTATTTAAAAAAAATACAAACTACATAAAATAAATATCATTCATTCATTCACTTTCCGTAACCGCTTATCCTGTTGGGGATAGCAGGGGTGCTTGAGCCTATCCTGGGTCACATTGCAGGGCTGACACATGGAGACAGACAACCATTCACGCTCACATTCACACCCACGGTCAATTTAGAGTCACCAGTTAACCTAATGTGCAGTCTTTGGACTGTGGGAGGAAGTGGGAGTACCCGCAGAAAACCCACACTGACACGGGGAGAACATGCAAACATGCAAACTCTGCTCTTCGAACCCCCTACCCTAGGTTCAAAACAGAAACCATCTTGCTGTGAGGCAACAATGCTAATCACTGTACCACAGTGCCACCCAAAATACATAAAATAAAAATTATATAAAATCTATATACACTATATACACCTTTCTCTTATACATATACTGTCCTGCTGTCCATGATTCATAGTTGCACAGGATAACTGTAATACACACATGGTGTGTAGCACATTTACTGTAAAAATATATAAATATTATTGCACGGTAAGTGGAAGATGTTACACAGTTAAAAGATAAAGGATATGGATAAGGATTTTTACATATATATGTAAATATATGTGCTTAGGATTGAATAGAATATATTACCTGAGGTAAAACTGGTGTAAAGTAGCTGTCATGTCGTAAGTGGCAGGTGTTGAAACCAGTGTTATGTTATGTAATGTTATGATGTCTCGTTAAAGAATCTGACTGCTGTCGGAATGAGGGACGTGCGGTATCGCTCCTTCTTGCATTGTGGAAACAAATCTAAATATAAGAATCTTTGACAGCCAACTTGCGTCACTTCAGCATTCCTACAGCATTGGGGGTGCGAAGGCAAACAGAAAAAAAGCCCTTGGTGGTATGTAGATCTTTAGGATGCTCCCCAGTGGACAGTTCTCTCCGGGAGTTCCTAGATCTGTTTGGTCTGAAAAAGTTTAATGATAACAAATATGATAGGAACTTGTTCACAACAGAGAAGATTTTAGTGATACTTTGTTAGGACTTTGAGTGAAGCCTCAGGGAAAAGGAGGACAAAGTCAAGTCAGCCAGAGCCATGTTGACAAAACAACAGCATTACAGTCATGGTTGTAACAGTGACACACAGATAAAGAGATAAATGGCCAACACACACGGCATGACATCTGCTCACAATCAGCCTGATGTGCACACACACATACGGAGGCGGAGGGTAATTCAGGAACCTCAAAACATGCTAATCCAGTTTTTCTGAAAAACCCTCCCAGCTGCCGTCAAGATACGGTTACAAGAGGGAGAAACATTTAGCTGTGGGACAGAGGAGGAGAGAGGGGGACACAAGAGAAGCTCTGTTACCAAGTCAGCACTTTGAAATCTCAGGATTTACCACAGCGCAGGTTTCCTCTGGACCGAACCGCAGCAGAGACAACAGGATAGTGGATTAACTTTAATCCTATCAGTGTTTCTTATGTAGGACCCTGTTAGCCAACACCTGCATTACGAATCACTAGGAGGAAACGACTCTAAGTGAACCGTGACACACGGCCTCTCTGGGCCGCTTCCTCAGACTAGTCCAGTAACCAGACGGGCTTCTGCTGGTAACCACATTATCAGGTCTGCGTGGAGGGCACATCATGGCCGCAGCGTGATGCAACTGACAAAAGAGAGAATATTTTTTTGTAGACATGCTGGACAAAAGCGACAGGGGACCGACATGTTCGCGCTGAGAAATTGAGGTGCATGGATATTTTCACATAAATGCCGGAGAGAAGCTAAAGAAACACCCATGAGGAGAGGAAAATGAAAAGATGACCAACAATTTGGACTGACACATGATATCTCAGGCACCTGGATGTTTTCGTTTTGAATGGATGTATTGTGAGTCATGGAGGAGTCCCTTTTGAGGTAGACTATGTTGCTGTGCTTCGGGGGTCGTAGACGAACTCGACACCACCGGATCCACTGGAGCGAAAAGGACTGTTTGCTTGACGATGAGCCTCAGATCATTCCGAACCCCTGCTTCCTTGACACAGGTAAAGGCCAGCACAGCTTCACATGGGACCTAACTTCACTGTGAAGGTTGACATTTTACTGTTTATACTTTCTCATAAGAAACATCAAGTTCCCCCGATTGTGTCAGTGTGGTTACAGTACGTGATGAAAAGTAAAGCACTAGGTTTCCTGGAACAATCCCTTGAATATTTTCAATTGTTTTCATTCCCGCACCACTCAGTCTGCTGATAAGAACACAAAAGGCAAAAATGCACCAACAAACACCTCCAGTATCAGTGCTCACGTGTACTGTAAATAGTGTGAAATGGCAAAGGCCTTGATTCAAATTTGCTTCAAGTAATATCATTCTGAAGCACGTTTTTCCTCCAGCCTGAAGAAACAATCAGCGTTAAAGCAATTTAAGGGCTTCAGGGTGTTTTTAAATCAAGCGCTGGTGAGAGTCACAAAGCTGCTGTGACGCTCAGACGGCAACTTCCAGCTTCATGGTTACACTGGATTTCCCTCAGTGACGCACACTGAGAATGAGTGTTGCCATTTTGTTCGAGGTTTTCTCTGCCAAAAACCTCTCATGAGCAGTAATGCTAAATTCTGATCATGCACCTGTGTTGGGGTTTATTATGTAACACAGGAAATGTTGTAATGAGAGGTTTCAGTAGAATATCACAAATATAGACGGGATGTGTCTGATCTGGTGTCATGAAAACAATGTTCTGGCAAATTATCCAGGTGTTGGTGATATGTAATATAAATGTAACCTCAGGGAAAAATTTACCCAGTTTTTTGTTTCCTACCAGCATTTTTCTCTCTTCGACCACAAAGGGGCAGTGTTCCAGTCCAAACCACACTGTAACTACTGCAGAGTTGAGCAGGTAAAATCTGGCTTGATTCAGATGATGCTCTGTATATAATTTATATATATATATATATATACATTACATGGTGCTATATTTGATGGACCCATTTCAGTTCACTCAAGCATCATAGAGCACCACACCTGTGGAAAAGAGGAAATGGAACAGAAAAATGTCAAGGCTGTTTGGTCCATTAAGCTTCAGCTCTCCCACGGTGTGTGGGCTGAGTAGTGGGAAGCGTGGTGTGTAGTTGTGTGGATGCTTCATGTTACTAACACAGGTTACGTTTGCATTTGTGTTCTTTAAGGCCCT
>JAPZEB010000004.1:19569726-19602441 GCA_029783705.1 Chaetodon striatus
GAGGAGGCCTTAAAGAGACATGCACTAAAACGGAGCGTCTCGGACAAAGGGTTAATCAGAAGGGTGTTCCAGCACAGACAGTATGAGAAAAAATAAAAAGTTTTCGACCATTAAAGCATGTAAACATGTTCTAGTAGAAGCCCAAAGTACAAGCATGAAATTAAAAATGAGCCCAATAGGTCTCCTTTAAAGTGTCTGAAATGCAGAGCTGTTGTTGACCAGAGTTAGGACATCAGAGTCGCCATTCTTTTCCACTCTGTAGTCACCCACTGTTATTGACTAACTCTCTTCAAAATAAACTAGGCCTCTGCGGGCTAGACAGCCAAGGGGGTGATAAGACCTTGCCCGGCGCAGATAGTGCTTCTCGTCTCACTCCTCCACTCTGTCCTCTCCCAGTCATTCAAATCAATCAGCGGGAAGAACATTGGGAGTGCTGCTCCTCTCCCAGACAGGAGTATCCATCAGAATCACTGTCTCCTCTTCCCTCTGTCCTCATGTTCCTAATCCTCAGAGCGCAGAGCAGGGATTGCCATCTTATTCTTCATTTTATTACCTTGGAGGTTTAGAGGGGCTACTTCTCTTACTGTACAATGCCCCGGTATTCCAATGGAATTCTCTAATACTTAATCACTGCTTGACTTAAGCCAGGAAATGAAATTCATTTTAGGAGGATTGACCTAGAATCCTATAGATGTAGTTGAGGAATGGCACAGTAGGGATTATGAATTAATATATTCTATGGGTGCTCTATACTGCATAACACACAAGAAGGTACAATTTGCACGATGTGTTGATAACACACAATCTTTTTCCCTTGCAGACACACACTTCAGCACATAGCAGAAAAAGTAAAGCTTGAAAATACTATTTTAATTGTCAAGCCTAAATTTTAAAGATTTACACACTTTAAACAAGATGGTTTTTTTTTAATTATTGTTATTAATGACCAACTGTATGGGGCAATAAAAGATAATTGATTTAAAATCTGTATTATAATTAATGCCCAGCACATACATAAATAGTTACAGCTGTATAAGTTATAAATCTGTCTGTATAGAATTTCTAGGTGTGGTGCACACAGCCCAGTCAGCAGAAGAAAATATTGTATTGTATATTCCTGCACACCACGGATATGTTACATTTGTATGTTTAATACGTATCATACCAATGTCTCTGAAGTGACAGAGTGAGCTGACTTATTCATCTGGAGGCGGAGAGGATGGTGGCTGGCATAACACCTGGGTAAGATGATTGCCAAGCTGCAGGCCAGTGCAGACTATTGTCCAGCAGCTTTTCTGCTACCAAATCTTGGTGTTATTAACGACCCATCACCACTTCTTCTAGCGGCTTTTGTGCTGTTGAATGGGGCTGTTTTTTAATGACTCCTCGCAGCGTTTCCAGCGGGTTTTATGCAGCAATACATCAGTGTTTAGTGACCACTTGCCAGTTTTTGTAGTGGCTTTTGTGCAGTTGAATGTGGGAATTTTTTAACCATCTGTTGCTGCATTTCCAGTGGCATTTGTGCTGTGAAAGTAGGTGTTTACTAGCAATTCATCACCACTTTTCCAGGGTATTTTGTGCTGAAAACTCGGGTGTTTTTTGTGACCTGTCACTGCTTTACTAGCGACTTATGTGCAGTTTAATGTGGAAAAAGTTTTAGCAATCTGTGGCTGCATTTCCAGTGGCTTTTGTGCCTTGAAAGTAAGTGTTTTCTAGCAACTCATCACTGCTTTACTAGCGGCTTTTGTGCCGTTGAATGTCACTGTTTTTTAGCCACCCACTGCACTTTTCTAGCTGCTTTTGTGCTGTTAAATGTGGGTGCTTTTCAGTGACCTGTCACAGTTTTTCCAGCAGCTTTTGCACCACAAAATGTGTGTGTTTTTTTTAGCTACCAACTGTCGCTTTTCCACAGCTTTTATCCCATTAAATGTGGGTATTTTTATGTTTGTAGATTCAACTTGTGATCTCTGTAAGTCTGCAAAGATTGTGTTTGCCATATGGTATTTTAATTTTCCGTTAAATGCCACTTTTTACATTAAAAAAATGTGTTTTGTTTTTGATGTCTTGTAGTTGATTACATATGGTTTGGCGTCTCTCTTCTACGTTGATTGTTGCTGTGAAAACTCACCTCCAAGTGTTAATTGCCAGACCTGCTTTACAGTTAATAAATGCAGCTGCTAAGTGGCACTCAAGCTCACCTACATCCCCGCTTTTGCAGCAGTATTTGTAACAGTGATTACATTACTTCAGAGAACTTTTATCATGATGTGTCCTTTAGTTATTGTCTGCCGGACATGTTGAGTCCAAGCAGAAGTGCTGTGAAGTGGGTCTTGACGAGCCTGTTCAGGGTGATGTGTTCCTTCAGCACAGTTTGCCCTGTTCCTCTCTTCACACAGCTCCCCAGCTCCATTCGCAGCTTATTTCTGTGCTAATGGAGGTTCTGATCAGACCTCAACTACCCAGCCACCCACTCAAAGGTCTCTTTTTGCTCCTTAGTGTGCGAATTACTCCAGTAATGGCAGCCTTGTAAGATGTTCTTCATCCTCCTCCACCTCCTCCTCCCCCTTCTTTCTGCCTCTTCTGTGCTCCTCTGTAAGCAAGGTACAACCATTCCTCCCATTATCACTCCGTTCCTTTGCAAGCGAGGGTCTGACAGTCGACCTTTTCTACCCATTAAGGGCATTTGATTATAGTGCACTCACATTTTCAGAAACTGCTTTGAAGGTTATATTAATGCAGAAGTATGTGTTGCTCTGGAGTCGGTGGGGTTCACTGTATGGAAGGAAAATCTGCAAAAAAACAATCTGTTTTATTGGAAAAAGTACTCGTTCTCAATATGTCCTCATTTCTCTGAAGCCTGGTCATTTTTATTAACCAGAATTCACTCGGTCAGTTGTTATTCTTTCACAATAATGCATTACTAAGGCTTTTACAGTGATGACGTGCTTTGATAATGAGTGACACTCAATTTTTTAACAGATGAGGTAAATCAAAAGGAGAGTGCCACTCTTTGAGGAAATAGATGGAAAGCCCATTCAAGGCCTCTGGTAGTGCATCATATTCTTTTGTGCGAGGCACCTAAGGCGCAGCGTGCGGCTCGAATGACAGAGATAGCATCAAAGTGACTGTGCAGCCCGGCACAAAGGACACACCATGGAATAAAGGGGAGTTCAATCATCTCACCCCTTTTTTAATCTGCTCCTTTTGTATCTAAGCCAATAAACTCCCAGCTAATTTCTCCTCCAGGCTGCTCCCTGGATCAGACATTTCTTCTGAAATGTAATAAGGGGAGAGCTTGTTGTAGGAGGTAGCAGGAACAGGACTTGTGGTTGTCTCTGGGTAACTGTAATGAAAGTCTTTATACCAAAACAGACAAATTCAAACAAGATAAAACATAAAAACCTTAATTATTCTGTAGGGACTGTGATATTAAATCCCCCAAAAAGCAAACAAGGAAGTGTTGGATTGTATAGTTTTGTTACACATGATGAAATGATGCTGCCAGAGAATGCAACTCCCCAGTGCTGATTTTGTTGTTGTTTTCCTGTCCTGCTAATACAGTCTCCTACCATCTCTCAAGTGTAAAGGTTGGGCATTTCATGGTCGGCTGGTTTTCTTTAGAGCTACTTCCCCGTTCCCTCCCTTCACTGGCGTCTCTCACTGCAGGCTTTCTTTATCAGGAGTCTGCACTTGTTAGTGCTACCTTTCATGATTGTCAAATTGACTTGCCACATCACTTGAGTGGCCCTTTTAGAAATGGAATCCTTGAGAGGACCAATCTGGAGCAGTGCGGTGGCTTTAGATTCACTTGTTAGAGGCTGTATCATCAGCGGTATGAACACAGACGACTGAGGGCATCTCTTTCCTGTAGTGCCCAATTCAGAATGTATAAAAGCTCCGAGGAGCTTGATGTGAGGGCTCCCTCAGTTTGCATCAGTATGTAAATGAAAGTGCATGGCGGCTGTGTGCAGGGAAGAATAGAAAAGAGCGGCTTATTCAGGAGTCAGTGGTGTGAAACCAAGAGAGTCCTTTGAGAAGCCACGAGTCCCCCGGGATTGGGTTTTTGATATTTTCCCCCCAACATTCTTATTCATCTTCAACCTCTCTGGCCGTTTTTCTAATGCTGCTCTCAAATGTTCAGCCTGTTATGGACATCCTACCATGGATGCCCTCTGCTCCTCTGCTTTCATCTTCAGGTGTCTTGCAAAAGACCTGGCATTTCATGGGTGGAGAATTCAGCTTCACCTGATATTAAAACAACCTTTAAGTGTGGGATCACAGAAGATTAGGATATTAAGAAAAGACCAATTTGAAGTGCGTGCACATCCAGGTTATATCTTCTATATCTATATGGTCTCTTTTATTTTTATACTTAATACCGCTGATGGGTCGGCCTCTACCACCTGGTCATAAGCAGAAAAATCAGTTCATTTCCAACAGAATCGCTGCAGCAAAGTAAATCTGCGCTTATTTCTTGTTTCATGTTGAACTTTGGTGAGTCACCCAAATTAATGACCAATAGCATATGGCAGACCTATTCAACTGCTGGTTACAACATATACAATACATCAGGTTCAGACGCTACCTCCAAGTGGCCCAGCATGCAAAAATGTGATGTACCAAACTACATAGAATGTCTGGAAGTAGCTAATGAGTAAGTCATTGTGTGGATTAATTAATAGTTTTAGCAGGTATCACAAAAAGTTGTTTTTTATAAAAGTTACCAATCACAGATTGAAGTGTTTGAAACGAGACGAAACTGTTTTAGAGCGTTGGAAAGAAGAGTTGAAGTGGTGTGAACTGGCCGGTCTGAGCCTGACTCAAGCTGGCTGAAGATGTCACCTTCAACTCAGCTGGTCAAATCGCAGGCCGCTGCTTTTAGAGTGTAAGGCAGTTCCCCAACACACACACACATTCTCACTGACTTATTATTGGCGCTGGTTTTTAACATCATTGTGGCGTGTTTATTATGAATACAGTCCATCTGATGCTCGTTTTGTCTCTCTTTTTCGCCGTTTCATCACTACTACAAATGCATCTTAGCCAGAATCTCAGTATCACTATCCTCATTCATATTTTAAGAAGCTACAAATTATATTCAGCCACAAAATAAGCCTGAAAAGCTGAAAATCAGAACAGAGGTACAAAGAGTTATTGCGTAGAGATGATACACAATCTCATCTAGCAGCATTGGTGTGAACAGGCAGGTTTTTAGAACGTTGCAGAACACCGCGTTGCAAGTAGTTGACTGTTTCAGCTCATCTTGTCGCGAATCTTTGGTCTGAACTGACCTCAAGGATTGCCCAGTTGCGCAGGGCAAATTAAATGCCACATCAGGCTAGGTAATCTAGTTGCTCACTTGTCCAATTAGGCTAGTGGTTAAAAAAAAAGTGAGATGATGTGGTAAAAAAGTGAGGAAGATGATGGTGGAAGTAGCTTAAGTGTGAGCCATCTGGCTTCCTCTCAACTCTGTTTAAGGGTGCACACAATTGCAAGTTGAGCACTCGTGCCAAAATGGTGATGGGTAAAGACTACGTTTATGGGCTGATTCACAAGCGATCATTTCAATTGTCCTTGAAACAGGAGTTTAGTTGGGTGGTGTGAGAGGATGTTGCAGAGTTTGCTGCAAGTTTGAGATCTGGGCAGATAAAACAGGGTCATTTTAATGACAGTTAATTTTATAATAATAATGAGAATGATAATGATAAACTTTATTTGTATATGTATGTATGTTTGTATTTGTTGTTATTTGATAAATGCTAATAAATAAAACAATTTCTATAAGAGCCAGTAAAAATTGACTTTAGGCAAGTTTCTGACCCATTTGTCCGACCAAGCAAGTAAATTAAACCCTGACTGTAAACTTTGGCTCTCATTAGCATTGTTTTCACTCGAATTGAAGCAAAAAGTCAGTTGAAAAAAACATGAATGTGGAACTATTTTTATAATCAATTAATCGTTGAGGCAAGTTGTAAAAGAGTACCAAAAATTCACCGGTTTCAGCTTCTCAAATGTAAATGTTTGTACACACAAATTAAAAACATCATCTTGGGCTTTGTGAAATTGTGATGGCCATTTTTGACCATACTTTGACATTTATAGACAAAACGATCACCATTTATCAGAAACATGATCTGCAGATGAATCTATAATGAATAATTTGTTGGTTGCAGCCCTAGTGTTTCGCCCTATCAAATTATCCTCATGCCTCATTTAAGCCAAACCCAAAGGCTGTATTCATTAGTTGAGATTAATATTATTTTAAAACATATTTCAGGTAACAATTTACAAATTGATGAATTTGATGGAAAGACTGGGATTTTGTGACAATTTCTTGTATGAACTAATAAGCAGTATTTTATGTGTATAAAGTAAACTCCACTCGGATACAGGGTCTTTTCACGTTCTCCCCATTTTAAGAAGAGTGATTCAATAATGTCTAACTATGGTGATTTATTAATTAGCTTCTCTGGCAAAATATACCCCTTTGATAATATTGGATCAACATTTTTCTTTTTGGCCAGCTTGAGTCACTGTGCCTAACATGAGTAAAATTTCTGTTAAAATTCACCAACTATGTTTTTTTCCTCTTCACTTCTTGCTAATTGTAAAGTGCTTCATGCTGTTCATGAGTTATTGCTAGCAACATGCATAAATGCCTGTACATGCTTGAAGCACTCAGAGGGCTGTACACACACATTAATATGCTTTATGCTGCGTGCTCAGCAGCAGTGATTGGCAGTATACTCTGTGAACAGTAGAGGAACATTAATAGGCTCACCTCCATTAATGATACATAACGCAGGCATGTTCAATTAAACTGATTTGTCCAACACTACAGTTATTAATCAAGGGAGCTAAAATCATTTCGTTGAATTGCATACAAATGTGGAACTCTAAGCTAGAGACCAGTTAATATTCAGTTGTGTACGCATGGTGAAATACCCTCTTAACATCTCTTAAAAGTATCTGGAAACTCTGAGTTTTTCCCTGAATCCATAATTGAAGTCATGAAACTGTCGTTTGGAAACTCGGCTGCTTCAACTCTGGCACATTATCCCCTAAGGCTGCAGCTCCTTTGAAAGCCTGTCATCCCTCCACAAAACATCTGAATATGTAACACAACGTTCACTTTGCATTTCATTGGCTTGATGCACAGGCACGTTGTCTTCCCTCCCTGCCTTAATTGCTTCCTGAAGCCCAATTTGAAATAATTAAAAGAGATGAAGGAGTGCTGGCTGTCTGGAGATGTCGCTCTGTGTCACCCTTGCCTTCTTTCTGTATTTGCCATGCTGCAGCAGGCAGCCGGGCGTTGTGGTCCCAGCTGTCAGCACAACTTCAAATCATCTCTTTCCCTCAGTGCTAATTCACATCACGCAGCCGTGAACATCGCCTCCCTCCCTCCCTCCTTCTCGGTCCACCCAGTCCCTCACTCAAGTGTGCCGTGAATTAAATGACAGGTTGCACCAATTGCATGGAAAATCAGGTTGTTCAGATGGTGACAATAGTCTCATTTGGCTAACATCACTCCGTAGAGCTCAGTGAATGACATAAAAAAATTGCAAGCATCATTTTGTATGATTGCTTTTCTTGGAAATAGAGGTACCTTTTTTTTCCCTGAGTAGATATGTATGAGCCACCTTGCAGTATGTTGCTCATTACCTGACTGGAAAACAAATGGCCCGAGGTGTTTGTGATAATGTGCTCATATGCCTCTTCATCTGGCTGGAATTAGCTTTGCTTACTTTGTTGAGCTTTATTTGATTAATATGGTGTTCTGTTTATAGAGAAACAACAGAAAATGAGTGTTCTTCCGCTGTTTTTCTCAAGACTTTGTTGACATTTCCCAACACAATTCGTATGTGTAAACCTGCAGACATCATAACGCCATAGTCGCCCTTAGTTGTGTTTGCTCATATCCGCAGCAGTCTGAAATTAAAGGGGACCTGTAATGCTTTCTTCCAGGTTCATACTTGTATGTTGGATTTCTACTCGAACATGTTTACATGCTTTAATGGTCAGAGGACGCTTGATTTTTCTTATCCTGTCTGTGCTGGAACACCTGTGTTCACCCTCTATCTGAGATGCTCCGCTTTGGCACCTGTCTCTTTAAGACCCTCTCCTGAAAAAGCCCAGTCCGCTCTGATTGGTCAGCATTTCCGGGTCTTTCGCATCTCTGCACTGTCACTGCAACCACTGCAAGTAGTGGCACTTTTTTATCATGAAAAATAACCAATAAAAGCTTCTAAACACGACCGGATATGTTCCAACAGGAGTATGATCCAAAATCAGGGCGAAAGTAACAACATGTTTTCCTGACATTAGCATGTAGCTCCATGTCGCAGTGTTTGTATTGTAAACGCTTGGAGTAATGTGCTTGGCACAGATGACCATATAAAGAAATCCATCATTAGCTGACGGCAGTTTGTCTAGACAATAGATTAAAAACTTACATCCTGGTAACAGGAAATCAAGTCAAAGAGAACCATTTGTCCTTGTGGACACATGAATTAGGAATAAAGAGTGAGAAATTCTGTGGAGGATGGGTGGATGGTGTTGTGTTTGGGTCATCCAAACATGGACATTCAGCCAGGAGATCACTGTTTGTGTCCCATTTGAAACAAAATGTCAACGCTGTCACATGACTTTGACCTAACTATGCAAAGTACTTAATGTGGGTACTTAAACTACGCAAAGTGCATAAGTGTACATTACTTACTTCCTGTATGTAGTTATTTTACATGAAACCAGTCTTTCTCAAAAAAGTGTTTTTCTCTGCCTCAACCTAACCAAACTGAAACTGTTTCACAACATTAATCACATTAGCATGATCGAAACTGTGATCGTCCGTAATAGACTTTGCATTGGCATTGTTTTTGTGTAGCCAGCACGAAATTTTCACACACTTTGTGACCACCACGTAATGCTTCGTTAAGAGGCTGTGTCCAGTTCACTCATCTTTGTGAGAGTGTGTTGCCAGAACAAAACTCGAACACTTACTAGACAAAATACTAAAGACCCAGATCACCTAAATAGCTTCTGAAAGGAATGCGCTGTTTAACCTTTATACCTGTAGCTTCTAATGTTATAATGGGGGACAGAAAACTCATGAACTTTGCAATTAAAACAAGAACTTACTCAAACAATCTATCTGCATGGCTCCAGTTAAGCAAGAAAATATGTTGTTTGGGTGAACTGACCCTTTAACTGACCACATGTGACTAGCATATCCCAAAGTAAGAGGACTGACCTTTAAATAAGAATTACTGTCTACTATTACATGCTGATTCAGTAATGAAAGACTGTTACTCCAAGGTTTGTACACATACTGTATATTGAACAGCCACCTGTCTCTACACAGCGTCGTGATTTCTGGCTTCACATTCACCACATTCATGAAAGAAAAAGTCGATCCAAGTTGGAAACAAAGATACCGCGTATTTAAAGGAAACATCTTTATTTTAGCCGTTAAAGTTGTTAAATGTGTCCAATCTATGACCCAGGATTAAGAGGTGCTTATTATTCCATTATGTGGCATTTAACTGTAGCTGATAGAGGTAGTGACTCTCACTTCTATGACAAGTGTTAGTCTCAAAGAGCGACTTGCAGAAGCACATGTATGACTCTGGTTTCTATGTTCTCATTGCTTCATTAACCAGAACCCCCAAAACTCTCTGAGGTATTTATATCAGGAAGAATTTGACAGGATTAATGAACAATCTGTCACTGAGTCTTTGCCACTCTCTCCTCCAGTTGCCCAGAAGGTTGTGGCCATGAGGAAAAAGCAGCAGCTCTCTATTGGTCCATGCAAATCTCTCCCCAATTCTCCCAGCCACTCATCAGTCCCCGCTGCATCCATCCCCTCTGTTCACATTAACCAGGTAAGCTCCAAATCATCAAAGACAGCACGCTGTTTTATCACAGATCATGTAGTTATTTTATTACAAATAACAGCTTTATGATGTTATTTAAAGAAGTCTCCCACATACTCTGTTTATGTAATTCTTCTCATAATCAGAACTTCTTTCATCAGTGTGGAAATGTCCCTCATTATAAGGACTCTCTGACTTTCAATCTCTCCATCTCTCTCTGTCTCTTCCTGCCTTCCTTCCTCTGATTCTGTCGGTTCCTCTTAATCTCTCTCGCTCCCCAGGCGGCCAATGGTGGGGGTGCATTCAGCGACTACTCCTCCTCTGTTCCCTCCACCCCCAGCATAAGTCAGCGGGAGATGCGCATTGAGACCATCGCTGCCTCCAACACGCCCACGCCCATCCGCAAGCAGTCAAAGCGCCGCTCCAACATTTTCACAGTAAGTATGCGACAGCTGATGCAAAGCAACACCCACTCACACTACTAGGAGGCATGTTGCCAAGCACACTTTGTCCACCAGAGGGAGACAGGTAGCTCGAAAATGCATCAAAGCCACCTCTCCTGCCTCCGATGCAGGCAAAGAAAGCGTCTTGTTCACACAGCACAATGGGCAAAGGAGAAACAGACTAAATAGAAATCATATTAGATCCCCGAAATGCTCCAAAAGAATAAACCCTTCTTTCAAAGCAAATATCAAAGATAAGCACTGTGGAAAAAAACACGTCTTTTCATGTCCTTTTTCTTTTCTAATTGGATGTAGTAAGTGCGCATGGATTAAGTTTCTCATCTCACCCATAACAAGCTAGGCCCTCTGCACTGTCTAAATCTTTGACCTCCCCTTCCCCTACCCCTCTTATTTTTACTAGATCCTTTCTTTGCAGTGACTTCCCTTTTGGGCAGAGACGGCAGCAACAAACCGCCAATGCCACTTCTCCTGCCCGGCCAAGCTAAACTAAAAGTCCGAGCCAGCCAATGCCCTGTTTACACGCTGCTAATAACGCATGCCAGCACCCTCCAACGCCCCAGCTCCAGATAGAAATGCTCACCCAACCACTAACCATCTCGCTGAGTCTAGACAACTCCCTCACCCCACATCTACTCTGGCCCAAATCCGGTCTCGACCACCAAGATTCACTACCACACCAGTATCCCCCGACCCTTGTCTGCCTGCTCTTTACCCCGTGTCCTGTCGTATTTGCCCTCTGCTCTAACCAATAGCATATGTGTGCACTAACCACTCTAATTTCCTTAGCTGTCCAAAGCTTGTCTTTTACTTGTAGCCTCTGCCCTCTTCTTCTACCCAGCCTGCTCCCCCCTTTCCTCCTCTCTCTTCCCTCCTACACCAGCCTTCTTCTTTGCTGCTAAGCCTTTCCTAATCTCACGTAGCCAGACCTCTGCCTCTCCAAGCTCAGGGAGGTCTGAAGGTTTGTTTTTTTTTTTAAACCAAAAATGGTGTTGTTGTTCTACAAATCAATGAAATAAATCCACAGAGAGCTTGTTTGTACCTCCAAAAAAAAAAGCCAACGTGTGTGTTTTCAGAATGCCTGACTCAGCTCTTCCAAAGGTTTCGATTTATTCCCCAAGTTTTCGTTTCTCCAGAACTTTATGAGCATTATGAGACAGAGATTGGGCTACGTGAGATGACTTCTTTCCAAACTCCTCCCTCTACCCTTCCCCACTTCTAAAATGTCCCTTTTCCTCCACCTGTCTTCCTCCCCCCTCACCTCTTTCCTCTGTTCCCCTCTGACCCCTGTCTCCTACCTCCTGCTTCCTTCTCTCCCCCATCTCTCTCTAACTAACTCCTTCTCTAACCTCCCTATCTGTCTCCTCCCTCCTCTATTTCTCCTACCGCCTTTACCCTGTTACCCCAGCTGCTGTGGGAGCCGCAGGCTTTTTGTGGCCTCCGAGCAGTACAGGCTGTGTGCTAGCTCCCCTTGTTGTCTCCCTTCCCCCCCTGCTAGGTAGTGACTAACCATGTCCACCAGAGAAATGAGCCTCTCCCCGTCCGCGTCATGGAGATGCCGAAGCACGCCACCTACCCAGTGTGGGTGCCGGAGTGGCAAGCCGAGCGGGAGTTTCAGCTCATGACCTTCTGAGGAGCAGCGAGCCGAGGGTGGGAGGAGTGAGGGAGGGTGAGGGAGGAAAGAAGGAGGAGGATGAGGAAACGGAGGAGAAGGAGGAGGAGGAGGAGGAGGAGAAGGAGGAGGGGACGGAAAGTTAACGGGGCGATGTCGACATTTCTTCAGTGACACTTGAAGAGTGCGATGGGCTCAGGAGAGGAAGACTCGCAGTGCCGACCTTTTTTTGCCATTTTACAAAACAACAGAAAGAGAAAAATATTTCATCGACGCAACAATATGGAGGATGTCCCTTTCCTAGCTTTGTCCGTTTTAAAAACAAATTGACATCTGTGTTACAAAGTTCTCTCAAAGTCCTGCTACTCACTGATAGACGGCAGGCTGCCACTCAGAAAGCCTGTCATGTTTTCTAGCCACACTCTTGTAAGTAGTACATTTTATGTTAATTTTGGGAGTTTCAAGTGAAGTATTCAGTGAAAGAAAATATGCCTTAATGTCATCAGTAGACAAGCTTTGACAGATCAATATCAGAATCACTTCACATACAAGGTATTTTGTTCTGATATTACAGAGAAAATTGCTGCAAGTAATTAATCCACATGTAATCAGATATAAAAGTAATACTTGTCACATTTGTGGCGCTGGCATTGGGACTCTTGAAAATAAGAAAAATCCTCTGCAATGTGCAGTTTATTGAGCTAACAGTGTTGGAGAATAAACAGAATTTGGGTTCAGATTTTTGGCCCAAGTTTAATCTGACTACAAAAACATCAGACATAGTTAATTAGAAAAGCCCCTTCAAATAGGCGAATCTTTTTTTATAATATATTGGTTGTCTTTTTTAAAGTAAGCGAATGAAACTCAAAGCTTTACTACAGAAGATCGTGTCACTCCGTCTTTTCACCGCCCTCACAAATCAATTTCACCAACCACAGTCATCTCAAGCCAGTCTTTGCCATAACTGTCCTCTGCCACTAGGTGTCAGCACAGTACACATTATTCTTTCCTAGTGCTTCCATGGTCAATAACTGAACGATCTGTTTTGTAATCTGTCTGTGGTTTTCCTGACGTCTTCAGGCTGTCTGTCCCTTTTTGTGTTGAAAAGCACACTGTTTAGAAGTTTAAACTAATACTACTGCATTTTTTATACTTAATTCCATCCCACTCGTTCATTCATATTCATTTGATCCATTTATTAATGTCTGCCATTCGCTGTTTCCCATTTCATGTTTTTAAGTCCCTTGACTTGTCACTGGATCTCCACGTATGAAATAAAAAAACATAACCAAAACAAACAAAGAAAAAAAAAATAACCATTTGACACTGTTTTTCAATATTTGCAGATTTGTGCTTCTGTTTCCAACCTTTCTTCAACAAAAAGGGCTTTCCAACTCCTTCCGAATTAGAAGAGCATGACGGTTTAAATAAAAGAGTCCCCCTGCTTTGCCAATCATGATAGAGAGGAGATTATTTATTGAGGACTTACAGCTTGTCGCTGCTTTACCCTCGGTGCTTTAGCGCATTCAGGGTAATGCATAGAACTTGCACTAAACGGAAACCATAGGACTTTGCGTCTAACGCAGCCTAAAGTCGAGTCCATTTGAGTGTCTGAGCGCACTCAAAGTAGACTGTCAAATATCACGAAGTGAGACAGACTGTAGGGACTCTTCTGGAAATGCCCCGTCCACCCCTGCCCGCACCCCAACCCCCCCAAACTTTCATTCAGACATCCCATACAAAAACACGCTGTACAGTCAAGTCACTCTTGGAACTGTTATCCAGCCACCCAAAGGACACAACCTTTCCTTACATGACATCACACTGCCTTTTGCCATAAATGAGGACTCAAGGACTAGAGGTGCCAAGTTGTTTTTTGTTCTTCCTTTTAGATTTTCCTACATTCATTTGGTCCGTTTTTATTTGATTCCTTCTTATTTTCCAGGGAGTATTGAATGGAACTGAAAATGTGGTATAAATGTATTCTCACAGAGGTATTTTAGATTAGAGTAATTTGGGGATATTTTATGAAGGCCTTCATAAAAATCAGGTTAGAGTGTGAGGGTTTTGAGGTACTACAGAGAGATATTATACTGAAAGTTGCCAACAAATGACACTGGGTTGCACCGACTTGTATGAATGTAGTTAAACTTAACGTTTGTTTTCCTTTTTATTTATTTTTGCACATTCAATTGTCTTTTATTCATTGATTTCTTTTCATTTTCTTCAGTTTTAGGTTTGGTACAGAGATTATGAACTCTTGCATAATCGCTTTTCTATCATGAACGGATTGACGAAAAATATAGACTGCTGTATATCTTGTATTGTATTTTATTTACAATGGTACTCTATAAAAAGTACATACATATAAGGAGTATATGAAATAATGCCTTTATTGTTCATCCTATATTTTGTGGGAACTGCAATGTTTGGCTCAATCTGTTGAATATTTTGAAGTGAATTTGTGACTTGCTTTGTATGGTGTCTGTATAGAAGCTAAACAAGTCATCATTAAAAAAAAATAAAATGTTGGAAAAAATATAAACACCAGAGTTGGTTTACTTGAACTCAAGACTCTACCTCCTCTCCATTGATGACTGGACATTTCTCATGTTCTGAATGAGACAATACACAATCATGTCTGTCCCTACCTGTATCACATCTCTTTATTTGTTTTGGGGTGGGAAGGTTATTTTTTTTATTATTATTTATTTTCCTGTGAAGTTATATTCACTGTCTAACTATTTTCCCTACACAGGTACGACCAGAAACTTGAAATGTTCATTCATTTTTACCTTTCTGACTGTTTGATATTTGCAAAATTACTTTACGTCCCTCCAGGTTTTGCAGGTCAAAGGTCGGAGGACGTTTCTTTAACTTAAGTCTCCTGTAAAATAACCATTTTCCCTTCTATCCCTTTAACCTGTTATGACCTTAACGTATTTACCGTGCAACAAAAGCCCTTATCAGTGCGACTATGCTAAAGGCACAGCTGAAGTTACACTGGTATAGTAGCAGTTGGTCTGCAGGTCCACTAAGGGCCCGCTCTGGGTCTCAAACAGAGGGAAGGATCCCCCAAAGGGTTTCAGGGCTGAGTCATGACTCAATGTGTGGTCGTCCTTGGTCTCCTCTGTGTTGAGATGTGTCTAGTGTGGTCTTGGTTTGGTCTCTTTTTTAATTTTTTTTTTTTCTTTTTTAACTTGCACGTCGGTGTTACTGCTGTTTGTTCCGCTGGTCTGCTTGTCTGTTAATTTCGAGCTTCTTTTGAGACTTTTATTTTGCAACGTCGAGTTTTACCACAAATACTGCAAAGTGCTCAAAACACAAAACCCTCACCTGCCCCACCCTCCTGACCCCCAGTCTCTCTTTCTCTTTCCCTCACACACACACACACACACACCCCAACATACACAACTACGCCCCAAAAACCTCACCTCACGCCCCACATCTCCCTCTCTGCTTTGCCGTCAGTGTGTCGCTTCAGTTGCTGACTGACTTTCTTGTTTTCTTGCAGTCACGGAAAGCCAGTGAACAAGCAAAGAGCGTTGACAGTAAAACAGACAGCATAGGCAGTGGGAGGGCCATACCTATCAAACAGGTAAGCTGTTTTCCTCATTTTTACACTACATTTCTCATAGTTACCTGGGTAAGTATGATCTCTCTTTTTCTTTTTCTTTTTAATCCTCTTCCAACTACACTATCCTGGCATGTAGACAGTCAAATACAACATGACTTGAGTCCATCTTTGTAGCAAAAATGTCCAGCAAGGCTGCTGAATGACAGCTGTGACACGTTCTCTGACCCAATGAAAGCTTTGAGGTATGACACATGCACAGTGTAACTGTAACTGCAGTGTTGGAGGGATACAGCAGACGGTGCTAAGCTTTTGTTTGTGGCCTTTTTTTAAGACCTTTTCAATAATTGCAAAATTGTAACTCTCACCCATACCTTTATTTTTGGTATGAAATATATTCTAACCCCAGGCCGATTGTGGACACCTGAGTGAAACGATTTAATCATCCCCATGTTCTGTGATAGTGCGCCAGCTATAAAGCCTTTTAGCAAGTGCAGACCTGCTTTCACTGTGCATGTGTTGTACCCCAATGTTAAGATGTTGTGACTTTAGTCTCTGAGTTTGTCTCAGCAAAGGTGCTTTCCTCCATTTTATAGTTATCATTTATGTAGCGGTCAGAAGAAATATTTGTAGTATACATCTTTGGTCTTTGCCCATTACAATTGGGGGTGGTTCTCCAATGAAAAACAACACAGTATCCATTAGGATTGCAATTTGCATTTATTTTTCAATCTCCTCTTTTATATCTTGCCAAAATCCCTGCAGTACAGGGCTGTCCCTGAACATATGGGAATGGTCTCCATTCATCACACATTTCCTCCAACATAAAGCTGATACTGAAGTTTCTTTACATTACAATGTCTATTAGGGTGTGCAGGACAAAAAAACAAGCACTTGTTGATAAAACTGTTGTTTAAAATAAACTAATAACCATAATCCCTGTTAATGAGGATTAATACATGTAAAAGCCTCACACGCTACAAGATAAGATAATGTCATTATCATAACATTAAAGATTAACAGATAAAAGATTAACCTTATGAACACTAACATTAGCTAGCTAGATACATTTTCGCCTACAGTATGTGTACGATACTTTTTTTAAAGTGGATGTCTCAGTGTTTTTTGGGAGGCACAACAAACAATTCATTATAATTGTTGTCTTTTTTAGATTTTGGTATAGAAAATGTGGGCAGAAATTGTTGCTGAAAGCTGCCTGTTGTTGAGTTTTACTCCATCATCATCATCACATCGTGGTCAAGAGACCTCCTCATTTAGAGAAGGCTAGTGGTAACTCTTGTAACAAATGTAGTAAAATAAAAAGTAGATTACTGATTTAAAAAAAGTATATACTTGACTAAAACATAGAGGTACACATTCCTTAAAGTAAAAAAAAACAAAAAACAATTTTACTCATACTACCTACCTCTGTTGAACCTTTATGAAACACTGAAACTCTGTTTTTTATTTTCCAATCAAACTTTTTCTGCAGATGACTGATAATAACACCTCTATGGCTACTCACACAGATACTCTCCCTATTCCTGTACTCAATAATTAAATTCAATTATAACTCCCATTTCTCATCTAAAGGGAAGGTATTTTCTTTCAACAAACAGTAGATGTGGGAGCTGTAGGGTTTATTGGCAAGTGTTTTTCTAATGTGATCTCTTTTTGTGTCATTAGATATATTTTCTGTTTTGTGTTGATAAGATTTAATCTCTGTATATGGGCCATAGAGTTTAACAGTGTAAATTGGGCAAAGTCATGTGTTGCTGTAACCACTAGATGGCGACGCAATACAACCTAACAAATTACCTCAGTGCCGTCACAAGTGCAGCAGAGCACCACAGAGAAGAGGGCTGAGGGTTAAGATATAACAGCAGAAAGGTTATTAGCAAAGAAATCTCTAAGTTTGTGTCATCGTCCACCTGTCTAATTAAAAATATGAAGGTTTTTACATTTTAAAGCCACAATCTGACCTCATGAATTGTTGGTAAATTGTTAAACTGAAGAGTTGGTAATGCAGATAACCATTTTTTTCCCTCAAATGACCATAACTGAAAATAAAGATCTGTTTTAATCATGTATATACAAACACAGCCATAGTAAACACACATAACTATTATGCTTTAACCCATGTATTTAAACTCTTGTCAGTCAGTTTAGAAAAGATAATTTCAATCGTGTGATCAGTTCTCACAATAATCTTACATTTGGATCACGGATGCATCGTTTAATATAAAACCATTTGGTCCCAGTGGAAATATTATTGTTATTATTGCTCATAATTGTGTGTGGGTAGCATTTTTGCATGAAAGTTCATTCACGTGTATCCATATAATCAACTTTGACAGCTGATGAGAAGCTGAAAATTTCATTAGATGTCCCAACAGACGTAATTTTCTTTAATCTGACTTTTTTTATTCAGGTAATTTCATATTCACTTACATTGTGCCCCATTAAATACTATAGATTCACTGAGTGTGATTTCTAATTTAACATAATTGCAATTTTTTCCATCTTTAAGACTTTTAGCAGGTATTTTTTATTTTTATCTCGATTTCTTTACTATTTTTCTTTTTAATGTATTCATGCTTTGCTTCAGAGGACCAGTTGTGTAGTGCTGAACACTGAATTACATATCAGAGTGAGGATCATTTCTAAAGGTCCAACGACAACCCGAGGAGAAGTAATTGACACATTGATTAGTAATCACTCATGATTATATGAGGGCTTTTGAAAATGGGTCAGCATCATTGTATTATCCTCTTTACCTGCAAATGATAGAAGATAATGACCTTTTTTTTTTTATATTTTTGAAAATGTTGAGCCAGACCTTCTCACTCCCTTTGGAGGAAAATTACCAAGGCTTTGGTCCAGCGGAAAATAATGTCAGGGTGACACTTCCAAGCCCCCTCACTCAATCAGAAAATATTGCTCTGGGGAAACCAGTTTAACAGATACAGCATCTATCGCTCCTTGTGTCTGTCACCGATAGTAGATGTCCGTGTAATAGATATAAATGTGATGGTAGAAAATTAAAATAAATGTAGCAGTGTAATATTTCTTTTACATCACATTACTTAACAACAGATGTATAAATTGTGGTTTTATTTGTGTGGAAAATTGCTGAAAATGCCTTTAAAAAAACATAGAAATTTAAAACTTAATGTCATTCTGCACATATTTTATGTTTATTTTATCTTCGTAAAGCTCTTTTTCTTTAGATTAAGGTTATTTATCTGCAGAAACAGGCAAATCTGACGAGTGCAGGTGAGCAGGAGGTTGATTTTTACACATTAGAACGAATCCCCTCTGAGCAATCTTTACTGTAAACTCTCCCATTCTTATCCATTACTGGAAGCTCCTCTCTAAAGTCCAGGGTCAGTTTCTCTGAGTATCATGGCAACTTTTAACAAGAGCCATCCCCCTCTTTATCTACAAAGGATTTTCTTAAGGGGGGGTTTGGCTTTACAGATGTGGAAGTAGGGGGTTCGTGGTGTGACTAGCTGATCTCCAGGCCAGTCAAATGCACAATCAAGGAGATCAAAGTGTCAATGTGAGCTTAATTACCACCCCCCCTCACCCCATCGGGCCAAATTACACACCACACACACACACCCCCCCTCACTCCCTCCATCTCCATCTCTTTCCTCTGCTCCTACCCCCCTTCTATCTATAAAAATAGTGAGTGAGGATAACAATGCACTCACTGCTGAGGAGCCGCCAACAGCTCCTCAGCAGTGAGTGCATTCTTGCCCCATCACGACCCCCCCACCCTCCCTCAACCCAACACACACACACACCAGCTAACGCACACTTTTTATCCCCCTGTAACAAAGGGCCGGCCTATCAGTCAGCCGCAGTGGCAGGATGCAGCTTTTCTCCTGGTCGTCTGACAAAAGAAGAGAGAGACACTATCTCCTCTGTGTAGATATGACAATTGTGTGGCCACAGAGAGCACGTCTGACGATCGGCCTGTTTCCTTATGTCGCACAGGCTCAACACACTCATCTCTTTGTGTGTGTATGTGTGTGTGTGCTCCACACATGTTGCCATCTGAGGCCAAAGCATCACATAAAGACACTGTTTAAATTAATCCGAACATGGCAGACGATTGAACAATTAAGATAAATTATCTCAACTCATTCGTCAAGCTTCCAATTACCAAACGTGATATACATCACAGCAAACGTTCAAATAAAACAGAAAAAATTGGTCGGCACGTGTAAAGATTTTCACATTATTGTCTTTATTGATCTGCTTCACAGCTCTGATAAATATATGAAGCTCCGCGCTGATTGCATGTATAGATTTGTGTATGCTTCAGTAAGGCCACGAGATGAGGAACATATTTGCTTGTAAAACATGCATTATAAAGTCGCCAGAGGCCCTGTGACTGGCTCATTTACTTTGTATGATTAGAGACTCATTTAAAAAGTGTTTACAGTTCTTTTATTGACTAAATTGAGAAGAGTCTGGGCAGTCAGCAAGTTATCGATTGAAGGACACAGTGTTTCTTCCTGAAAAATCATCACAAGTATCAGTAGTTAAAGAGTTAACCGAGGCTTTCTGATATTTGAAATAGCATTTAATTGCACACTTTTTACTTTTTTTAATTAAATAACAATTAAACACAGTATTTACAAGATATAAAACTTTTTTTTTTGCCCTTTTGGCTCTTTTGCTTTGCTACCAAGGACAGGAGAATTTCTTGACATTTTATTTTTTTGCAATACCCAGCAATAAGTATCACTAATTGTAAAGTAAAATTAATTAAGCTTCAGCAACACACAGCCAATCTTAATGCTGTCTGTTTTCTCAGCAGTCTTAGTTTTGTTTTTAAAAAATAATTTTCCCATTTAAAAGATTTTAGGTAAAGATAACGTCAGATAACGTTACTTTATACCCTGCAACCTGACGATTTTAATAGCGAAAAGCAGATTTAGATTTGGTTGTGTAGATGAAAGGTGAGATGAACTGGTGATTTTGGAGATTTTGGGCTACTCTGCTTCTTTAAAACGTCGTCTTTTAGACTAATAGAGAGAAAACGTCCAAACTTCACATTCAGGTGTTTATTGTAGTTCAGATTTCTGTTTGGAAATGCAGGCATTGAATTAGTTAATGTCTTATTTGTATATTTAAACTTCAAAATGTGGAAAACTTGTATGAAAAAATAATTATCTTGATGTAAGTAATCAGCTGAGGAAGTTTCATGTTGATATCTGGAAGTTAAAACTTTTACTCTACTCACTTTCAAGAAAATATGTGAGCCACATTAGAACTCTAAACAAGCAGGTACACTGATAAAATACAGAGAAGACCCAACTCTTGACTCCCAACATGCAACCGATACTCAGTACTCGCCCCCCCTAGATGAATCAGGGTTCGGATTAGGATGATTGTCGGCAAACAGCCTGGTGCCCAGGTCACCGAGGGTCAGCTCTTCCTGATGTGTTAATCAGGATTAAAGCCTGCAGGATGGGCCTGGCTAGCAAAATACTACCCTCTTTAACCCCCCCTTTTCAGCTCACATACACACAGGCCCTGGCTGTAAAAGCACAAACATTGCCCCGGCTTAATCCCCTAATTAAGCGTGCCCCTCCTCACTATTTAACCCCAGAGAGCCTCCTGGCCCTTGCACTCAGCAGCGTTTGGCCACCTCCAGCAGAGGAACTGCATTGTTTACCAGTGGATTTACTCAGCAGATAAGGAAACCATCAGATGCCCTGAAAGGCCGCGGAAGATAAAGTAGAATAGAATAAGAGCTGAGTGGGCTTTGAAGAGGGGAGATCACACTCCCTAATCCCAGGATTGAGAGGTCTTCCAGAGTTCAGCATGTTATGTGTATGAATGCAGTGAGGAGGTCTGGCAAATTGGATTGTCTCTCTCTCTCTGTCTCTGAAAGGTCTCTGAGCCAGAGAAACTTGGCCAACTTTGGAGAAACGTGTCATTAAACCTGTCAGCCAACAAGTCATAATAAAGAATGAAACTTTAAGGGGATATAATTAAATATTACTATTATGTTTTTGTATTTTTTAATGTGTAATCACTTCCATACTGTTTCATAATTGTCACTTAAAATGATGTTTGCTTTACGACTTACCACAAACAAAATGTAACTGCCATAACGAAATCTGTAATAACAATAATAATGCTGTTTTATGGTATTTAACATCCATAATGGCTCATATCATCCACCATGCTGCTTTGAGAGGAGCACATGCTCACCGTGATGCCTCGTCTCTTACATGGAATCCTTCTGAAGCGAAGTGGCAAATCCCTCAACAAGGAGTGGAAAAAGAAATATGTCACACTGTGTGATAACGGCGTCCTTACTTACCACCCCAGTTTACATGTAAGTCTGAACCCCCCCCCTTCTTCCCTTCCCATTTCTTTTCCAATCGGCTTTATGTGTTTGTTACACTACTGTTTGTACTCGAGGGTGCTACTGGAGGTTTTAATGTAGGATTTTTTCAACCGCTGAGCACGATTCTCTTGATGGGATTACATTTACCACCGCTGCTGTAGCGAGCTGGATTACAACCATATAGGCTCATGATTTCTACAGAGACCGTATATAACAGCTGTATTAGCTAACCCCGTGACTTTAAGTGTAGTATTAAGAAACAGGGTGTCCTAGTGGTCATCTCTGTCCCCTCCTGCGGTGCCCATCCCCGGTGCCGTCTAATGGAGACATGGCTGTGCTTCTGCGTGCCCGCCGCGCCCAGACTGCACGCTGGCTTGTATTTATAATGGTTCTCACCGCATGGCAGCAGAGCCTGACCAGCCTCCCACATCCATCTTTGTCAGAATCCCGCTGGGCCGCTAATACCTCTTAAACACTCGGCTGGCTGGCAGCAGACAGCTCAGGAGCCCGGTGCCCGTCTTCCTCCAAAATCCCTCCAGTTCCTGCCATCACTCTCCGATTCCTCCAGCCTTGTGTTTAAAGATGTTTTAGATAATTCAGGCGAGGTAAAATGAAAGATACTGGCGTCTAATGAGACAGCTCAAACTTTGAGCACAAGCCCAACAGTTAGACGCGAACCTTGTGTGTGGCCCTGTTGTACTGACAGTGTGTTAGCGGTTTAATTTACAAGCAGTTATTAGTAGAGCGGAGCTGTGCTACAGTGATGTATGTAATTGACTGAACAGGCTATCTCTTGATCATTACAGCTATTACAGGTCATCAGGGCAATCTATGAATCTATGAATCTGTTGACTTACGGAGGGAGGTGAAATAAGGGAGACAGTTACATTAGCGCGGTAACAGCTCGAGCTCATTTGGAGCAGTGGAGCAGAGAAGGAGTGAGAAAGGGGAAGAGAGATTGAGGAAAGGAGAGAGGGAGGAAGAAAGAGGGAGGGAGGCAGACTGAGAGTGGAAGAGGGGAACCTTTAATTTCGCAGTCAGCCAAGCCATCCACACAATCACCTTCTGTTAATTCTATCTGCTACATCAATTAAATTGTTTGTAGAAACTAATTGAATGTGGCTTAATCACACATCTTAATAGCTTTGCACGCTTCGATCTGGCTGTTAATTCCAGCAATAAAATGAAATGAGAGCGCTCACTGGGTAATTAGCGAGGAGGCTTGGGAAAGAAATGAGTGCTTTATGACACGGTAATAAAGCAGAGGAGCCGGTGGGGGGACGGCAAAGGCCGAGCTCGCCTCTATCTGGGTCTTTTTTCTGCTGAGCCCAATGATTTTCACCTTGGCTTCCCACATTTGGGCAGTAGTCGCTTTAAACCAAATCAAATGCCCAAATTGAAAGAGAATGAGACTGTTTGCATTCATTAAGCCTAACATCTCGCTATTTGGAGAGACGGCGTGGGCACAGGTGATGTATAATGGCTTTACAATCATTTTTCCACTATCACACACCCTTAGTGGAAGGTCTAAGATGGGTTGTGACTAATGGGGATGGAAATTGAATAGTCTTTTAATTTGTTTTTCTTCCATAATTCCTGGATTCTTGTTGGTCTGCTGTGTGTAATCAGCTCCCTGAATTGAGGGGGATATGTGGGAATGTTTGGACTCTATCTTGAGTAGAGTGAAGGCCATTCACAACAATTGTCGTGTTCCTTTTTTTTTCCAATTTCTATAGGACTACATGCAGAATGTGCATGGGAAAGAGATAGACTTGCTGAGGACAACAGTGAAGGTTCCTGGGAAGCGGCCGCCCAGAGCGGTGGCCACCGTCGCCCCAACTGCTAGTCCCAAAACCAACGGGCTGACCAAGGACCGCAGCACCTTGCAGCTGGGCATAGGAAACACAGGTACCACTTCCTGTCCTCATTATAAGGTTAAAGGCCAGAGTGAAAGTACATTTACATATATAAGATACAGATTCATGTATAATTTAAGATATGTAGTTTCTTATTCTGACACTTATGCAAACACAATATATTGAGGGATTTATGTGGAGTATGATCAGTACATTTGATCTGTTTTAGCTTCAGTTAAAGTCTTGTAGTTGTGGTCAAGAAACATAAGCCACAAGTGTTGGAGAATATGAGCACATGCTTATGAAATACATGTTCAAGGATCTTCTAACTCTGATAAGAGAAATGCGTTTTTTCAGTTCTTCACAAGAATCAAACACACAGTGGGCCAAAAGCTGACGTATATTGAACAGTGTGTGTGTGTTAATAAGAGACAGTATACACATGTGTAAGGTTGAGCTAAATGTCATTTTCCGACATCTGGAGCCTCTTTTGAGGTTTTCAAATGAAGCTTCGAATGTCTGTCATGACTTTTTATGATGTAATCGCCTTAAAAAAATTCTTTTTAATCAAACAAAAAAAAAACAAAGTATTCATTTTGCATTAAGTGATTAAGTGATGTAGTCTTCTTACTATAATAGTGTTGGAGCTAAAATATAGTTTTAGTTTTATAAATGTTGTTTATGTTGCTGCTAGACCGCCCCGATAATACAAGTGCGTCCTTCGCTTTATGTGCAGCAAGCAGGAGAGCAAACACTTTTTTGACTGCTGTCAAAATGTTTTTGAAGGGGTTAATGCCAACAAATGTGGACTGAAGCAGAATATTTTGTAAGATATATTTTTTTAAAAATGTTGTGAAAATTGAAAATTGGAAATGATTTCATCCCTTTTTTTCAATAAGTTTTGGCTTTTGGACTTCAAACCGCTCTGGAGTTATTGGAAATGTTTGAATCACACGTGTCAAAAATAATCCTACGCAGCCACACTGGAGTCTAATGATACAAATAGCATAAAACTAATAATATTAGTGTAGTCTGATCTGTGCAGCTGTACAGAAATAGCTGATTTAAACAGAATGATTAGACATGTATATAAAAAAAAAAAGGCTGCACAGCATTTGAATGTTGATTTAGAATATAAATGTCAACATTAAGCGTAAAGTTTTTCACTATTTGGTACAGCCCTGTTTGTGTGTGTGTGTGTGTGTGTGTATATATAACGGGCTTGATATCCAACTTGTAATCAGTGTCAACAAAAACATTATACAAATATCTTTTCTTTAGCCCGATGCAGCGCTGAGCAAAACATGTTGCCCTCATCAGTGTTTATAAAATATCATCGATTGCATATTTTTATGGGAAACTTTTCTGATTGCGCGCTCATCTTTCAAATTGCAGCTGGCAGCACCTCCACTTCTAAGGTACACACTGTATGCAAAGCTTGTTTCTCTTTTACTTCTAGTTGTGGTATAGAAATTAATACCTCCATAATAAGAAGGATAGACTTCGTAGGTAAAGAGGAATCTCTCATGTTTAAGGTACTACGCCAAAGAGGAAACAAGTCACAGGTATAATATGTAATAGTTACTCAATGAGTCTTTCATTACTGTACTCATTTTCTATGTGCTCAGTTTGTGATTAATCATAAAAATGGGTCCCAACAGGTTAATTATCTACTTTCCGTATGTTTCATTCATGCAAATTAGCTGCCTCACAGTATACACAATGATTACTTAATGAGCGTCTATGAGAAATCTATTAATTCTCTAAATTACTAAACAGGGAATAGAAAATTGTTTAAACATAATAGAAAATATCACAAAAAACAAGCTTTGTTTATCTAGGACTGTTACGCCACCATGACACTGACCTAGTTATTTTTTATCCTCGGTGGTAGAGGGGGGGGGGGTCACAGCAACCAAAACCAGTTTGGTCCTGAGCATTGTGCCAGGGTTTCTCCACCTTTCAAGTTTAAAAATAGAGCTCTTCTCCCAGCGAGCGGTGCCACCGGAGGCTGCGGAGAGTCTGGCAGGCTTATAGAGGGGAAGCCAGTGATTGGATTTAGGGGTTAGGATTAAGAGTAATTAATACTAATTAGCAAAGTGATCCCCGGAGGGAGGCGGGGTCCTTCATCGGCTGTGAAATGGGCACAGTGTTTCCATCACTCAGGCTACAGCTAACTGGCTGAGAGTGGGTACGGTGCCAAAGACGGGTCGGCAGGGACCATTAGCACTGTCCAGGCAGGTTACTGTTAAACCTGGCCAAGGTGCTGCCACTGCTGAACGGGTTAATCAGTCAAAAGCAGAAAGATGTAGGAGTTTACAGAGCAGAGGACGCTGAATCGAGGTTGTTTCATCCCACTAACTGTTAACCTTGAGCGCTGGGTTGAGGGGAGTCATCGGGGCAGACAAAGGGCCTTGAAAAACAGGCCAGACCAGGTTTTGGGAAAACAGCACCAACTGGTTTCTTGAAAAAAAAACTCTTCAATGACAAATTCCCGGGATTTTCAGTTGCTATCCATTTGCGCATCAGGGAACAATGTGTGGGAGATTTGCCGTAATCTCCACTTAGGAAAAGAAAGGTTACAAATCACATCAGGTCTCTCTCTGGGTGGAGGACCCTCTTCTGATTATGCGATCGGGATTTTGATTTCATTAGACGTGCAATTGATGAAGGGAACAAAGGGGTAATTTTTCATTCACGGCGTCCAAATCACAAGCCTTGTCTGTGCCTTTGGTAATTCATTCATTCCTTAGATCTAAAGACCTTTATAATCACTGGGAGAAGAGGGATAGGGACGGGGAGAAGGAGGGGCGGAGTGGATGGGGGAAGATGGGAAGATGAAGAGGAGAGGCTGAGAAGACAGAGAGTAAATGAGAGAACGCATGCGCCCACGAGTTTGCCAAGCGGCCAGGTTTAATTCCTTTGCTGGGTGCTGAGCGGAACCGTTTTAAATATGATCCTCCCTGTTAACACGCATCCTGCCGTGTCACCGGCGACAGATACATTGTATCAAAGTATTAATGGGCCCAGTCACTTTGAATCAATCCTGTGGGGGAGAGAGATGCATGTGGAAGAGGTGGAGATCTCAGGGAAGTGTTTAGCTCATTCCCTCCTCACTCTGTGCCACAATTTGTCTCCAGCTCTGATCTGTAGCCCAGTAAAACCAGTAGCCACATAGTCACTGACCAGCAGGCCCTGCTAGTGCCAACATGAGACTTCTTTTCTGGAGCAATCTGGCCTCTTGTAGGTACTACAGAGTCTCCTAATCTTTATTGTCTGATGTACCCTCTCAGCCATATTAGATGAAGTCTGGTAGCACATCTCCATCCGTCAAGTTCCACATAGGTTTACTTTAACTGTTTTTAATATTATGAATTAATATAAAAGTGCAAATTGTATGGATGGAGCCTTCTGTTCCTACTTCACGTTCATTTTGTCTATATTTGTACACGTTTTCTAGATAAAACAGAGTGGTATTACCAGAAATCGTGGAGGCAGTGTCACGCAGTTCAAGCAAGACGCAACCACAGAACATGACAAACACATTTTATAAAGGGCAAGACCGAACAAATCGGAGACATAGTGCAAAGTCACGGTGTATTTAATGGCCTCGCAGACGACCGTTGACAACGGTGCCTCCGATAAAAGCTACATTATCACAAGCTCCACTGTCGCCAGGATTTTTTTGGATTCTCCCCTCTAGTGCCATCTAGTGGATGTGTCTACGCTAACGTAAAGTGACGGTTACAGTATTCAAACTAAGTGTATCTATTGTCATACATAAAGGAAGTGTAAATAAGCCATTATAGTGGCAGAAGCTGAATGTTTTAAACATGTATCCAACACTTTTAGTCCGGGCTGGGCAATATGTAGAAAATCAAATATCACAATATTTTTCACCAAATACCTTGATATTGATTTTGCGATGTCATAGTAGGGTTGACTGTTAGTGCTTTCACAAAATACACAGTGAGATTTTTGATAAATAATCAGATATAATGACTACCTTGGTAAAGGCAAACAAAATTTTGCAGAAAATTACTTCACTGTACTGTAATGCAGCCTTTAAAACCAGGAAAAGAAAACACTTAGGATATTACAGAACCCAAAATCCAATGCTATGTCCACGTGGAATCAGGCAGACTGACAGCATAACAAACAAAAACAAACAACAAAACTGATGGTCTGATGGAATGGCAGGAAAATAACACAAAACATGCATGACTATATGCAGCAGTGGTGATGTGATATTGTTTACAAAGAATTAAATGAAATACATCAACTACAATTATTTTGTGTTGGTCTGTTAATGTATATTTTCTAGTAATGTCCAGTAATTGTCCAGATCACCCTTGTTCTCTCCATGTGTGCAGGAGCTACATAACATCTGGTTGTAAAGTCTGTCTCAGAGGACAGCAAAAACTTTGAGCTTCTTCCGGCCTCACCTAGTTTTACCTTCCTGCTCTTGTCCTCTAAAATGACATCCAGTTTGCCGTCTGCTGTCTCCATGATTCCATGTGGACCCAGTATAAGCTGATATCTAATTTTTATATCACAATATAATATCAATATATTTCCAAGCCCTACTTTTAGTTGTCCAATTTCATAATTTCTGTGTTTTCAAACTAGTTGAGCTACTCCACTGTTTTCCCATGTACCCCTGACAACTGCAGAAGTACCCCCCGGGGGTGCACTTACCCCTGTTTGGGAATTGCGGTAATAAAGTAATAGTTTGTTTCGAGAGCTGTTTTGTCTGTAGAAATACTTGTTTTGTCCTCAATTTAGTTTTTTCTTACCTAGATTAATCTCTGAGCAAATTACTTCAAAATGTCATCAAATTCATTGTAACATTGAAGCATAACAGCAGTTGTGAGTTGGAAATGTCTGCAAACAACAAGAAACCAAAGCACACGGCCTATATGAAGAAAAGGAACATTTAAGATGTGACCAAAAAGCAAAGTAAAGAATATAGCGTGGTATTGTCACACACAAGGGATGAAGTAAGAAACGTAAATTTAGATTAATGCATACAGTGTGTTTACAGTACAATACAAAATGCACAGGTATGAGTGTGAACGTCTGAGTGACTTGTGTGGGGACTGGCGGCAGCAGCAGCAGCAGCAGCAGCAGCAGCAGCAGCAGTATCAGGGGTGGTGGTGGTAGGGGGGGACGTCTGGGCGTTGGTCAGGATGATGTTGGTGGATTACACACAGCCGCAGATGATGTTCTGCCCGGCCCACATTAGCATGAATGCTTCATTATCCCACTACTTGTACATAATGGCAACAACTCCACGGAGGGGTCAGGCCTCGTCACGGCTCATCAACCCACTGACGGCCCGGCCTAAAGAGAAATGAGAAGCAAGGCAGCGCTGCTCCCCGCTAATCCATCGCCTCTACTTAACACCCCAGCCCTGGATAGCCTGCAGAACACACTGTATGGCTTCTGTTATCTCTTTATACACATGACGATTCAGTCAGCAAGAAATATTTATACTGGTGCGCTGTACTTTTTCAGGTTTCATTAATCTTATTAAGAATCGTGCAGGAGTTAACTATGAAATGTTTTAGAAGCATCTGAAGCGACGTCTTCCATCAGAAAGTATCACTTTGCTAATGATGTTTTTAATTACAATATTTATATATATACAGTGGTGTAAGAAGTATTCAGATTTTTTTTTTATTGAAGCAAAAAATAATACCACAGTATAAGAAGACCACTTTAGTAGAAGTAAAGACTATTATCTCAAAATTTATTTTAAGTATCAAAAGTGAAAGTTCTCATTATGCAACAGAACTGCTTATTAAATATTAGATTATTATTGATTGATAAAGGTATAAGGAGCATTTTAGTGTTGTAGCTCGCTGAGGTGGAGCTGATTTTTTCTGCTGTTGGGTAGTTTAATCTACAAAAACGGATGATATTTTAATAATGAATCATATTTCTTATACGTAAAGTATTAATTTGCAAAGTAATTAAAGCTGTCAAATAAATGCAGGGGAGTAAAAAGTGCAAGTCCCAGAAATATAGAGGACTATAAAGTGGCAGAAAGTGGAAATACACAAGTATAGTACTCTTATAATTATACTAAAGCAAAGTAATGGTGTATATGTGGTTATTTCCTGTCTAAATGATGTGTAATTTCACAGTAAATGTTTTGATCACTGCTGTTTTTTTAATGCAAAAATAATTATGATGCATTTATCAGTAGAGACTAAATTAAGATTTTCAGCAAAATCGTCTAAATGATGTTTCTATTTTGTAGGCAGGGGACCTTTATGGGATGCCACTTCATGTTTTTGCACTATAGTAAAAACAGTTTTACTTCTTCACCCCTAAAATGTTAAGTTGCATTACAGTTTGTTTTTTATTATTCTACACATTTTTGCGGTAAAATATAGTAATGCTGGATATATAAATATCTGACAGTCAAATCACTAACACGATCACTAAAGTTGGCAACATTCAGTATGAAGTCTCATCCTCTGGACCTCAGTTTGCAGTCGTCAGGTTCATCATTGTCCAAAGTGTCACTGCTGAAGCTGTGAACCGCACTGGAGTGAGGCCTGGCTGGAGCTGCGAGTACAGTGCTCTTTTAATGCCACAAGCTGATTATTTCTCCACTGTAATTACATTATCCTCCCCTTTATGCAGGAGTGGTCTCTGGGGACTAATGGATACAGCCATGTATAATTCATTAATCATTAGCATCCAATTTGACAATTAGACGTGATTGTTGAATTTTAAATATCAATGTAAGTTGCCTCGTAGTTATCTAACAGTTTTTTTCTGTCTCTTTTTTGAGGCGTCAAAGAGTCAAACTTTGGAGAAAAAGAACGTAGATGTTTTAATAGTAGAAAATAAAGAATTACCTCTGAACAATGAGGTGATTAAACATTTATCTGTGTCATACAGGACACAACGGACTGCTGTTTTTTTTTGTTATAAATCATATTGTCAAATATTCCTTATTTTTTTAATTCAGGAATGATAAAAGCAATCAGTTGTCTTTTTGTTTAAGTCATGAGCTTATTTTACGTATCATTCATCCGTCACTTTTTAAAAAACAAAGTTTCACATTTTTTTTCAGCACCCCTACTCCCCAGCATCGTCTCCCCCTCCTCCCCCTCCTCCTCCTCCTCCTCCTCCTCCTCCTCCTCCTCCTCCTCCTCCTCCTCCTCCTCTGCTCTGATTTCAGCATGCTAATTTAGTCAGTGCTCCTCAGCATGATTCCCTCGCTCTCTCTCCCATTCTTGCTGCGATTCTGCTCCCTCCCCTCTGGGACCTGAAGATTAATATTCCTGGGCCCAACAAGATAATTACTGATACTAATTAGACATGATTATGTGAATTTGATACACTTATTACTCTAGATAATGAGTAGGACATATTATCCTAACAAGCACCCGTGCCGCTTAGTTTACTTTACACACGACCCACACACTATATTTTCTGTTATTGTCACCTCAATCAGAAACTGATATTCTCTTGTAATTATTGAAGAAAAGGCCCTGATGTGTGATACCTGAAAGATGAGAAAGCATTGTTGAGAAAATCAGAGATATGTCTTGTTTTGCACAACAAAGCGTCTGAATTTTTTAGCTTTTGGTGTCAAAGCAGTGTCAACTTACCTCATTAAACTGTGTTGTTCCATAATGAATCTGTGCAGCCTGTAAGGAGCTATTGTGTCAACTTTTAGGGCAAAAATGCAGCAAAAATTAAGTTTCCTGACGACTAATTTTATTAATAAACCCATCTTTTATTGTAGGTCACACAAAATATTCAGTTAAATTAATTTTTCGGAGTAAAAACGTGACACTTTTCCAGTTAGTTTGATGCATTGTAAATCTAAAGCAGTTAATTTGATTCCTGGCACACGACTGGCAGTGTATCGATGAGTTTTTCAGAGTAGTTAGGATGTGTTGTAGCGACTGCTCGCGAACAGGAGGGAAGGACCCCACATGGCGCAGCCTAGCCCATGAATTAGTAAAGAGAGCCAGGCGTCCGTGGCTCGCCTGATTGGAAGTTAGGGAGAGAACGCCTGCTGACGCCAGTGGAGATCGATGTGGCAGTCAGAGGGATGAGGCGAGATAATTAGCGTTCAGAGTGTATCTTGTTAATTAAGGGCTAATTAGAGGCAGAGGAGGAGGGAGAGGGGTTTCGTGTGTGTGTGTGTGTGTGAGGGGGGTTGGTTGACAGAGGGATGTGCACAAATATGGTGGCAGCAGCATTGCTGTGCTGGAGAAACTCCCAAAAACTGTTAACTCGATTGCATCATTATTACTTCTTTTGCAGACTTTGTGAGTTTAAAGAAAACAACCCGAGCAGGGAACTCAAATGGATTGATTTTTCTTGTGTATGTCACTTATTTTCCAGGTGCTCCTCACTCCAACAGTAGCTCATCCCTGCAGACGGGTGCGTCGTTGTTTAGCGGCAGTAAAGACAGCATGCACCAGCGCTCCTTCTCCGTGTCCAGCGCAGACCAGTGGAATGAAGCCATCAACACAAGTACAAGCAGCGGAGCCCGTAAGACATTATTCCCCGTCCCCTAAATCTCTCCCAAAGTCTCACCATGTGTTGTGCAATCAAAATTTACATATCACTACCACAAAGACGAGTGAATTAAAGCAAAATGAATGGATCTGGTGATGGAGACAGCATTTCCCGAGCTTCTCAGACAGGTGGAACAAGCCTCATTTTCATAATTAGCTGATCAGGGCTGTGATCGCTGTGACCTTTTTGGCTGCTGCTCTTTGATAGAAGCAGCGTGTTCAGAGGAGAGGAGCGGTGAAGGTTAACTTTCTGCCACCGATGCATCTCCACTCACTGCCTCCGTGTCACATTGCACCTTGTCACTGTACTTGAGTGAAGTAAGATAATATATTCACCATGCATGTCTACACACACACACCCCCATCCTGTCTTTACCTTCCATCTTACTCTTATACCCCCCCCCCCCCCCCCCCC
>JAPZEB010000004.1:19606424-19617226 GCA_029783705.1 Chaetodon striatus
GGCGCTGTGCTGGGGGGACAGCCGCTGGGAGGGAGCGGGCGGCGGACGCTGCGGGTGTGTGGGGGGGGGGGGGTGCACATGGAGGACCCCTGTGCCCCCAGCTGTCTGAGCCAGCTAATGACTCGTCTCAGGGGGGCTGTTGTAAGAGAGCAGGGAAATTGAAACAGACGCCTCGACTAGGAGCTGCTACATGTGTGGCTGCGTGCTGCCATTCAAAACACCAGAGAGCTTAATGTATGTCGTCCGGCACAAGCACCAATGTTATGTTTATTAATGTGATGGCATATAATCAATATTATTATTTTCCAAGTAGCACTTCACCATTTATGCTGAAATATTAATACTTCTTCTAAGGATGGTCACTTATCTTCTAATAAATTAAATAGATCAGTATTAAGAGCAAATTTTTTTTCCAGTAATGACAGTCTTGTTTGAGAGCATCACCTCTCACCAAGATTAATCTCTAAGTCGAGTGCGGACATAGCAGTGTGTGTCTCAGGTGTTGGCTCACATACTTTGCCCACGCTCAAAGAATGCATCCCCAGGCCGAGAGCTGCACTCTCCCCCCAACGTTAGCATCTTCAATCCCCTGCTGAGCCCATCTTACTCCTCCAAGACAGCCCTATCTCCCTAAAGGTAATGACCGAATTAGGCCTAATGTTGTACACTGGCTAATGGCACAGTGCCGCACATTATAGCATGTGCAACTGGCAACGACAACAGCAATAATCCCTGAGCCCCTTGTCCTCCTGCACTCCACCCCTGGGGCTGGGACGGTGCACAGGGAAATGAATGGAGTTTGCCACACTACAATGAGCTTTTGATGGGAGACAATGGAGGAGGCTGCCAGCACCACACAGGGTGGTAAGAGGAGAGCAATATGGGGCCCATCTACCGGCCCTCCCTCCCTGCTTCCCCCAGGCCCCTGGCCCCCGCTCCCAGATTCATAATGGCATCCGGAGGGGGAAAGAAGGGAAAGTGATGTCAAATGTCAGGAAATCAGAAAGATGGCAAGCTGACAACCCCCTCCTCTCGTCCCATCCCTCCTATCCCTTTGCCCAACGGTAGCACAGGTTAATATCACATTTATAAAATCACTTACAAGAAACAAAGCCGGCTCTTAGCCCCCTGTCACTCTCAGACAGTCATATAGAGAGCTTTGCCGCGGGCTAACTTAGGTAACCATTTGTTCACTGATAGCCCCATACCTGTCCCTCACTCTATCTAAAGCCGGAGCCAAGCGGATACTTTGGGAGTCATTTCCAACTCTTACTGTGGAAACATTTTTAGGATGTGACAAGTCTGCTGTTACTTTGCATGAAGCTCACAGTGAAGCTCATAATATCATTCATTATTCATTGCTCAGTGTCATTTCATAGTGATTCATGCGCTCATATATTTGATACATATTTTGAGATGAATAAGTAAATTGAATCTGCCAGTTGAGTTTATTTTTGAAGGAATAGTTTCACATTTTTCAAACATGTCTACATGTGATACACGTGGATGTTTTATTGTTACTGTCATACATCGCTTTCTTCATACTGGCCTTGCACCTTCAACTACGATCATGCAGTTAATAGTGGACTAATCAAAAGTCCTCATTAAGCACAAAAATATTCACTCAGATGCTACAACACAGAACAGTTTCTGGTTGAATTTTCATGAAATCATTTTTATTTTTTAAAATTGCGCACTCTTCAATGCTCCTTATCCATCATCTGCAGCTTTTTATTGATATATTATGGTTTATGAAAGCAATAAATATGACCCAGATAACCCTAAATTTCTTCATGTCAGTGTTTCCCTAATTTTTCCCCTAAATAGTTTTAAAGACAAAACCTTCTGTCCAATGTATTTGTCACATACTCTACATATTCTTCACCTACTTGTTTCAAAAACTCTTAAAGGTTACATTTTTTAAATGAATTTTGATTTAAGTTAAACCCAGTATGTAATTTTTGTGACAGCACATTACATTCACTTGAAAAGTTTCCATTTTTGAGCATAAATTTCAACATGCTTCCTCGGTAAATCTCTCAAAATTTGGAAACTTTAAAAATAGTTTGGACTAGATTTGATCGGTTTAAACAAAGTTTAGTACTCTTGTGATGATGACCCACCAATAGGACAGGTACACTTAAAGGAGCTTTTACAGTTACTTGATTTCCTGAGAGAGTCCTGTAGCATCATAACTGCTTCAGCTTGTTTTTATGTCACAGACTAACTTCAACATGTTCTTGAAGTTAGTATGGAGCTGTAGATACCAGTGACACTTACCTACAGTCGTGAACATAAAACAGAGATAAACTTCAGAAATTTAAACTTTTCTTTAACTTAAAAAGTAATAATTGTTCTGTCTGTCTGTTTCAGCCAATGGAATGAGTGATCCTGCCAGTTCCAGTGTGGGCAGCGCCACCAGTCCTAAACTTGAGCCACCACCTTCGCCACACGCCAACCGGAAGAAACACAGGCGGAAAAAGAGCACGGGCATCACGAAGCCAGACGGCCTATCTGCAGGCAACGAAGGTACAACACAATCACATTAGTACAGCCTTGAAATGATCCAAACATGTCAGACAAAAAAGAAAATGTTCTATGGGACACGCTGGTGCACAACATTAGGTGTGTTTCCATACGCCTGTTTTTACGCACATTCTCCATGTCCACTTAAATTTTTTGATTCCACTGCAGAGCCTCAAAATAGCAGAAAACATCAGATTTGTGTGGATCAATGAGGACACTTTATTGATCCTCAAATTAATACATGAAACAAAACGTGGAGGTTTGATCAGCACTCTTTTGATGACATCATCTCATTGCACCTTCTTCTTCTGTAGTGCCTTAATTTAACCTGACTGATGAATTAATACCAGTAACTATTCATCTCATAGAACCAACTCCTTATGCATCACATCGTATAGTTGGTGGAAAAGTGCATTAATTTGCATTTTATGTTGCTGACTTTCCAAATATTGGGTTAAAGTTTGCTTGAAATTTAAATGGAAATCTGACTGGTGTAGAGAGCAGGGTTCATTTCCTGTTTCCTGCAGGTATAACAAGGAAAGTTAACACACCCAAATCCACACATGATTCAGCTACTTTTTCAGTGTGACAAATTGGTAGTGCTTGCCAACACAATTAGCTCTTTTCATTGTTGGGAAGGCAGCGAGGGATCACATCCATAGAGGTGCACAAGAAACTTTAGGTTACTTGTGTAACCCAGGTTCTCAGAGCAGCATGAATGAGAACTGGTGGAAAATGCAAACGTGAGCGTTGCGCCCTCCCATTGAAGCTCATAACTAGGATTTGAAAGGAAGTGTTACATTGTCTAAAGCAGGCAAAAAGTGAAGTTAATAGGTGTTTTTGGACCGGAGGATCTCATAGATCTGAGAATCCCCCTATTTATTGTCTACTGTAAGAACTAGAAATGATTGTAGCTGTCAGAATGCCATTTTGATGGACTTTTTTGGCTCCTTTTTCACTTTTTACTCCCCCAGAACAAGAGGTAAGTGTATGTTGATAGGTCGAATGCATAAGCCAACGCAGCTCTGGCAACCACCATTTTTAACAACAAAATTAGCTGTGTAAATAACAAACAACACAAAACAGAAACAACAGCTCGTAACTGAAAAAAGTGGAAGAAACAAATCAGCAGACAGTGAAATCCAGGCTTTACTGAACAATATGCAATGAGAGAAATACAACGCGATTTTGAGTCGTCAAAACAAAATAGGCGTAGGCTGTTTTACATCACTTCAGCATTCCTATTGGCGGTGTGAATGCAAACAAACAAACACAAACAACAAAGGCCTTGATGGTATGTAGTTCTTGGTGGAGCTCCCAGTGGGAAGTTCCTCTCAGGGAGTCCTCAGAACTGTTTGGTCCCAAAACGCCTGTTGTCACGGTCTGCAGTACAAGGGAACTGCCCAAAACAAATTAGGGGGGAAACTGGAAAACGAATGTTTATATGGGACTTCACAGAAACTTCTTTCTTACGATGCATTTACTCATTTGTAATTCACACTGATCAGATTTCTCTTTAGAAAAAAGAGTGTACAATCTTCTGTATGTTTATTGAGCATGCCTATGATGAACATAAAGGTGTGTAGTTCTGTATCTCTATGTGGCCCCCTGCACAGTGCACCCTCACAGCCCCCATTTCTTTCACCGTAGTCTGAAAGGCCTGATCTCCAGAAGCCATGGCCCTCCTCAGCAGGGGAGTGGCAGTCGGCTCTCCACCCAATTAATAATGATTCTCCAGCCCAATGATGAATGGAGTACCCTAATTGGATGGCATTGTGAAAACACTGGGACGCATTTCAGAGGCCATAAAACTGATGTCACCAGAGCGGGATGATCAATCAACAAGATTGATACGCTGGATAACAACAACAATGGCATTGACGCCTCCTAAATGGGGCTTAGCATTTATAATCATTATACTTTTTTATCATGGTCTCTGACAGCTTCTCTTTAAAGTCTGAATGGGTCTGTTGACCACATTGTTGTTTAGAGTGAACATCATCAGCATCTCGGAGATAAGTGGTGTGAGATAAGTATGTGGTCACATCAGAACGCTGGTGAAACTTAATCTCAGATGTGATCGTTTGTACGTTGTGCAGTTGCATGTACAGAAGCAGTTGGCAGCTCCCAGAACAGTTTTCAAGTAAAGAGTCCATTACTTCTGTTTTATTTGACATTACTTAGCTCTTAATGGGACACTCCTGGCAGAGTTACAGTTGCATTAAAGCCGTGAGTGAGTGATGGCTCGCACTATCAAACATCATCTCATCGATAAGATCCCTACACAGGAGTAATTGAGGTCAGATGACTCCTGGACTTCCTGAGGAGGAAATTTAAGAGTAATCAGACTGGAGGAGGCAGATTCTGAATGTTTCTCACGTCATCAAACACGCACATTGTTTTCTATCTCTCTCGTTGTTCTGTGCGAGGTTTTCTATTAGCATCACCTTGTCTGTTCTGCTGAATGCTCTGGAATACAGACGTATCGCTTAAATATTGGATTCACCCAAGTCTGGGATGTGAGTTGTGTCTCCTGTTGAAAGAACAGAAGAGAGAGGGGAGAGGAGAGGAGAGGCAAAGGAGAGGAGAGGTGGGATCCTTGAATAAATTGCTATCAGTTTATCTCATTTACGGGGCAATCAGAAGCGTGCAATGCAGGCTGAAATTGAATTTTAGTAGTTGTGAAGCATCATAAATCAAAACGGCGTGCGCGTCTTAAGGTGAGAAATCATTTTGGTCAACATGGGACGTGTAGGATGTAGGAGGGAGCCTGGAGAAACTGTTGCTGCACCATCATTTCCAAATATGGTGCTACAGTACTTAGCGAGACTCTTGTACATGGCTGCTGAAGTGGGAGGAAAATCTTATAATCTTAAGTTCATCACTATGATTACGAAAGGATAAATGACAGAGTAATTGCACAGAAACATATTTTCTGAGAACGTTCAAATAGGCTCAAGGTGAGGTACATACTTTAGAATCACTTATATAATAGCTTATAATGCCTTTATTTCCAATTCATTAGTAGTCCTATTTTTTTCTCATCAATTTAAAGCCATATTTGGATCATGTATAAATTCCCTGTTTTGTCTACGGTGCTACACTTCCGCCCAGGATATGCACAATGGACACAGTCCCTAATATCCTATGCACTGTCAGAGCTGTGTGGTGTAATGAACTTCTCATGTGCTTAAAGAATGATGCAGGATGCATGGCGAGACAACTGACAGCCCCGTAATGTGTTTCCCAGCAGCCGCCCGGCGACGAGCTTTCTCGGTGTGTCGCTCGCCATAAACCCACTGGAAAATCGATGGCCGATAAAGAGTTGTGTTCAGGGGGAGCCCCCTCTGATTAATGCAGACTGTCAGGGAGCATCATTAATGTATTTCTCTTTTAAAGAAAGTGTATCAAATGCTCATTGTTTTGGGGGTTTTGGCTTGTCCAACGTGAGCAGAAAGGGAGGCGCAGGAATGGAGGGGAATTGTGACGAGAGGTTCTTTATTGATTCTTAGAGTTTTATGGATGATGATATTTACTCATGCTAAAGTCACAGAAATAAAAGAGAAACAAGAGTTAAGTGTTTGCCTGAATGCTTAAAGGCATTCAAGTCTTTATTTACATTACCAAGATTTGATTTGAAGCAATTTTATAGACAGATATTAAATCAAATTGCATCAAACTTCACTTCTATTTCTTCATATTTTGAGCACATAGTTCTAAAGGAAGCATTGCTCGCATTGCATGACATGCACTCTGTAAGTCATAATGAACCCAAATGTGCTGCAGAGCATTGTGTTTGCATCAGAAGGACCGCAGTCAATTCACTTTATTAGGATGAATCTTATTTTTGAATCAAATTTTCTTGCATTGAATTATGAACCTTTTTATTTACTGAAAGACTCAACAATAAATTTTAATGAAGTAGTTTTGTTTTGCAATTTAAATTGATTGAATTCAAAGTGATTGGAAGGACTCCTCTACTGGATTGTATCAGTAATTAGAGGAGGACAGGGGAATTAATTTTATGTGTGCTTGTGTTTTGTGTGGTTTTAGTGCAGTCTTAAACTAAGAACAGAGTGCTAAAAGAAGGATGCTTACGTTAGTATTTTGTCACCTAGTACCTGAGGGTATGTGATCATACATACGCTAGAATACATTTGCATGTTTTCCCTCAACTATTTTTGTTTAATAAATGTTATTCTGCACAACAAAATGCAACAAAATGTGTAGGTAACTGTAGGCAACTTTTCTGATTTACCAATGTACTCATCTAAGAATATGAATATCACAAAGATATGTAAATGTACAAAAATTAAACAGTAGTTAGGCTTTAATGATATTGCAGCTTGTTTGAGCTCACAGTCGAGTTACAAAGATGGACGCTGTTGGAAAAGGCCATTTACCACTGGATGAGATTGCCCCGCATCATACACCAAATAATGTGGGTCCAGCGGGATCAATGGCACAATTACTACTAACTGGACAAAGAAGAATTAGAATGAAGGTGCAATAATCTGAACTGGCCATGTTAAATACAATATTACATAATAACAAGACTTCCTTAACAAAATCAAAACGACTTTGCTGCGATGTTGATTTGTAATGTATAGAGCAGTGGTTCCCAACTGGTCCAGCCAAGGGGTCCAGATTTCTCCTTAGTCAATAGTTCAAGGTCCACACGTTTAGCCATGTTGTTGAGCTAGTTTGCCGCCTCTGTCAAGTAGCTGTCTGTTAGTTATTCACTCTACAGCGGGAGACAGCACTTCAAATTAAAAGCTCTGTGCCAAAAATTTACTGTACTAAAATATAAAGTTTGTGTTTTACAAACTTTACAAGTTTGCAAGTCACTCGCGGTCCATTCAGAATGGATCCACATCTTACTTTTGGACCACGACCACCAGTTGGCACCCACTGGTATAGAGCATATACCAACTAAACTAACAAGACAGCAGCGAGGTGCAGAGATCATTTCAATGATTCAGGTTTTTCTCTTCTTTAATTTTTCATAAATAACTTTTATTAAGCTATGTGTGCTCTTGGCTATCTTTCTTGACCTTTGACGGTCTTCAGCCGAGCTCAGACTATGGGAGTTTTGGGCGCATTTATCCCCGATTCACCCCTCCCAATAATCACAGGAGAAATCGGATCTGGGGTTTTGGTTGGTACCGATGTTCAAACCAGATTATCTGGTAATGTGAGAGGTATACAGATCCAGTCTTAAACCTCCTGAGCTGCTTGGGCCGCTCTGATAATTTCAAACATGTTTGATATTAGGATTTCATATCTGGATGATAACAGTCATGATTATGTCATAACAGAGCAGCTGATGGTGTTGCTGAGAAACGGTAAACATTCTAGCACTGAGGCTAACATAAGCTAGCATACTGCTGTTGTAAGATATTAAAACTAACTGTCAAAATCTCACCTCCAGTTCCTCGCTGAAGAATAGACAACATGTGTTGACCATTTTCTTTTACAGCAAGTTTTTGCAACACGTCAGTCTCTGTTTTGTTTCTGCCTCCCTCATATGAGGTGGTGCATTCATGCTCCTTCTGATACATAAATCTCAATTATATCTCGTTGTGTGTTACGCGATTATTTTCAAATCCTGTAGCGTGTACATTTTAGATTAGAGGGAGAAACATCTGTGAAGTTTCTCTGTTTTATGCGTGATGGAGCCTGATTTCAAAATCAGATAGGATGTAAAAATCCTGTAGACCAAGCCTGTCTTTACAATACATAAGTTCTGCAGGCTTAGATCAGAACAAAACACTCCTGTTTGTGACTCATCTACAGATTGACAGCAACATGGATTCATGGTCTTTCTGCGTCCAAACTACAGGTTAACCTGCATTGGCGGTGTTAAGTTATATATTGTCAGCCCAACTTAATCTAGTATCCTATTGTCCTGCACCTTAGTAAACTAAGGGTTAATATCCTCTGGAGTCCAGCTGAGGATTAGGAAATGGAGGTTTAACTGCCTGTGCTAATGGTGGGTGTTTATCTCAATACTTTGTTTTGTCACTCCCCGACTCGCTCTCATTTCCGAAAGCTGTCCCTGGAGCCTCCACTCTTGTAATGGCTTAGCTTTCTGAGCGCCACAGTATGGAGGGAAAGGAATAACAAGATTCTCATTTGGGCTCCATACACACTGCCCACAGATACATGTATAATTGGCCCTGTTTTCATTCGGCTCTGTTGTTAAATGCACTAGCTATTAGCGTAGTGGTATTGGTGCTGATTTCATGTGTTTGTTTATTGTTGGAAGGTGTGCTCCTTGTTTGTTTGAGCATGCGCGTGTGCACGTAAAAGTGTGCAGAAATGTGTGTGTGTGTGTGTGTCAGATAGATAAAGAGTGTGCTCTATCTCTCTCTCCCTCCCCTGCTCTCTTCTTTCTGAGTTTGGTCGTGGTTCCCCTGGGGCCCCTGTCGCAGTAATGGCCTGCTCCTGATTGCTCTGATACAGGTTAGGAATATTGGCTTTAATGATGTGTAAAATGAGCAAGCAGTGCCTGTGACATTTACAGATGGCACCGCCTTGGCCTGTTCTTCCCAACTGCTCGTTAATTCACGGGAACGGCAAGCACTTCTTTAAGTGACTGCCTGATGCATGCATACAACACAACACAACACATCCTACACACCAAAACAATAGCTCACCTTGTGCACCTCTGCGCCTTGTCATCATTTCAGCCAAGTGTTCACACAAATGGATTAAAAAAAAACAAAAAAAAGAGTCCTCAAGGCTAAGAGGTGTTTGCTAAGTCCTCTCTGAGGGTTTCTCACACCAGTCTCCAGAGGTCTTTGAGAGGCTTAGACAGAATAGAAGCGTATAGACAGCACAGCTGGGCTCAACACCAGACCCCCTGAGGTGCTAATCTGGTCCACAGGTCCTCGACAGCGCGTCTGCTGCACGTACACACCAATAAAGGGCTCACTATTCGCCGGTCAACCATGTTTTTTCAGGTTCCACTTTGATTTTCAGGTCAAACAAACACCTTTTAAAGGTGTAAAAATGTGATTTACAACTCTCTTTCAATGACAGCCAGTCAGTGGTGGAAGAAGATACTCAAGTACCGACACTACAGTGTAAAAATACTCTATCATGTAAAAGTCCAGCACTCACAGTCCTACTTACATAACTGCACAGAAGTATTATCAGCTAAATATACTTAAAGTATCAAAAGAATTATACATGGATTTTGGATTAGGGAGCATTTTGTTGTTGTAGCTGGTTGAGGTGGAACCAGTGCTTCAAATACAGCTCTGTATTTTAGTCCAGTGGTTCCCAACCTGGCCCCCCTCCAAAGAGACAGAAGTCAAACATGAAGGGTTGTGAGTGAGGATGGGACAATATAGGACAATGGTCACAAGGTCCAGATTTTTCCTCAGTCATTAGTTCAAGGTCCACACAGTTTAATATATTCAACGCCATATTTGCCTTCCGATATGCTAGTTTGCTGTCCTTGTCCAGTAGCTATTAGTCACTTACTCTACAGAAAGAAACAGCACTTCAAAATGAAAGCTCTGAGCCAGAAATGTTCGCACTTACAAATAAAATGTGTTTTTTACAAAGGTGGCACATTCAAATGGACAAAATGGACCCGCGACCCACTTTTGGACCAGGACCCACCAGTTGGGAACCACTGACATAGGATTTTATTGCCAAAGGCGATAAAGAAACTCACAATATGTTGATCGTAGTAAGTTTTGATTTTTGGGATAATCATGAATATTTTGTCCAGCAGCAACCAAAGAGACTGCTGGGAAACCAACAACAAGAGACTGAGCAAGAACAGGCTGCATATAACAAACCCAAAACATAAAAGATCTTAATCAAGCATTGCCATATTTCATATCTAAAGATGTGATGCCATTTCAAATAGTTGAAAAGTCTGGCTTTTTAAAAAAAAAAAATATTTGATTGTTTTTCACTTTAAAAAAATGTTGTGTCCCATGATGCAATAAAAATGTGTTTCTTGACAAACTGTAAGGTTAATTGATCCCAGTAAGTGTTGGTGCCATTTTAATCACACTTTGATGTTAATCAGGATAATATTGGGAATCCCAGTTATTTTGGGCAGGATAATCATGACACTGAATTTTTATATCATCCCATGCCTACACTATAAAAAGAATCCAATGGTTCAAATTTTAAAATCAAGGTAAAAATTTTGCATGCAACTTTATCAGTAGTTCCAACTCTGGCCTTATTGAGTAAAGTAAAGTCTTTTAGAATCTGACAAACCCAATTAGTTTAGTACAACCAACATGACT
>JAPZEB010000004.1:19617326-19630506 GCA_029783705.1 Chaetodon striatus
CCTTATTGAGTAAATCCTATGAGTCTTTTAGAATCTGACAAACCCAATTAGTTTAGTACAACCAACATGACTTAATTATATTGACCCAACTTAAAAGTTATGGTGCTGTTTAGTGCTCATAATATTTTATTTAAGATATTCTTACTTATTTTAACTCCATCCTGCTCAAAAATATCTTTTTTTTTTTTTTTTACCAACTTCTTTAAATAAGATGTCAGCTGATTAAAACACTTTAATATACAACATGTTATTTTAACACTTTAAATGAAGTGTGAGAGGTTTAAAGGTGAAGTCACTCTTTGGTAGAAAGGCTAATAACTCATAGACATCTGCGCGGTTACAAGGAGCACTAATCATTAGCTTCTTTTCTAAGGGATCAGTAGCCAAAAAGGTAGGGACACATTTGGTTTAACCCTTTACAGTTGACTGTATTTTTTAAGTTTATGTTGTTTTTTTTAATGTAACATCTTAATTAGAAAAGTATCTAGCAATTATATCTGTCAAATAAATGTACTGGAGTAGAAGAAGGAAATACTCAAGTAAAACCTGCACTTAGGTTCAGTACTTGTAATATATACTTCACCACTGCAGCCAGTAAACATAAGAAATGCATTGATTATTTATTTTTGTATCATAAAGCTATTTATTAATTATTGGTGAAACATTCTGCTCGTGAAAGTGTTATTGTGCTGCTGCTAGAAGCCATCAAGTATCTGATGAATAACGTGCAACTGGGAGGTTCCTGAACAGTTTTATGATCCATGTAAATGGTGGACGAAGACGTGTATCTTCATCTGTTCCTTCCTCTTTGTAGCTCTATGGCCATTACACTCTAATTTCCTTTTTATTATGCCGTGTTAATTAAGGAAAATCATATTTCGCTCATTCCTCACAGTTGGCTCCTCTGTTGGCTTTAAATCGTGTTCTTCCCTGTCCGCCCACTGGCAGAGCTGCGTTAATTTATTTCTAATTGGCAAGAACTTGTTGACTGTAGGCTCGCAGATAGATTTGGTCAGGAGGTTAATGCACATGTTAATGTGACAAGGTGATCGTTCCTCTGCTAGCCATGTGCTAACTGCAACCATTGAGTAATAACAGAGGCACTAATGGCCCTTTTACAAGCTCATCATGTCAGGTGCCTGCAAGACAGCAGTGATACCTTTGACACATTGTTCATGCTCAGATTTACCGTCCCTGAGAAGACCACTTTGACCTCAGCATCATGCTTACACGGAGCAGAATTACTTTGGCTTGTGGAGCTGAATTGCCACACTGTGGACGGCATTAAAAAGTAATATCAGCGTGCTGGAGCTGCATGTAATGACAATACCGGTGTCTCACATAAAGCTTCCTGCTGCACATGGTCCTCTGTCTCTTTAGTGGCTACAGTATGTCTCGCGTGTGCATTACTATGCATGGAGAATTAGATTTGTTTTCCCTTGTATACTCATCAGTTTAAGAAACCAGCCATCCGTTGCTTTTTTAATCTCCATAATGAAAGTGTTTTAATGCCTCCAATTTATTGCCTGGGCAGCCAACAGAATAATTAGCTTTGTTCAGGTTTTTTAAAAAGATGAAAACACAAGTATAACAGGATTTGAGTCTGGGAGCCACAAATTATAATCAAATGCATTAGTTATTGTACCTGAAGTTATATCGGACAAGAAAAAAATGGATTTCTACTGTTTGTATTCCAATTAATCAAGATTTTTTTATTTATTTATGTAATTTTCTCTCCATATTTTGTTGTTTTTATTCTCTCTTACTTTAGTTTTTTTTCTAAGTCAACCATTTTGACTCCATCAAGTAGAGATTTTTGGGTTTTAATCCCCACCAGTGCTTTAAAAATGTGCCACACACATAAATACTTTCTCACTGTAAGTCTAAATAAAGAGGCTTCCAAGCTTTTATTGATTCTCCGTGACCTGTAGTCGATTCCACAAACTAAATCAGATAATTGAAGTCGGTGTAGAGCTAATTGGATTATTGCTTTCCCCCTGAAGAGATGGCCCTCCACCGCAGCTCAGGGATTACTACATCAGTGGCGTCCGTCAGACATCTGTCATTTAACAGCACAGGGGCTGCGTCTCGCACCAAGGAGGCTGAATTGATTATAAATACAAAGCGTAATCATTTCTTTGATTAGATGATTTGTCTGACGATGTTATCATCATCAGATCGTCTCCATTTTCTAACTACAGACAAACAGTTAATTGAATATAAAAACTTAGACACATTAATACACAATACATTAGAAGTATAAATGTATTTTGAACATAAAGCAAATTTCTTTTAAGTGTAACTTCTATTAATGATGAAGCTACACAAGGAAAAAAAAACATTTCCCTCGTGTCTACTTGCCTCCAGTCCTCCAAACATGGTTTATGCAAATGAGATGACTATTTGCATAGACATAATTAGGTAATTACAAATCATTTGGCTATGAGCTCAAGCATGTGCACGGACCAGAGATGTTACATGAGTCACATTGTACAGTACCGAGTTAATGAATTGCTTCTGAACAGCAGAGGCATTACAGCATGTGTTGGAACATATGTTGTGTCAGACCTCTTGTTTGAAAACGACAGGTGACATTTTCATAAATCTTAGTTAAACACAAAGAGCGGTGGCAAAAAAACACGCTGCAGATTCACAATTTTTCAAAGCCAGTTTGAAGCGGAATTTATTTCAGTATAAAAAAATACAACTAATGTATTTAAGAAAAAAATATATATACACAGACTGTATACTGAAAACATTATTGGACTCAGTATTGTCTTAATTTTTTGAGACACCAATATACTGCATGGTAGTGAAAACCAAGGCTACACTTATTCGATACATCATGCCCCGGAAAAATTGTCACATATTGCAGGATATATGTGTTGAAATCATGATTATTCTCAGGAGAACAGTTTCCACAAGGAGGATTTAATGTAAAGCAAAGATCTCAAAGCATATACCCAATCCGTAGCCTTGTCCACTATGCTGAATGACAAAACACCGAAAAACGAAAGTTCCTGTCGACAGTCTTTGTTGCTCAAAATGTCAGTAAAATCTCAAAATGTAGTTCTGAGTTTAAAGAATGTACAACCAATGGAAAAAATAGTTTAATGATTAATAATTGTATTTAAAAACAGGATTTGGCTCTGCTCACGTCCTTAAACTTCAATCAGGGAAATGTAGGGAATCACAAAAATACAATCTGGGATCAGAGCTGGGATGACTTGACTGTTTTGCCAAAAAAAAATCTGGTTTTGGTTTCGACAGCAAGTCGAAAGTACAAGCCTGTGTACACAAACACTTCACAGCTTAAAGGGACAGTTCACCCCCAAATCAAAAATATATACTTCTACTTTTACCTGTAGCTTTATTTATCAATCTAGACTGTTTTGGTGTGAGTTGCCGAGTGTTGGAGTTATCGGCCGTAGAGATGTCTGCCTTCTCTCTACTACTAGCTCACCTAGCGCCACAGAGCTAGCTCACGTTACAGCTCAGCCTGGAAGGACGTCATTAATGTTTACATCTCACGCTGTCACAAGCCTCTAATCTATGAGTAGATGCACATGTCCTTCTGCTAGATAATACGGTTGGTGGGTGTAGTTTGGTTGAAGGAAAATAGTTCCTACATGAAACTGCTCACAACAAGGTCTGTGGATTATCTTGAGTAACCGGATCCTGATTTCTGGAAAGAGACGTTGCTGTTGGGTTTTTCAAATGTACAGTTTTGCTGTACTTTAAGCACCACAAGCTGAGTGCCATCTGGTGCTGTCATATTTGAGAGAAGGCAGACGTCTTTGACACTCGGCAACTCACATCAAAACAGTCTAGATTGATAAGCAGCACCACATGTAGGAGGAAAAATATGTGTTTTTGATTTTGGGGTGAACTGTCCCTTTAAAGCAGGTGGAAGCAAAAGAATACAAAGTTTAGAAAAAAGATGATACAATCTGCGCATTGGATTAATTTACTTTCAGTTTCTGGATAAAAGTTGGATGTATTCAGCAAATATGATGCTGAGTATTGTTTGCAATGTATCAACAAAATGTTTTGAAGTCACTGTCCCCTCCGGTTGCCTTCTTCTCCATGGCAATGGCAGCTGAGGTTCTTGGGCATTGTAGTGTGTACACTGGTCCTTGATGCCAAAATGGCAACTAGTGGCGCCTGGTAGCTCAGTGGGTAGAGCAGGTGCCCATGTACAAAGGCAGTGTCCCTGCCATAGCAGCTGCGGGTTCAGTTACCCCTGAAACCATCCTGTCACTAAAGGCAAAAAGCCCAAAAATAATCTTTAAAAAAAGAAATAAACAGAAGTAAATGCTCATTTTCTCCCCAAGATCCTTTTAATTTTTTCCCCCAGTCATGTTTGTACATTCATGAAGTTTGTAGCATTTTAAACTTTTGAATAAGTGTGAATCAAATGCTCAGTGTAACAAAAAAGAGGTTAAATGACAAAAATCTGATTTAATAAAAATGTGATATTGAGTGTTGCTGCTGACTGGTAATGGACTTTAAAATTATTTGTCTCCGGCAAAAAGGAATTAAATTGTCTCCTTGCCTTTATGAGTTTGAGATTTTGAAGCATTGTCAAATAAAACAGCAGTGCACAGGAGCAAAGGAGAAATCGTCTGAATGTTGCTGAGTTTAACAGAAGCCCATTTCATCCTGCGTTCGTGCATGGGTGGGCCTCAATCACTGAGCTGCATCGCTGACTTGCAGAGTCAGGTCGCACAACCAACATGCATGTTTCCTAAGTACTAATTCATTGTTTATTTGTGTTTTCCAGAACAAGAGGACTCCTTTGAGTTCATCATCGTGTCATTGACGGGTCAAACATGGAACTTTGAGGCGTCCACATATGAGGAGAGGGAACTGTGGGTCCAAGCGATTGAGAGCCAGATCTTTGCCAGCCTGCAGTCCTGTGAGAGCATAAAGAACAAGGTACAGTAAGATAAGAAATATCAGAAGGACTGAGCAGAGAAAATCATCTAATCACAGCATCGTCATCATCCTACGATTCTGCTGCTTCATTTAAATTCCTCTTTTCCCCTTCTTTCCAACCTTTATTGCGCCCTCACCCTCCCCCGCCCCTCCTCACCCACTTCAAGCTGTCACATGTGGGAGGTTGTCAGACAGGTGCACCGCAGTGTGGGGGATCTCTTATTAGAACTGACAGACATCAGAGATAGAACACGGCTTGTGTCAGCATACTGGGGAGACACGGGCCTCATTTTCATATTCATATTTTCTCTCTGCCTCAGTCTTTTCCTAAGACTTTGAAAAACCTCCTCCCTCCCTCTCCTCACTGGTTGTCTATGATTTGAGGTCCAGCTATAATTGTTTGCCTTCTCTTACTCCAACGATGATTAGTTTCTGCTGACTTCTTCTCTCCCTCGTCTCTTACAGTCTCGGTTAGGCAGCCAAAGTGATGCAATGGCCATTCAGTCCATAAGAAATGTGAGGGGGAACAGCTTCTGTGTGGACTGTGATGCACCCAGTGAGTATAAACGCCACAACTGCTGATTTTTTTTTTTATTAATGAAGGTCTTTCCATATTTCTCTATTTGATCAGATATGAAAACATTTTTTCAATTTCATTTGATTTTAGTGGTTTTATGAAGTCAATGCAAGCTGTTGGTGATGAGACATTGATTCAGTTGTTCAGTTCAACCTACTCTTTGACCCCTCTGTATCTAAACAAGTACATTTATTTGCAAAATATTATCAAAAATTGGGTTGAGTTTGGATTTGGGTTTACCACTCATTAGCTCAGTGCCATTGTTATTAGTTACTATGGACAGAAAATTCAAATTTGGGCAGTTGTGTGGAGATAAAGTGGAATGAGCAAACAGCAGCTTCTATGCTGGTGTCTGATACGCTGTAGCACCTTTCATTCATGGGAAACATGCCTCCAACCCATTTTATTCCCCACTGATTTCTTATTGGACGAAAAGGTTATTAAATTGCCACCAATATACTGAATTGAATACGTGACATAAATATCCAAAGTTTTTTGAAGAACAAAATGATTAAACTTTTGAGATAATGTTTTTATATTTACATGAAAAGTAACTGTAACATATTTAACATTATTTTATTATATTGTTAAAATCACTGTGAAATTCTAATGTTTTATTTTTGTTATCATATGATAAGGCAACCCACTGTAACTTATACCCTTCGTCCACCAACATTAGTGCAGTAGTCTCCTTTGCTATTGCCAGAAGACCGGTATGGCATGTACGCCATCGCGAACATGCCAGAAAACAGGGTTAGTAAACAGAAAGCAGCATGGAGGCCAGTGAAAGTGTTAGTGTTTACTTCTCTTCTCATGTCTGTTACCTATTCAGTCTCTCTTTCAAACTCAGTGCTGACTAATTTGGGACGATGCTCGAGCCCTGCTTGGATGGAGATGGATGGAATTTGTGGCTAAGATGACAAAAAGTTACAGAAGTTACTGATGGTCGCTCAGAAAAAGGGGCGAAAATTAGTGCGTCCACACAAGTGTCATGTTTCCTTCATTGCAGATCGCAGCTGGAGCAGATAAATACCCGTGACTGTTGCAGAGTCATTTCTCCTGAGAGTAAATGCTGATTGTAACCTTTGACATTCAAGACAAAAACCAAATATTACTGGGTGTTATTGGGCTTTTTTGTCCAGCGTTAAAAAAGGCTTTATCGTATCTTTTACCCTGTGCATCCCACAGGGTAAAAGGAACAAAATATTAGCTATGGCCGTAACAAGCAGTAGCTAACGAGTGAAACTTACCTGTGAGCATTGGAACATAAGAAAAACCACAACCATGGTGCCCATATAAAACTCTTTAGCCGCTTTCCCACCAGACCAAAAACACACTAACATCTGCCTTTTGTCTTAGTGGCAAAGGTTACAGTCGAATTCCTTCCCGGGACAAATGACTCTGCAGTCGTTATGGGTATTTATTGGCTCCAGCTACGACTGGTCCAAAGGAATGGAAACATAACACCTTGCTGGACACGCGAATTGTCGACTCTTTCGGTAACTTCTGCAACCCTTTGTGATCTACGGCACAATTCCATCTGTCTCTGTCCAAGCAGCACTTGAGCATCGTTCCAAATTAGTCTGCACCAATTTTCAAAGAGAGACTGCATAAAGGTAACATACAAAAGAGAAGTAACCACCGTAACATTTCCACTGCTGCTTTCTACTGTTTACTAACCCTGTTTTCCGACACATTTGTGGCATTGAACGTGACACACCACAAAGAAAAGGCATACTTGTCTTCCGGCAATTGGAAAGGAGTCTTATATGTGCTAATTGTGGTGGTAAAATTTATAGTATTTCTTAATTGTCTCAGAGGAAACAGTGCGCTGAGATATTATCAGCCATTTGCACCAGTTAATCTCCAGCTAGAGGTGCTGGAGCCAGTACTTAACGACCTTTACAGGAACCGCATCTTAATGCATTTCCTTGTTTGCTTCAAGATTTAGATATGATGCATACTGTTCTATTCTTGTCCACAATATCATGAAAATTAAATAATGTAACAGATGTTGAAGCTACAAAGATCCAAGTTTAAAGCTAAAATCATTAAAATAAAACTGGGATAAAGGAAGAGGTTCTTTGTTGGAGGGTGGACATGCAGTCATCCTTATAAACCTTTTATCCAAGAGAGGTTACCAAGATGAAAAATATACAAACCAATCTCCTGTTCAGACTATTTATGAAGCTTTTCTTGTAACTTCTCTTCATCTCACGTTCTAATGATTTCTTATCGTCTATCCTGCAGACCCAGACTGGGCCAGTCTGAACCTAGGCGCCTTGATGTGCATCGAGTGCTCCGGGATCCACAGAAACCTGGGCACCCACTTGTCTCGCGTCCGCTCCCTTGACCTGGACGACTGGCCAGTGGAGCTCAGCATGGTGATGACGGCCATCGGTAACACAATGGCCAACAGTGTGTGGGAGGGCGCTTTGGAGGGCTACACCAAGCCAGGGAGCGACAGCAGCAGGTTAGCATCCTTCTACAAATAAAGGTGCTGCTTAATGAAGCATACAGAGATTATAGAGTGAGAAGGCAGCACCGTCTTCTCTCCATTACCTGCCGTTTATTAGCCACCCACATTTCAGCACAGGCAGTTCAAACCGCAAAATGCTCCATAAGAAGCACCGGGGGTCCATAAATGTCAGTCTGCTGAGCCAAGAACACAGTATTTTATGTTTGAGCATCAGTCTGTCTCGTACACATTGATCACAATGCCTCTGTTTTATTTTAGTCAGTACTTTGATACCATTTATATCCATCTGTGTCTTCATTCTAGGATATAATATCTAACGTTTTCACTAGAGTATCTGTTGCCCTGCACATCCGTCTCTCTGCTAACTTCAATTGAAAACCATAATTCATGAAAGGAGTGACATGTGTGACATTTCTGCACCTACCTGATAAATGCCCCAACTAGCTCCAAATCCATCACATTTGTCATTTGACATGTAAGCGCTAATCAGGAAAAGATCTTTTAATCTAACCTCACATGTGAAACCAGCGCGAGCCTCTTTGTTCCTGCTCGATATCAGTGAGAGTTTAATAGGAAGCAGAAGTGTGGAATTTTTCAGAACTTATTCAGCCTAACTCAACCAAAGTTTTCCCTTTTTTTAACTTTTGGAACGAAATAAGTAGCTTTCCATCTTTTTAATATGTATCTCTTAAATTATACTTTGCCACTTACCGCGCACTGCCCTGCCTTAACTTACCCCAATGACTATCTGCTCCCTTTCCTCTGAGGTACCCAGATCTGGTAGGAGGATTGTTTATCTCTTGGTGACAGGTGAGACCTAGCGTCCCAGTCTGACTAATGACCTGCTGTGTGGCTGTGCAGGTAATTAAGCACACCATTATGGCTAAACCCCACCCCAAGAGCCAGGCCCTCAGGCCCCGAGCTGCCGTGTCACATATCCATCACACAGGGCCGGGTCATCACTCTGTCTGTCACAGCAAAGACTGTCTGCAGGGTCTCCCTGGTGGCATTAGACTGTTTTAACATCACAGCTTTGTAACTTTGTTACGAAAAGTGACACACAGAGAAACAGAGCTGCTTTCTTTTTTTACTGCTGCTTCTGCTGTTATGGATAAAGAATAATACAAGTATAATATAAATACAATTTTAAGGCTTTAACATGTTATATTGACGGCTAATTAGTTGAGATATAATTGTTAACACACAGATTAAGTTGATATATTTGATATTTTAGCAGACACAGACAGTAGCACATGCATTTTGGCAGTATACACATGGCCTGTCATTTTTATTTGTTAGCTGGATACCTCCAAAACTTTCACATTCACTTAAATCTGTCAAATGTTTGGCAAATGGTCACAGAACAAGTAACTCATTTTAAATTTTGATTTAGTGGATTGTGTAGCTTTATGTTGTTATTTTGTCAGTGTCAGATAGTGCTGAAACATTTAGTGGATTAATACAATACAATAGAACTTTATTGTCCACCATAGTGAAAACATATAAACCATATAACGTGTACAACACATAAAATGTATGTATTACTGATAAACCAACCACAAACCATGTAGAATCAGTTTATACAAATGGGGCAAGAAAAAAAGGAGATAATTAGATAATAATTAAAGTCATTTATCAAACAAAAATGCAAAATAACACATGTTATGGCTTCTGAAATGTGAGGCTTTGATGTTTTTCTTTTATTTATTAGATCAAAACTTAACTTAAAATTAAATTAATAGGAAGATGTCACTTTGGGCTCTGGTAGCTTGAGATGAGTATTTTTTTTTTAACAAATATCTTTAAGGGCATTTTTGTGCCTTTATTTGAAATGCTGAAGATAGATGGAAAAAGGGCAGAAAAAGAGACGGACGACATGCAGCAAAAGGCAAAATTGAACCCAAGCCACTGCTAAGGACTCAGACTGAAGTAGATGGGGCTAATGCTCTACTAAGTGAGCAACCAGGACTTCACATATTGTAACATTTTATTGTAGGAAAGGGTTAAAAAATATCAATATGAGCAATAGATTACTAATTTCAGCTTTGAGATGATACTATCGTTTAACTGATTCAGGTTTTTTAGAGCCAGTACAGGCCTCATTCTCTGCTCAGGACACCATTACACCACTATATCTTTACATAGGAAATGATAGTATGCTGCTATATTTATGCTTTAAATGTCATATACAGCTCAGAGGTGCGTCTACTACTTACCCACCATAACTATCTGATGGCAGGGAAAAATTCCTAATGTCAGTCTATTTTTAAAAAGTAAATAATTGATTGAACACTTTAACTAACAAAATAAAAATGGTATGCAGGTGTATTTTGCACGTATATGGCCAAAGAAGAACAATATCATATCAGCAGTGAACAACCTGACTGACTTAAGGCTAATATTAGCCAGACCTGACCCAAATAATGACACTAATTCATATCTCGAGGGGGACGAGGTTAACCATTTCCCAAATCCGTGATGTCTTAGTCACTGTAATGTGTTGCTCATGTAACGTATAATCATACAACAGTTTGTAGAAGAGAATCATGGTTGAGCATTGTCACATTACATACTTAACAAACTGTAATGACGTGTTGCTTTGTGACGTAAAAAACGTTAACTTTTAGATTCACATGGGACACAGTAATGGCGATCTCCTGGGTGCAAGTTCTATGTTTGTTTGACACATCCATCCACCTCAACCTGCTTCGTCACTCTTTATAGTATGTCACCTGACTTACTCCTTTGCTCTCGTCATTTGAGGGAGGACAGCTCGCAGTGCATACAGTAGGTCATGTGATTACATCCAAATATGTTGGTTATGTGTGAGTTACAGTGCATTACTTTTCGTAGGCATAAATACGAAACAATGAATGAAAACAGATTGTCTCATGACAGCATCCATTTTCTGAGGAACTGAGAACAGGTTATGGTTTTGAACATGTAGCATTAAAATACATGAGGCTCACAAATTTTAAGTAGTATAAGTGAGCACCTTACAGTATACTTTACCATATTTGTGTCAATGGAGCAGTTTCACTGGTCACGCAGAGAGAGTACTGTGACAGACCTTTTTTATGTGCACGTACTGAAGCCATATAAAAAGAAAAGTTCACAAAAATGCTGTTTCAGTTTACTAATAAACAGTTTTTCATTGTTTTTTCATTCCGCCGGTAGTCTCAGGCCTTTTCCTCTTGAATCCATCCTGCGCTCTCCGGCCAGTTCAGAACTGAATGATGGCCTACAGTTATTTATTGAGTGGTATCTGTGCTAAAGTGCTCCACTGTGGACTTGATGAAAGATTATTGATGTTGATTCCTCCCTCTACCACTGTCAGTCCCACGTCGCCTCGAGCTGGAAGGTTCTTCATTGTCTAAAAAATCCGATCTTATCCCGCAGCAGCATCTCCATTAGTTTTCACTGTCAAACAATAAATCTCATTTGCAGCATAACTAATCTTCAGACAAAACACAGCAGTTGTAAATATCATATATGGCCACTGGTTATTGAGATGCTGATGATTTTGTTGCTGATAGAACAATGTACCCTTGTGGGTGAAACGTTGGTATCAAATTATTTTGCTTTATCATGAATGATGAATTACAGCCAACTTAATGGGATGTGTTTTTTTTTCTTTCTGTGTTTTAACACCATAAATCCTGACCTGACTCTCTCTCTCTGCGTATGCTCTTCTTTACTTGAGCAGAGCACATATGAGAGGATTTTAATTGTGTCACATCGGTGACATGTAGCAGCTTTGTGATGGCACCCAGGCAGGCAGTGCATGGCTCCCGAGTCCCACTAAACATTAGTGACACCTAATCTAAACGATTCAGTAACTACCTGAATATCAACTCAGTGTCTGATTGAATGTCTCCTGCAAGACTAGTTTTACCCCCTTGCATTTTTGAGATTTAACTTAAAAGCATTCATCCACAAGATTGGTTTAGCTTATGATATTCTGGATCCAGAGAACACAATATATAGATTTGTCGTACGGAGATCCGCACAGCAACATCAGACTGATTGCAGGCGTCATAATGGGAAGCATGCTTATATCTAAGCATGTGTACATGTGTATGTGTCACCTGTTTTTAGACCTTTTAGAAGAATGCGTGGTCCCAGTTTCTAATAAGGCCTCCTTTATAAAGTTATCAATGCACATTTTGGATTGCCAGTTTGTAAAAAAAAAAATCCCTTTGGCTGGTGTTTATCCTTTCTTTTTGGTGACAGTGCAGTTAAAAATGTTTTTAATCCATCAACAAAAGCTCATGTGTGTATCAGTTTCTAATAAGCTATCAAGCCGGCATTTTGAGAAGTCATTAAGAAAGGCTTTTAATCATTAAGGGCCCAGTCAGACAGAGAACGTTTTGCAGCTTGCTACGTCAGCCACTGAATCACATGTCCTTAACTCAACAAATTTAATAGATTTTGCTGTGAAGTAAACTCACAGATGTACCTTAAAATTATAGAATTAAAAATAGTATGTTGGTTACGGGAAAACAGAGTTCAGGAGTTTCGTCTGGCAAATAATAATAATCATAATAATAATAATCTTTATTTACAAAGTGCTTTACATGTCAATAACTAACACAGACAAGACATGAAAACAACTAGAGGGGTCAGAGTTCGGTTCAAGGCTTATTTTAGGATGAGTCGGGGACAGTGAAAATCTGCTGTCTAATCACGGTTGGTAAAATAATGGAAAGTAGTTGAGGCAACATTTTGTTCAGATATGTTTTGCAGCTTGCCTAGTAGGGTCACAATGAAAGTTAGCTAACCTAAGATGTGGGACATTGTCACATATCTTTGCACTCAAGTCCGGAGTCAAAACTGACAAATCCTGAGAGAAGTCCCAAGTCTTAAACTTTGAGTTTTGAGTCCTAAACAAGTCATAATGCACTCCTTGCCAAATGTAAAACCATTTTAACACAAAGTAATTATATATTAAATTTACAAAAATAATGAATGTGTTTTAAAATTTGTATTAATTTGTTAAAACAAGCTCGTCAAAAGAAGTGCCGCCGAACATAATCATAAAAAAGTAGGGCTGACATTGCACTTTCATACCATTACTGTTAACCAGTACCACGACAGAATGAATTATGTATGTTTCCGCCATGTCTTGTTTTATAATGTAAATGTACATGTTGGGAAATAGTGAATAGGGCTTGGGAAAAGGCATC
>JAPZEB010000004.1:19637176-19647620 GCA_029783705.1 Chaetodon striatus
GCCAGTATTCTATATTTTTCTTACTGTCAACACATGCCATGAGGACCAGAACTGACGAGTTAATTCCACTAAATAGTATTGTCTTGGTAGCCAAAACCTAAAACCAGTGAAACACAATGTTGTGCTGTGATAGGTGTTCCTATATTATGACAAACGCTGGCACTGTAGTTGGTTTTATGTGGATCCCACATACATTGTCCTGCTGCAGTAAATTCACTCAATCACCAAATGTGCATTAAGCAGCAGCTGAAAACAGTCCCTAGAAAATGCAGTATTTACTCCTGTTTGAATAGAATTTGGTAAAAACTGCAGTGCCCTGCTGTTTTAGAAACTTTTTTGTGCCTTTAAAAAAAAAGAAACCGTAAATTTGTCGACTGTTTTTGAGGATTTAAGTTTTTAATTAATATAAACTTGGGGCTAAGAGTCACAGACAGGGTAGGGAAAGAGAGTGTTATGAGACCGACTAACACATCGTTGGTTTTGTTTTTTTATGGGATTTTTTGGCAACAAAAACAATATAGAAGTACGTCACCTTTATCCTTAAAATGTAATTTACAAACCTGTTAGGATCACAGACATAATAACCTTCCTCTCCATTACATGGAAAACAAAGAACTCAAGAGTGAACAGCTCAAATCCAAATGTGTTTTATTGGTTGGTTCATCCCTTTAATATATATAGTAGCTTTATGTGTAGATGTGATGTGCCGTTGCTCGTCTAAAAGGTTGGTTTTGGTAATTAAGTTGTACCGTTTGAGTTTGTTGTCACTGCGATCATGATGAAATAGAGTTGAAGTGATTGTCAGTTTGAACTTGCTGCTACGCCTCGGCCCGTTGATGGAGAGTCCCACGAGAGCCTTGTCACTCTAGCCGGCGTCGACGCTTTAACTTATCCGTACAAACCTTCTCCTTTCTGTCACTCACCCACAAATCCAAACAACAGCCTCTTTCTGCTCCCCTTATCACACCGGCTGACAGGGTCATGGGGTTAGTGCCACACTGGGCATGCTCACTCATTCATATATTGATATTGATTTTTTTTCTTTCTTATTTGGACAGTTTGTATGTGGGCAGAGAATGAAATGGGGGGGGGGTCAAGATGGACAGCAATAGATAGAATTCTGCCTGGCGATAGAGGATGGAGCCTCCCCTCAGCCTCTATTCTCTGCTGCAGGCAGGAGTGAAGGAGCCCCACATCCCACCGTCCCTCTCTGGCTGCCATTCAGCCCCATCGATCTGACTCAGGGCCCAGCCACCCCAAGGGAGACCGGGGCTCGGAGACACACTGCCTCTTTTGTGGAGGGGATCCACCAGTTCAGACTGACAGCCGACAGCGCTGATAAAAAATACGTCCCCCTCCTTCCTGTATTGTCAGCGGCAGACATGCTGTTCAAGATGTGTAACCTTTAGAAAGCTGGCCAGGCTCTAACCGTCTTGCTGTCGACCTTAATCACTAGAAAGTGGAATATTGCCCAAAGCGTCACAGCCTTTGGCATTCTCTCATCTCTGCAGCCAATCTCGCTGTATTATTTCCCACTGTGATAGTGGAGGCTAGTGGCTTTCCTGTGCTCTAATAATTTAAAAACGTCACTTTAGTGAGTCTCTCAGGTCAATTACTGTAATACTTCCCTTGTGTGTCCACATTCTACCTGTTTCTCCACGCTAAGCCTTAAAATCACCGCCTCTGAATTATGAGATATGTGCTAAAAGTTCTTAAACTTCAGTGTTAAATTGCTCATAGTTGTGTACTTATGTTTCACCCTGCCTAACCTGTAGCGTCCCTCTCTCCAGGGAGGAGAAGGAGCGCTGGATCCGAGCCAAGTACGAGCAGAAGATGTTCCTGGTGGGACTGCCCCAGTCGGACGTGCCCCTGGGGCAGCAGCTGCTTCGGGCGGTGGTGGAGGATGACCTGAGGTTGGTGGTGCTGCTGCTGGCCCACGGCACCAAGGAGGAGGTTAACGAGACCTACGGGGACGGAGACGGACGTACCGCTCTGCACCTCTCCTGCGCAATGGCCAATGTGGTCATCACACAGCTGCTCATCTGGGTGAGTTTGCTGCTCTGGCTTTAAGAGAGAAGGTCAGAGGTGGATAAACATGGTTATTGTAGGCATTTAGTGTTTGGGTAAGTGATTTCAGAGTAGAAGTGTGAACAGAGGGACTCCCAAACAACCAGAAAACTTATTTAACATTGTCAGACACGTCAGTTTCTCGTTACAAGTCCCCTCCCAGGCAAGTGTCTCAAAAATTCTATATTTAAATTTTTATTTTTCAAAGTTGTTCAATTATATTTTCTGCAAGTTTTATTTTAACAGAGCAGAAACTCTCTGTAAACTTGACACAACTAACCAAACTCTAACTGAAGAAACTGTCTCAGTTAAACTTAGTGTAAGGTTACAGACTTCTTTCCAGTAAAAAAGAGACTCTACAGACTCATTATAGGAAGTGTTACCATTTATTTCACAACATGACAGAGATGCTGTTGTCAAAGCTTCTCCACACTGATGGGAATAAAATTCAGTCTGGAAATTTTAAAATGATCAATTAAGTTATTTTGCTAGCTTATACAGAAACCTGTTTTACATATTTGACATTTTAAGTTGCTAAAACTACCAATTTCTCAGAAAAAAATCATAGCTAGGTAGCTACAGCTGTGGAAAAAAAAAAAAAAAAGTAGCTATCTGAGTTATGAAATGATTCTGTGCGCCCTGCTCCTCTGTCTTGTCGCGACTGTGTCCCGCCACCACATTTTCTTCACTGATTCTTGGTCAGACATCTCTAAAGGGTCTGGCGGATTCAAAAAACATAGAATATCAAATCCATTCCGACAATTTCATTGATGGACGAAAGTGTCAGACTAATGGTTTTTCAACTCACAGTGACCTGAAAAAAGTCAAACATGCAGCAGTCAGCGCAGAATAGAAGCCCAGGCTCAACACATTGGAGTGATAAGGATGTAGCTCTATAAAAAAATATTGTAAAACATTCACATAGCAACTGTGGCAGTTGCTTTCCATTTGGTGCAGTTGGCTTGTCACTAGCCTGGTAATGCAACATTGTGGTTACAGCCATAGTTATGTGGCAGGTATTGTTCACATTAGCAAGAAAAAATATTTAATGTTAGTGTAGATTCAAGAGATCCAAGATTGCCCAAGATACAAATCAGTGTGGGTAAATGTGTGTGAAATGGACAGCATATAGAGCAGTGGTTCTCAACTAGTCCAGACACAGGGTCCAGATATCTCCATAGTCATTGGTTCAAGGTCCACAATGTTTAATATACTCAGCGTCATACTGGGTTTGGCCAAACTCTAAAAACGCTACGCTGGAAATTCACTATACTTAAAAATATACTGTGTTTTTTACAAACTTGACATGTTTGCGAGTCACTTGCAGTCCATTCAGAATGGACCTGCGACCCACTTTTGGAACCACTGATATAGACAATATTTCTATGTAATGTTAAAGACCCGATACAAAATGTACAAAATGGCATACAACTTCAATGCTGCTGCAAGAAAATGTTGAAGGGTTGGAGATGTTAAAGTATGCATAAGGCTCACTGCCTCAAATGTTCAGGTTTTACAGATATTGAATGAAAAATACCCCAATCTTTCAAAAGGAGATCAGTTTAAAATGATACAATCATCCAAAAGTTCTGTGTTGCCTTTTCCAAGAAGACAGTGATCATTGTAGTTTATAGTGAACAAATACTTACCCGATTAAACTTACAGCTTTAAAACTGCTTTTGGTTGTAGAAAGTGAAGATAAAAATGGAGGAAGAAATGCGGGGAAACTAAAAAGTTGAGCCTCTTAGTATAAATATTAAAAAACAATTAATCTACAGAGTGGTTGAATTGCAAATATTATTTTTTAAATCCCATTTTCACACTGGAAATCCTTGGAATTTTCCCAAAATATGTAAAATCTTATATCTGATCTGCCTCCTGTACCTTTCATTTTCTCCCACAGTACGGTGTGGACGTGAAGAGTCGGGACGCTCGTGGTCAGACCCCGCTGTCCTATGCCCGGCGGGCCGGCAGCCAGGAGTGCGGTGATATCTTAGTTCAGCACGGTTGCCCCAACGACACAAGCAGCCTGACGTCCGTGCCCACGCCCAACATGAGCCGCCGCAACCCCAATCCCAACATCAACAACAACAACGCCCAGTGCGAGCTGAACCGCAGCATCAGCATCATGTAGGAGCCGGAGAGCAGCTGCAGACAAACACACGAACAACCCCATACCCGCTCCTGTCTCTTCCCAGTACTTCCTCCTCTGTTTCACACTGTGTAACCCAGAATCAGTACCAATGGAGAGATATCAGGAGCCATGGACTCATTGTTTATATTTCACTATGCCGAAAGATGTGGGTGTTCGGGGTTCGGACATTGTACATTGTTTGTTTTATATTATTATTTTTTATTTGTTAAATTCATTCAGTCTTGGTCTGAAATGATCACGATCAGCTTTAAGCTTTTTGTTTTTTAAGCACCAACCAAACAAATGACTTACTTTGGCATTCATACCTTCCCTACGAAAAGCATTTCCTTAATGCTTGAACATTTCCTTTTATGTCTTCCCCTTCTGCGACGTGAACTGATTTTATAATGAGCTTGAAATGAGAAACTTCCTTCAAATTTCCAAGCCTAAGCATAATAGCATAAAACTGTGAGGAATAGTTTTACAAGTGACAAGAAAACACTGATGTGGGAAAAGAAACTAAATCTTCCATGATCTCAATGGCTGTTACAGCTTTTAGTAATGATGCATGTCTTCAACACAGCTATCAAACTCTTGACATACTATTCATATACAAAGGCAAAGCAATTATAGTTGAAGAGTCCAAATGATTTAGATACTTAATTCACAGGAAAATGGGTTCGGATCATCATAAAGGAGTTGATTGCAGAATTCCTATTGGGTGAAAGTGAGTCATTTCCTTTGCCACCCTTATCGTGATCCTCCAGTAAAAGTGTCCGTGACTACAAAGGAATTAAGGGGCATGATGTTTTATGACCATCAAGCCACACAGCTTTGTAAGCGTGCCTCTTCAATCAGAATTCATTCAAATTCAAATGTTTGATTGAAACAGTGAAATCGTACCATTAATGACGTCTTTGTTGGAGTAATCCTCCGATAGACTAGACTGTGTTGATAATTGTTTGACATAGATACCGGAACATCCATTCACATCCTGTGGCCGAAGGCTGTAGTAATTGGTACTCCCGAGAGCATTTCCTCCTTTGTTGCTGTGAAATACATATGTGGTACTGTGTGTGTGCGTCCGTACATTAACTGTACAACACGTGTGCTTACGTCTTCGTCCGTGACCGTGTGCAGCAGAGAGCGACTGGGCATTTCTGTTCGTAAACATTGGAGAGAGGACACTGGAGACAGTGAAGATTTGGGAACATAACTGTGTTTTAATGTACAGATCGCTGTAAAAAGTAGTTCTTGTTCCTTCACCTTATTCCTTATAAGAACAGTTTGAACTTTGACTTTTAGAGTCAAATAAAAAAAAAATCCTTTTCCTTAAGTGTCAGCCTAAAAGCAGGGAGTTAACACATGATGCGTCAAAGTGACTGAAGCGAGACGTTTAGGTATGAAATGAGCAAGGAGATTCATAGAGGGACGTATAATTAGTTTGACTCTCTTTGCATTAATACAAATGTACAGTATTCCACTGACATGATAAGCCAATTCATTTATAGTAAAGGTAAGAGATGAATCCAGGTGGAGTTGGCACAATGTCTACCGTGTACTTTCCCTTTTATTCAACTGCCATTTTTAAGGTTTTAAACCGTCTTGATTTTATGGGTTTACAGAGGCAGGATGTGTATGTTTACAGAGCAAGTTATTAACTTTTTGTACGATCTTATCTCCAGGATTCTGTTGTTGCTTTACAGTAGTCCTGTTTGCAGAGCCCCTGGTGAGTGAATATGTGGTCAAAAGAGGATGTCTTTTAAATGAGCGCAGTGATATGAGGAGTAGTTTGACATATTTAGAAATATGCTTATTTGCTGTCTTGATCAGAGGATCAATGCCATTCTCAAGTCTGTGTGTTCTGTATGGAGCTGGAGCCAGGGGGTGATTAGCCTAGCATAGCAAACACCGTATTTGCACACTGTATTTCTCGTATGTTTGTTTTTTTAAAATCCGTCATCCGATAAAAATCGTTGCACACAGAAACCTTGCACCTTCATTCTTTTATCCCTTGTAAAAATTCGCAATATGGGGCAAAATGGAAGACACATTTGCTCCCTTGCTGCTCTTTGCTGGAATTACCTCTTCGCCAGTCTCTGCCCGCAACTTGCATTTAGCACCGCAGCTACCTGAGCTAAAATGATACAGTGTGCCCATTAAACTGCACTAAGCCTCAATATCGCTGCTGTGCCTTTCTGAATAGGCCAACATTACCCTCTTTTTGTCATGGAAGATTTCAAGAAGAACATTGCCTCCAAATATTTCGCCTTCTTTTTCTTGCTGGCGTCTGACCTGTTGCGCCCCCTTGTTGTGGCTATATATGTTGCTATTTTCTTCGCTGCTTCTCTCAAAAGGCTTTTGACGGATACGGAAAAAACTCGGGAAATCAAAACCTGTCCCAAAAACTCTAATGATATACAGAAGTTTCGGTGTCGGTGTGTGAGGGCTTATTTATGCTCAATATTAGATATGGAGATGGAGACGAGCGGACCCTTTTGTCCGTACTCTGTGTTCATTTTGTCCGTATTTGTGCACGATTTCTGAAAGCTTACAGACACGGACAAAACAGAGCAGTGCAACCGCAGATCGTGGAGCCAGTGTTGCATAGTTGAGGTGTGGTACAACCACAAGAAACGACCAAGAAACTCATAAAATGGCGTAACAGAACAAATTGGAAATATGTAATAATATATAGTGAAAATAGTGAAAAGTATGTTCTGTCCACGTGCACAGACCACCGCCATCTACAGAGCTACCTCCATTCAAAGGTACAATGTTACGACCTCCTCCACCATCGCCTTATTTGTTGTTGTGCACAACTTTTGACTCCGCCCTCTGGGGCCATTTATTGGCTATATCAATGCTTTTATAAGACGCATGGAAGTATTGACGTGTACAACTGTCATATCAATTTTCGTATGTAAAGGGAGTATAAATGAGCCTTAAATGTGATTGAAACAACATGAAGTCCTATCTCATTTTCTAAACGTGCAACACTTTCATATGAAAAATATGGACTTGGTGTTTCAAAGGACTTTAGCTTGGCTTAGCATAAAGTTACACCACATAACTCCCTGTTAAAAACACAAATTGTCTTTTTTACATTTCTGTTTTTGTACAAATTAAATAAACAGGACATATCATGTTCATTTTTAAGCTCTAGAGGTGCTGGTAGGCAGATTTTCAAACTTTGGAGGGAGGCAAGCTAACTGTGTGTCCCTGCCTCTAGTCTTTATGCTAGCTAAGCTAGGCTAAGCGTCTCCTGGCTCTAGCTCTAGACTTAGCGCACAAGCACGAGAGTTAACAGACAGCTGTAACTCTCAGCAAGAAAGCGAAGAAGCACATTTCCCAAAATGTCAAACTATTTCTTCAAGACATCCCAAAACCGACCACAAATTCAAGCAGCTACCTTCAAATTTACTCGTACTGTACAGTGGTACTGGCCTTATTTCTGATTCTTACTTGACCAACTTATTTCAGTGAGTACATTTCAGTGTCCAAGGGGATTACTGTGGGGAGTTTAATGTGTATAGTGATTACCTGAACCCTTATTTACATACAGTAGATGATAAGAAAAACACTAGAAACCTGCCTGTTTTTCCCCCAGACACAACATATGAACAAGTGTACATATTAGCTTAATGCTTTTATCTGAAGACAAGCTCCTCCTAGAGAAACAAACTAAACTGGTTTTAGGTCAACGGTCCCCTTTGACCCATGAACCATATTTTGATATGTTGTTTTTTGTTTCACCTTAGGCATATTTTTAAGGTACTTCTGTTTGGTCCTCGACATTAACCGACCATCTTTGGTACTTGTGTATAATGATGTACATTTGACATATTTATAATGCAGTTTGTAAATATCTTTTTTTGTTTTGTTTTTGTTTTTGTTCAAGTTAATTTTCCTAATGTAATTCCTTTTACGTTCAGAACGTGAAACAAAGCAAAAGCTAAAGAGTAACTTGTTGTATGCTTGGATGCTTGGCTGACTGTTGACCTATTAATAAACACTCAAATAAAACGAAGTAGCCTTCCCTGCATTGAGGGAAATTGAAGCATTTGTCTCGTGTATGTGTTCACCCATCGTCCATCACTCTCCTGCTGCTTCGGTTCATGACCTGCTGACGAGGTGAGACGTCTCTTTCAAATTAAAAGTTGCACTATCACTTCAACAAGTACTGCCATTTCATGTTCTTCCCTTTTGCATGTTCCTTCATCAAACTTCCTGGAGACATTCAGCATCACTGGGACAGTCCTGGTAATGTGTCCAAGACAATTCAACCAAGCTGGTTATAAGGTAAGTAAAGCAACCTCTCTCCACTTCCTGCTTGTGGGACCCCCGACAGTTTGGTGAAAGAGGATTAAGATAAAGAGCCGGGCTTAGTGTCAGGCAGCACAACACCGTGGGGAAAAGTGAAAGGTCTAAGTGTTCAGAGGAGTCAAGCCCTCACTAATCCACTTCTTATTTCCTGCTAATCTTGTCTCAGCATATCTTCATCCCCTTCCTCTCTCTGCTGGCCGGCTTTGTTTGAGTTTCATCACCTGGTTTCTCTTTAGGGTTTCCACTTCCTCCCTCCGTGCTGGCTTGACATGGAGCCACAACGCCTCAAGTCACACTTAAAGGCCCCAGAAACTTAGTTTATCAGTCAGATTTCTTATCAGCGCTAATGGGGTCCTACATGAGCACAAAACAGGTTGGGTTATTTCTCCTCTCACTGGTGAAGTGGACGAGGCGCACACAGAAAAACAGTTATGTTGCATATCCATGCACCAGTTAGCAATATTTAAATCACAATCTGACGATGGTGGATTGGTTGTTTGGTTACTCTGTAAATCAGCCCACACCCACAGACAGACAGCCCTATTGTGGGAGATAATCTACGTTTTTGCCTGTTAAACTATTAACGAAAAATCTTTATTTAAAGGTATACTATACAGGATTAAAAAACAAACAAAAAACAATATAGACTCATACAAAAGCAATCCCTCTCATTCATCACTTATGACTCACTAGAAATGAGTAGCAGTGTATTTATCTGAAGAGAACCAGACCTCTGCCTGTATTTTCTCACTGTTTTCTTGTTTTGCTTTGGTCGGGAAATTCCTGGGCGCAGTGTGCGGGTAAGGTCGGGACTTTCTAAAAGGTAGCGACCAAGTGCCAGAGCTTAAGCAGTAAGCATGCAAGAGGAAGCTATGAAAATCATGGACACAGTTCCAACAAAAACAAATATGGCGCAGCGAAACGCCAAGCGGACAAAGCTTGTTACAAAACGATGGTGAATCTGACGTTGGCTTTTAGTTTCACTGGCAAGCATTTTAACAAAAAGTAATTGACCATTCCTTCATAGTATACCTTTAACTTTAATATTTTAATGTCATACAGCAAAACTTAAACCTTTATTATTGATTTGTTGGCTAGTTCGGAGAAGCAGAAACAAGCTGTAACACATCACTGACATTTCAAGTTTATATTAGCAAATAGTTGCGTGTTTATCCATCCAGCACATACAGAGCAAAGTTATCCTTCATTTGGAGTCTCGCTTTTGTCCCTCGAACAAATGTTAGTCCAATATTCACTCTCCTTATATCTCTGTTTGCTCTCCGCTATCTTTTAAAGGAAATACCTGTTTTTTTAACTGCTAAATGCTCCACTGTTTTCACCAGCTAGTTGTTAACAGGGTCTGCTGTTTGGTGCTGGGCAGGTAGTACCCAATGAGTTTTTAGAGCTACATTTGGGGCCAGAAAAAACAAAACAATGTGATAAAAGACATTAAAAGGGGTCAGCAACCTTTACTACCAGAGGAGCCATTTTTTGTCCAGAAAAATTAATTAAAGCTGCCTGGAGCCATTAAATATTTTTGCGCCTTATGATATAGGTAACACAGCCTTGTTAAGTCTGAATTAGCTCATCAACATTACTAATGGGTCTAATCATTAATATGTTTGACCATTAGGTGGCCACTCTGCTGTAAAGTTTTTATGAATATTTGGTACCTTGCAGTGAAAGTAAACAAATCTGTCAATGCACTATTAGATTCAGTATTTTCCTCAAAGACTTTTCCTTTCTGGATTTGGAATCCATGACTAGCTTCGCTAAGGACACTCAAGACCAGCCACTGCTCTTGATGTTTGGCAAAACTTAGAGAAAAGACGCCAGGCTACAGATGTGGCTATGACTCACATTTTAGTTGACGAAATTTTAAAACATATTTTAAATTTTTTGTAGGCCTATAGGTTA
>JAPZEB010000004.1:19662116-19703934 GCA_029783705.1 Chaetodon striatus
AATTAAATACAAAACAGGATGTAGGCTCTACGGGATGATTTTTTTTCCCTTGGCAAGTATTATGTTTTTCCCAAATGGTGTACAGATTTTTTGGCAATCTATTATCTCAAATGGCTTGAAAAATAGTGCAAATAGCTACCATAAATAGATAAAAAAGAATCTCCCTGCGGAGAATATACCCCCTCCCCTCGAGGTTTGGACTAAGCCCTGAGTGTTTACAACATCTTGCGCCACCATTTCAGGTTCTCTGTTTGCATGCTAGCTTGTTTTCATGCACGGTAGAAGCCGGGAGTGTTAAAGTGAGACTACGTTACTCTTTTATGCTTGTTATACTTTATAGTTTTGCTCTACTTTACTCACTCAAAGGATTCGGGGCTTGTACACAAGTGCAGAGGCATGAGGCCGTCTTCAGTGACAGCATTGGCGTTGGCGCCGTGGATCAGCAGCAGTTTGGTACACTCCGGCTGGCAGTTTTCACAAGACTCATGCAGGGCAGTGGTGCCCCCAGGTGCTAGGTCCACACTGGCCCCACGCTGCAGCAGGAGTCTCAGGCAGTCTGTGAAGCCTCGGCTAGCTGTGATGTGAAGTGGTGTGGTCAGCTCCTGCTCATAACTCAGCGACCATAATCCTGCCAGCAGAGAATACAGTATAAATTTAACTTTGAGCTCAACACTTAGGATCACTGTAAACAAGCAGACATGTTGGATATCAGCAGTCTAAGAGCAGTTTTGCTGTCAATTAGAACATGCATCTTAACAAGTATTACTGGTTGCATGACTCTTTTAATACCTAAAGCTCAATAACACAACAAAAGTTGCCAGTTTACAGTTAGCAGCCTCGCTGTGGCATCACATCAAAGCTCTGATAAACCTACTCAGGATTCTGTAGTTAAATCTGTAGTTCTTCCATTCCTCTATGTTGCTGGTGTCATAAATGGCATCTATAAGGTACTCATACTCATCATCGTCCACGATGCTTAGAATCGTCAGCTCATCGCCCACAAGCAGAGAGTTCCAGAACTGCAGGACACAACCCGAGGCCTTGGCTGTGGCGATCACATCAGTGCGGTACTTCTTTTGTTTGCGGTACTTTATTTTAGGTGCTACGTATGCCATACTGGAGCTAACTAGATTGTTTTATTAAGTCGGGTGGCTTGTCTCGAAGGAAATAAAGTGCTAATGCAGGTTGTTGATGCAGACAGGGCTATTTCAGGGTGGTGATATGTGATATTTTGCTTGACCCTGTGAACCTTGCCAGCGCAGTGGCATGGGAGCCAATGACTGGTGTGATACATGTCACCTGCCCACTGATTCAGCTGAAACACCAAGTCAACAGACAATGCTCTCTCTTGTGCTGGCAGACGTTTAGGAGAAACACATTGTTTTGATACACAGAATGATTTTTAGTATTACAAAGGCCCGTTATTAGTGTAAAGTGTCTACACAACATTTTAACTCGGAGTTTTGAACATTACTTTTTAGGGACTAAACAACCCAAAACTGACTTAAAATGTTAGTTTCACAAAATAAAAAAAAGCGAAAAGCTTATTTTTGACTTCAGTGAAAGGTAACCATTGAATACAATAGATTATTATTGTACAGAACAAACACATGACTCTTCAGCCTGTGCATGTGGTGGACATATAGTTTCTATAAATACTGCCTCGTGCTCTGGTTCTATAAATACTGCATCACTGTGTCTTATACTGGGTAAGGGTGAGATGCATCAGTTACATATAGCTTGTAGCTGTATTTTAAAATATTTTAAAGCAGTGATTTACTTTCTCTCTTGTCCACAAAATACCAGGTAATGTCTTTCACTTCAGTTAATTTTGGATGCTAATCTCCAGGAAATACAATCAAGCTATTTAGCTGTGCCAAATCATATGAATTCCTGAATTAATTTCTAATGAAAACAGATGCTGTCTCCTACCTTCTCCTGTGGCGACCCAGCGCATGTCCCCTCCCTGTGGCTCGATGATGAGGTTCACTGTGGATCCTCTAGGAAAGAGGTGCTGCATGGCCTCCAGGTCTCCCGTATACAGAGCGTTCTGGACGACCACATCCTGGCAGACAGCTGGAGGCATGGCAGGGCCGGACCTCAGCGGTGTCCTGACGCTGATCGTCTTCCTCAGCATATAGCTATTGAAGTGATGGGACGCCACCTGCTTCTTGTACTTGTGTCTTTCCAGCATGTCCTCGTCAAGTTCAAGGGAGCGTAAGGCCATAGATGTGAAGACAAAGCTGCCTCGCGACATGCTGAATGGCTTGCCTCTCACAGAGAAAAGTGGTAGTGTGTGATTAAGTGAGGGGGAGCGTCTAAAAAGGCCTGTCTCTCTGTGTCTGTTGTTGTTCTCTCTGGCTAATGTCCACTGTGTGCCTGCCGGCTGTTCACAGGGTTGGTTCACAGAGTTGTTTTGATATTCGGTATGAGACCCTCCCTGGAGTGTGACAAGTAATGCTATTTTTATGTCTCACATGCAGCCACTCGAGCCTCTCCTGTTTGCCTCCAGCAAAGTAACAGCTATGAAGTGTCTCTGTCAGGCTGCCAGTATCAAATGAGTTGAATAAACTCATGTTTTGTGACTATGACAAAAGCTGTTTTAGCAGGGGGTGATACAAAATATCTTGTAAATTACACAGGATCTTAATTAGACAAGACTCTAATCAGCAAGGAGGTATGCTTCCTTAACAAAGATAGATAGCATTATATTTATAGATTTTATAGATTGCCACATAAAAATACAACTTCTTCCAAACATATTTCGTCATGGACCGAATGTGAGACCCTCGGCACAGATACACAAAAGTCCCCATGACCTCACCTCTATAGCAGCAAGACACGCCGACTTCCTGGTGTTATTGCCTAATTTTTGTTGTTGTTTTGTATCTTTTTGTGGTAATTTTTTTGTCTCTTTGTAGTCATTATGCATCTTTGTGTGTAACTGTGTCCGATTTTTGGTTGTTTAACGTCTCTTTGTGGTTGTTTTGCTTGTTTCTGTAGTTATTTTGTGTCTCTTTGCAGTTTCTTTGGATCTCTTTGTGGTTATTTTGTGTCTTTTGCAGTTCCTTTGTATGTCTTTGTTGTCATTTTAAGTCTTTTCCAGGTCAGTATGTATTTATTTGGGTAACATTTTGCAGGTGAAGGCCACACGAGGCATTGATACTTTGGCCCCTGGGCCTATGCCTGGTAAGCCTGTTCAGTAATCCATCTATGCATTTGGTGTGTTTCCACTCTTACTCTAAATATGCTGAGCAAGAACAGACCATATAAATGGTGAAAGTATTGCATTACATACTTCTGCCAATCCCAGCAGAGCTTTCACTGTTACATAACTTAAAAAAGGTTTAAAAACTAATGGCTGACCTTTGGATATTTGGGCGACTTTTAAGGGTCAAATTTTGTCCTGACATTTTTCTTAAAGGAGGAGCAAATAAGAAAGCCCTATTTGGAAGCTCCTGTGAGTATGTGTTTGCAAAATGTCTTTTTCTGCTCAGTATTTTTTTCTTTCCAGAGCCTTAATGGATTTTATGTATCCACATGGCTCCCTGCATTAGAACATTAGGCTGAATGACTGGCAACCGCTGTGTCACTCTGCCCCACGTGTAGTGTTCTGATGGCAGAGGGACGGCGCATAATTAAGCCTCTTAAGCCTACTCGCTAGGCATCTGACAAACATCTCTTTTGACTGATGGACCACTATTTTCCAGTGTTGGTAGAAATTCTGTCCGGTTGCAAAACCGATCCCATAGATTTTTATGGCTTGCAAAAATTACTCAGAATTAGTTTCTGGAGACTGATTAACCTGCTCTGATATCATCATCTATTAAAATTTGTTGAATTGGATACCCAATGCATAAAAACACACATATTTTAATGTATGTTTATGCACCTCTTTGTTGGAGCCCTTTAAGACGCCTGTAAGCTCTGTGGAAAGCAAGGTCTGCACCACAGGTGGAGAAACACATGATATTTGTGGAGCGGTTTTACCTTCTTTCCCATTTGGAAACACGGAAGCATTGCTGCATCTCATCTATACCTTAACGACTGTTCTGGTATGGAAATCAAGGTCATTTATTTTATGTTACAGTTTGGTAATAGATGCCACATTAAACTGAAGGCGAGTAAGAGTTTCAACTTTGAAAACACACATTACCAGAGAGAGACTAGGAATATTGTTTTTGCGGCTGGAGTACATCCTTTTAAATGATATACATAATGAGTTTATAATATGCATCTGGGCTACCTCCTCTCTACTTTGATGTCTTCCAAATGGCCCGGGTGTCATCAGCAAAACATGTAGGCACTTTCCCGCCTCATTGACTCCCAAATGTATTTTAAATATCATTCCTGGTAACGCAATTATTTAAAACGCTGAACTAAACACTTACTAATGGGGAAAAAGACAGCGACTTCGATAAATTCATTTCTCAAATGGTGGGCATTCATGTTTCTTTTTCTTTTTTTTTTTCCTCTGTGAAGCGGAGGCAAGTCTGATGACAAAAAAAGAAAAAAAAAAACATCAGCAGTAGTAACACCCCCTGCCCTCACAGCCCCCCATGGACATATTAAATCTTTGGTTTCCTCACATTACCCACCAGAAGCTGTCTCTCCAAGGTTTTCAGCATTGTGGTCAACTGCCTTCCTCTCCCAAGGCGGCGAGAGACCGGACATCAGCAACAGGCCTGATGAGAGTGAGGCACTTCATTTATGCAATCATAGGCAATTAGTTCCCTCTGATTATGTGCCTCTTAATGCTGTTTTGAGTACTGTGGCACACAGTAATACAGAAAGAGATTAAACTATAGCCCTCCCTCCACACTGAGCAGTCATTTAATATACTGAGAACATAATGAAATGTACACAGTAATTACAGTAATATTAAATGCTAATGGGTTTGCAATTGGATCTGTTGTTAGTTTAAGACAGAGTGCACCCAAAGAAAGTCTAAGTTTGGAGAGAGCGCCACCATGACATCAGAGCACTTAATTATCCATCAGGTGTTTCTATTATTAATGATTTATGTGTTACTTATTGTTAGGAAGCGAGAATGTGTCTGGTATGTGGGCAATTCTGTGCTGGTAAGAGAGCAATTAATGTGTAACTCGCACATTTCAGTTCACATCTGGGGAGTTAAAAGAAAACTAAGGTCTGAAGTTTGTATTCAGGTGGTAGAATAACTTGGAGGTCACCATGGAAACATGATAAGACTTAATGAGCATGCTTAATTAGCAAGCAAAAGAGAAGCTAGTTGTTGAGTGTATGCCTTTGTCTGCTGATTCTGATTCATGTCTTGGCTTGCTCTAATTCTCTTAATATCATATTGACTCTGGCAGTCCATATGGACACATTAAGGTCGGCACACACAGTCTGCTTTAAGTTTTCAATGCCATTAAAGGGCCTTTGATAGCCAATCTACACTGGTTTCCTTTCATATGTATATATGGCTCATCAGAGTCCACAACAGGGCTTAGACAAGGTGTCGTATTTGCAAATCTCCCCTAGGTCTCATCACAATGCTGAGATGTTGGTGGAGAACCTAAATGAATTTATAGAGCCTTGAATTGAACAGTAGCTCCAAACTATTCCGTGGAAGCATGATTACTTTTTCTGTACTCTTTCAGCTCTGAGCCCACTACCTATAATGTATTGTATCGGTCTTTGCAGATTCCAATTGTCTCTCAATGCACTGATCACCACGCAAATAGCCCTTTGTTTCATCATGACAATTGAGAGGTTCATATTTCAACCTAATAGTCCTGTATAACTTTAACCATCTATCACAACCTCATTTCATTGCGGTTGCAGTTAATACGCGCTTCCCTGCCAAGTGGAACATTTTCTAATGATGCACTCTCACACGAAAACAAGGCAAGCCAGCCCGGGCTCTGCATCACTCACTAATGCATCCATCCATAATGTGTTCATAGCAGTCTGCCTAAAGGAGACAGCGATGACTACCACCAGGCATGGGCATGAGAGAGGATATGGGGAAGGGTGCAAGATACAAAACCTAAATGGGCATGATAATCATGAACAAAGTTACTGCCATTAAAGACTGTATCACCCCCGTAATAACATCTGTAGATTTCACATCATTACCAAGAATACTGGGAAACATCTAAAATGGGTATCTCAACAATAACAGTCAGCGGTGGGAGTCACATCCAAGTGCATTATCACACTGAGCCCGGCTTTGCAGGATGTTGACAAGGGTAGCCTAATAGGTGTATGTAAAGCCTGATGTAAACACCATCCTAATTAGAGAGACCTTTATCAGTTCCTCCATTTTATGCAGATTGGACTGGTGCAAACGCTAGTGTCATTATCCTGTAATCAAGTACTATTCAGTTGACAGGATCGTCTTTTAAAACCCTGATTAGAATGCATAACAAGGATACAATGTTGCATTATTTCCTCTGTCAGTTTATAAATATGTCCATTTTTAAAGCTAACTGAATAATGGATCAGGGTTTGGATGAAGACGTCAGAGGTGAAAAAGATTTCTTTTAGAACAGACTTCTGCTTTATCTTAAAATATAATAAAAAGTATATTAATCAGTTTGTACCCGTAATGTTTTCATTGTCTTCACATGTGAGATGAGTGATTACAAATGAGTAAGAGACATAGGCTACACCTATTCTTCCTCAAACATAAAAAACACACTTTGAAAACTTGCAGATTGTATTTCAACACTTACCCCTGTTTTAACGCAACTCTAGATCCATCATAGACTTGTCTAACCATCTTCCACAGATTTTCGCTGTCAGTTGGATTTTTCCCCAGTTTCTCATTTTAAGGCTTTTTTTTTGTTCAGTCAAGTATAGATAGATACACACACACTCCTTTCTAATCTTGTGGAACACATCACCATAATTAAACAGTTAATTTACCTATAGTTATTAATGTTATTTACTATTCTAAAACACTCACAGTTTTTCCAATGGGCTATAACAACACAACATGTAGCATATCCTGTTGAGATTTTTCCTACACAACAAGCGAGCAAGAAATGTCACTTCCGGCCGCCATCTTGTTTTGACGTAGCAACTTTTTTTTAATGGTAGGCGGGGTATTTAAAGTTTTTTTTTTTTTTTTAGCAGCCTGCGAGAAACAGAAATATTGTAAAGTCGTCAAAGCGTCGGTAAGTGTCGTCAAATTACACTGTTCTTCGTGCAAAGTTTGTCGTGTGTTGACGCATTAACGGAAAGCTAACGTTAGCTTGGGACAACATAGGGCAGCTAGTCGCTGTGCTAACAGAGTCACCTGAGTCTGGACACTTCCTATGAGGCGACTCTCAGAGTTTATTTCCCATCGCATTTTATTTGTGTCTGAATCATTGCAAAGACTATATGACTATACACAATCACGACTATGTTTACTTTCTGTTGCAGCTCCGCGTGTCTGAATGTAATGCTAATCTGCGTATTGGTGTTTCTTGTTTCTTGCATGTCTGTTTGTGCTAACATGCTGTAACATGCTAACATTGCTTTGCATGGCTTGTGCTACATTTTGACAATCTCTGTTTGCTGTAGTGAATGTTGTCTTTAAGTTTTTATGCTGTCTTTTTCCTCTGAATTGTTCTGTGAATTTTATGCTTTTATTAAACATCTTGCCAAAGGACTTCAGTTAAAAATTAGCCACCTGGCTAACACTGGCACATTTACATTTATGTTGATTTATGTGCGTTGTCCTTATAAATAACGTAAATGAGATAACAACCGATTAGATGACTGACAGTAGCTAAGATTTGTTCAAGCTTCATTTATGTCACCCTCTCCACATCACATCCACCTGTTTAATTCAACACCTGTCGGGGCTGGTGTGCTCTCAGTGCACCCCAGTTTATTTGTGTCTCATCAACATGCACAGGTGCCTTTGCTTTTGGATCGATAGGAGTGTATGATGAATGATGTATACACATGTGGTTTGTGTATGAGGATGTAAAACAATGTGGATGACAAAGTCTTTGTGCAAGCAGAAAGTTTGATGCCACTCAGCCTCGTCATACTTAACTGAATGCTGCAGTATGCATCAAAATGGCAATTAATACTCTGTCAAATATGATCAGTATCCACAGTATTATACAATATGTGCCAGTCGTAGAGTTGTGATCCCATACCACACTGTCTTCTGTTATGCTTACAGTTTGGGATTAGTGGTAAGACGTAATAAAACAAGTCGAGCTGTCAGAATGTGAGGATTGGGAATTGGCTCACTTTGGAGCTTGATTAGAAAAAGACTTTGTAATTTTCAGTGTCAACATGCATAATCTGACAGCTAGATATCTGATAGCACTGAGCAAATGAATACAGGTGTGTATATACATGCAGCATCATACTGACCCAATGCATGTGGGTTATTGTAACACTGTACAGTTGATCTCACCATTAACAATTCAATGGTCTGTTTGCAAATACAACATTTATAGCTGTCATTAGGTCTGCTTACCAGACACTCAGTCAACATGACAGATGTGCAGTTACCCCATCTAGTGGTCAATACTGACGCGTCACTGCAAATGAAAGAAGGGAATAAAAAAAATGAATAGAAATCTGCTTTTTGTGCTGACGTTTATTGAAGTCAGCCAGATTACAGTTGCTGTAGAGGTTTGACATCTTTGTCGCAACAACTTTTTGGGTGTTGAAGTCTTCATTTGGAGCTGGTGTACTTGGTGACAGCTTTGGTTCCCTCAGACACGGCGTGTTTAGCCAGCTCCCCGGGCAGCAGCAGTCTCACCGCAGTTTGCACCTCTCTGCTGGTGATGGTGGAGCGTTTATTGTACTGAGCCAGGCGGGACGCCTCTGTGGCAATCCTCTCAAACAGGTCATTCACGAAGGAGTTCATGATGCTCATTGCTCTGCTTGAAATGCCCGTGTCCGGATGGACCTTTGAAGGCGGAGGGACAATAATTAGTTAGTTACTTTTAAAGACAGGAAAACCCGAAGCAGTTCAAGTGTTTTCACCCACCTGTTTCAAAACTTTATAGATGTACATCGCGTAAGTCTCTCTTCTTTTGGCTTTTCTTTTCCCCTTTTTCTCACCCGAACTCTTCCCCTTCTTTTTAGATATATCATTAGTCATTTTTAAACGATGTCAAATATTAACTTTGACAATATGAAGTACGCCAAATGCAAAATCAAGCTCTTTAGGAATAATTATCCCAGTTTTCTGGCGCATGGACAGCTGTTTATGTAGCGTGCGTTGATTAGTGACTGATTAAGCTCACCTGCTTTGTTTTTTTGGAGCGAGTAGATTTAAGCTGCACATTAAAACGAAATTAATTATAACGAGAATGGATATAACTGCAGCTAAGATGCCTCCAAAACGTGTCAGTTTTTATTCAGGCAAGTAATGTTTGTGTTTTTGCACTGCTGTCATGCAATGTAACAAACAAAGGTTGAATGATACCATTGCACATAATGATGGCGTCCACTAGGTGGCACACTTGCACCATTTTTAAGGCCACATGAAACCTTAAAATTGGAGCTGTCTACCTGTAGTAGAGTCCCCTGTAATCTATTGTAATCTTCCATGTAGCCAGTAGCTAACAAAATATTTTAGACCTAGGGGTAGTTTAGATAACGTAGCTTTTACAGGAAAAGACTTCTGAGCTGCATTTGTAGTCACAGTCAGTGTTCAGGTAAGCTCACTCTTGATCCGCATGTGGACCTGCACCGTTTCCAGATAGATTAATGCACACTGAGGCTATGCTTATTAAAAATGTATGGTATTATGAGCAAGGCAGGATTAAAGCAGGCACTTGCCTCAAAAGCCCAGCCCCAAAAGCCCCAGGTTCATTTTGTCTGATTAAGTGTGTGGCAGATATGTTTGGGAATTTTCAGTATTAATGTCTAGTCTTGAAGCTTTCTAATATGGTGTTATACTTTGCTAAGTCCTTATCATTTTAAATCAGACTGTATTTACTTGGTGCATTAACTGTTTTGTGTCTAAATAAACTCCTGTTTTGGACTAATTGCAAAGGGACACTAGTATTTCAGCTTCGTGCTATTAAATTGCCTTTTGGTTTCCTTGGCATATTGGGCATATTCTCAACATATTCTCTTATCACATTCAGATAACAGAAAAATCCAGATACTATGTATATAATGTCCAGTGTCTTTGCAGCAATAAGTGCACAGTGGTGGTAGCTGGTGGTATACATTAAGCCATGGCAGGTTATGATCTGAGGCCCCCTAGTGGGTTCGTCTGCCCTCCTGATGTACACAGAATGTATTTCAGCTTTTTGTTGGTGTTACTATAGTGTCTGGATGTTTTAATGGGGAGGTTTGTTTGTTTAGTAATGTTGTATTTACATCCCTAAGCTTGTGTTTGATCCTGTACACTTTTATGTGTAGACCATCTCGAACAAATTCAAGATTTTCATGCTGATAATTGGGATAAAAATGTGTTTGCTCCAGGCCTGTAATTTCCTTTTAGATATTCTTGTTGTGTTATTCGGATGAAAAGTTTAACATCCAAATTGGTCCGCAGTGTGTGATTGTTCTAGTCGTGTAGTTTAATAGCGTATTTGAGGACTAACTCAGATTTGATTATGAAAAATGTCAGTGTCTACTGAGTTTGACTGCACATATTATTTTCTCTAGCATTTTATTCTGCATATCCCACAAGGTTTTTTTTTTTTTATTTCTCAGATTTCAGTTCAACAATATCTCCTTTTATATACTTGAATATGATATCTCCTAAAAATGATGTACCAGTTTAAGTGACAGTTCACCCCGTAATTGAAAATACATATTTTTCCTGTATTTGTAGTGCTGTTTATTAGTCTAGATTGTTTCGGTGTGAGTTGCTGAGTGTTGGAGATATTGAGATATCTGGCCTCTCCTCAATATAATGGAACTAGATACATTTGAAAAACTCAACAGCAATGTCTCTTTCCAGAAATCATGACCTGGTTACTCAAGATAATCTGCTGACCTTGTTGTGAGCAGTTTTGTATGGAAACTATTTTCTTTGTTCCAACATACACCCACCAATCATATCATCTCACAGAAAGGAAGGGTGCAACTACTCATAGACGTGAGGCTCGTGCTTGTGACAGCATGAGATGTAAATATTTACTACAAATGCAGCTGTAGCCAGTATCTCATTATCACTATTCTCATTCATATTTTAGGAAGCTACAAACTATTCTTAGCCACAAAATAAGCCTGAAAAGCTGTGAATCAATACAGAAGTATAGAGAGTTTTTGCATAGAGATGATACACCGTCTCCTATGTGGTTGCATTGGTGTGAACCGGCGGGTTGCAGAATGCCGCTTGCAAGTAGTTGCCTATTTAAACTCGTCCTGTCATGAATCTCTGGTCTGAACTGGGCTTTATATTCGAGGGAAGGTAGACATCTCTACGGCTGATATCTCAAACACTTGGCAACTCACACCAAAAAAAACCTATATTGATAAACAGTACCACAGGTAATGAGAAATATTTGTATTTTTGATTTTGCGGTGAACTGTCCCTTTAAGTATAAGCCAATAATACAATTCAAAGATGTATCTATCTTGTCTGATGTGTGTGTCTTGTGTATCTATATATACTATATGTTCTAGCTCCTGTATCAAAGACATTTTATCTGTTTGATTGATGAGACCCAAGGCACTTGGGTGAACTGAACACAAATAATACCTTTTATCATACAAACACATCTCTCTAAATAGTAAAGCACTTTATCATGCCTATTCTTTACTATCATACCAAAGCTCGGGCCAGTTGTTTCAGCCTTAAACCTGCTAGTGAGGTTCCACTCAATTTTGAGATACACCCGTATCATGAATCATCTGATCGTATAGTGGGTAAGCAGTGAAAGTGAGAAAGTTACTGCGACATCACTCTCTATCAAGTAGGCTATTTAGGTTGTAGAGTGTGAAGTAAATTGACAGTAGTGTCAAGGCAATCACCTAAGAGCTCTAAGCAGTGGAGCTTTTTAATAAGAGCTTCATCATGGGAGCGTTTTGGGTTTTAAATAGCTCTGGGCTCATTACTGAAAACCTTTAGCAAGTCACAGTTATTTATTTAAATTCCCACAAAACAAGATGTAAAGAGACACATTTCTATCTGTCACGGAGTACACACAAAACTCTGCTCACCGATATACAAACATCTAGTCAGCTGTGTTGAAGCATTGATATATTCAGCCTAAGCAATATGAGATCCATATTATTTGTCGACAGGTTTTACATGAAGTGTTTTTGCTGAAAAATATCAAGGACCCTCTGATGTTCTCTTAGATTTGCTTAATTATCTGCTTTTATTTCTTTTTCTGTTTAGAAATCCGTACATTTGTATTGATGAATGATACCCTCAGTGTTACAATTTGAGCATGTAATTAGTCCCAGATCTCGTCACAGTAAATTGCCATTCCCAGGTCCAGGGTCCTGGACTTTTTCTTCTCCTCTCAGTTTTGTTCTCCACGAGCACACAGCAGATATTGAGCAGTAGATTACATATGAATAGGCCCTTATCTCAGACAGCATTTATGCAAGGTCATTTGCAGCAACTGCCACACGCATTGAATAGCAGCCATTGGTTGACTGTATTGTGAAGGCCGTCTTTTTCTCTGTTGTCTGGCAGAAATCTGCAGTTTGCATGTTTCATCTGTGAAGAGAAGGTGGAAAAAAGGTGAGTGAGTGTGCGCGCACATCTGCTACCTCGCTTAGTCTGTCTGTCACAGAAAAAGAAAAATGTCGGCTGCTGGGTTTATCGCAGCCTTTCATATCAACATATTGCTAAAGGCTAAGAGGAGTGTTTGTTTTATTTTTTTCCTGCAGGGTTTGTAGCTTAATAGAACAAAGCTTAGTTTGATGCCTGCAGTGATTACTCTGTAGTTGCCGAATGCACAAGTTGTTTCACAGTCTTTTATACACAAAAACCGGTTTCTGTTTCTGTAAACATATCCACACTAAAACAAATGTTGGAGCTTCATAATTTTCCCCCTCATTGGATGAGAAATTCAAACCCTTAAGGATGAAACATTTAGCATTCAGTTATCTTAACAACAAAAAGTCTGTGATAGAGTGCAGGTGAAAAAGGGTCAGGAACGTTATTTGCTGAACTAGTATCGTAAACAAAATAGTTATTTTTCATTTCTAATATGGACCACGCACTAGGGTTGGGAATCATCACAGATACTATATTATCATAGTACTTAAATCCTGATTCAATATTATGGCGATGTTAAATGTTTTGTGGTATGAGATATTGATATTTTAATAACAAATATTGCCATACATTGTGATTTATTATCGTTTTTCAACTGCAAATTATGTTCCCAAAGTAAGGTTGCAGCGATATATCGGTTTTAAGGTATACCATGACATAAAAGTTGACGGTTATCATACTTGTACATTTGCTTATCTGCAATACTGAAAAAAATGCAACTGGACGGAGAATCTCTCCTTTATTTTTGTTTCAAGTTTCAGTTATAAAACTTTTAGAAAAGACTCCTGCACACTGTCTAACTTGCAAAAATTATGATTTTAATGCTGCAGCGTTTCGGTGACTAGACCTTTATCAGGTTTTGCCAGACCTTCTTTGTTTTAAGTTTCAATTATAGTAATAAAACATTTGTTCTACCAAAAATAACCCTTATATTTTAATTTCTTTAAGAGTCATTCTGACTGATAATAATATAAATTCTGTAATAAAGCGATACTGTTAAACTGTGATATTTTCTGAGATAGTTATCGTACTTTGAAAATCTCATACCGTTGCAACTCTCCTCCAAAGCATATATTTTTTCTAATAATATAACTTTTTCAGTCTGTTAATCTCACATCAATCATTTGTATTGCAGCAAAATATATCTAGTGGACTAAAAAAGCAATTGATGTTATTATTGTAGTAAGCTACCAAATGTTTAATTTGTATTTGCAGTATTAATACTTGATTTAAAAGAAAAAATCAAGACTTGACATCCATGTATCAATAAAATATTGTCATGGAAAATATTACGATGCCATGCAACATCGATTTTTCCCACATCGCCTCTACACTCATCTAAACTGCTGTAGACTTGAGGTTAAATTTTTAGTTGTTTAGTCACAGTGTACTTATGTAAGCTGCTGAACACAGTATGTAGCAATACAGAGTGCTCAGAGACCGGGGGTAGTTATAAAGGATCACACCTTCAGTCTAATCTGCTGTTCAGATAATGTTTTTGCTGCTCCGTGCTGGCATTGCTCTGCTCGGTGCAGTGTTGCATCTCCGCTGCTCCTTCTTTAACTTCATGATGTATGTGCTCTTAAATGTCAACTGCTTTACTGCAGGGTTCGGTTCCTAACAGGGTAATCTGTCCTCCGAGGTGCTTGCCAGATCTGCATAACTTGGGCATCACCAAGAATGACAAACTGTAATTGCTCCTTTTAGCTTTACATCATATCAGGACGGCCTGCTTGTCTTAGGAATTTTTGCTGATCTGTGGTAATTATAGCATATTAGTTAATGTAACATCTTTTAGGTACACATAGTGAGAGAGGCAACATTGCTGCAGTACTGTTTTCACTAAATTAAGATGTTAACTGACATGCTTTTTTTTGCCAAAGCTTTTGCACCACATATTTGGTGACAGTGAGCAGCACAGCAGACCAGCGGTATAAATCAAATTGTTTGTGACTATGCTTTATGGACCAACCTCAACCATATCACATCTTGTTAAGACATAAGTCAGATTAAAAGCATTTCTCTGAAATCCTGGCTTCAGTTAGCGCTCCATAAAGTAGCTTTTGATCACATTTGCTTATTTCTGGCAGTGCTAAACATTTTATAGTGCATTAACCCAGATAAAGCTGTTGTGGATTAATAGGCAACACATTTCCTAAACGTGCAAAAAAACTAAACATGGAACTGTAAAGTTAAAGGTCTAGCCTTCTTATATAGGCACACATATTAGCCTAGACATTATGTGAGTCACTCCTCACTCCAGTCTAGGTTGCATTAGGGTCAACTTGTCTATAAATGCTATTAAATCTTTACAATATTTTGTTGCTTTCACAAACATATCTGAACTAGTTAACATGCAGTGCTGACATTGCCTTGGTAATGAAGAAACAGACGAGCCTCTATAAGCCGGAGGTATTTTAGCCCTGGAATTTTTCAGAACATTAGTTGATAGTTAAAAGTCAAATTCAAAGGCCCCCAAAAAAGAGAGTGCAGTGCTTAGCAGCGACTCAAATATTACCCCTCCTTATTAATATTCACTGCATTATGCTGTGCATTCTACCATCCACTTGAAAGCCAATTACTGTTGAAAAGTCCACCACTTTCATCCTGCAATCTGCAACAACAGGCATGCCTGCCAGTATGAATTTGGGATTTAACTTTGCTAATCTTTACACAGGACAACGTTACCCAAATGTAAAGAGAATGCAAATAAATGCAGCGTGAAGGGTATTTGCATTCTATTACAGGATATGGAAATTGAATGTCAAATGCAGATTTATGCAACAATAACAAAAATCACTATACTCTGATGTTGAATATTTATCAATATGTGAGGAAATGTTTGTTTCACTGCAGACAATTCAGTTATTTATCACAATCTACTTTTTATTGCAGTTTGAAATCAGCGTTCAGTTACTGTGAGACCGTGTACGTAATATTATCACTGTAGTCGCAGGATTTCACCTCAGGGCTTCCTGTTTTTCTCATATAAAAGGTGAGGTTTAGTTCTTGCAGGACACTTAATATCATAGACACAATAGGTCAGGTTATAGTCAACCCTCTGCACATCCACCACACTCCACAAATTGGTCCAATACTTGGAGATAGTCCGTTATACTCAGTTGCTGCTGTTGGTTTGCTCACTATGTGTTTTCCTAGTTAATGTATTTTCAGCGAACACCACTACAGCATACATTTCTAGTTGTCCCAGCACACTCACTAATATATGTTATTCTCATTGCAAAGTAGTATCTAGTACCATAACCATTCAGCCAATTTCGTACTCTATTTCTGTTTCAGGCAGTATCCTTAAGGGATTTTTTGTTTGCCAGTGTTTGTCAGCAACACTGACTTTGCTCGCTCTGTTTGTGAATGAAGACATATTAAAACTCAGTGAAGGTCTCATATGTTAAACAGGCACAGCATCATCCATCACTGTTAAGTGTTCTTTTTTGCACATTAATCATTATCGGTCATGACTGTGAATACAAAGGAGCGCAGGTGAATTTTATACATTTTAAATCATAGGAGGAGATTATGTAGCCTTGAGTCAAACATCAACCACTTGCAAATTCAAATTAATCAAGTCTTAATCAAGACATTTTGACAAGGAATAGTATTGGATGTATTTAATGTGTTATGATGTTATGAGCTAATAAAAGTGGCTTTTTGACTTTAGCTTGTACCGCTTTTGGGGGGAAGTAGCAAAAAAAAGGGCTGCTGTCTTGTAGTTTTGAAATTGCAATACCTCAGATATTGTTTTGGTAGAGCCATTCTAAGTCTTAGCGTTCCCTGTCAGGAGAAAGACTGTGATGTGATGGGCAGATTCAAAACCACAAACTTCTATCACTTCGGGCATCATGTTGCATTTCCTTCCGTGAACATTTCTTTAAATTGCATCTCGACTGTGACAATGTATGGTTGACATTGCATTTCTCAGAAGTTGACTGATGAAATGGTTCAGGTAGTTTTATCCCAACTGCATGCCTCTATAGTGTTGTGGGTAATGGTTGCTATGGTCTCTGTGCGTGGTTACTAGGGCAGAATATTGATTTAATCCTCAAGGGCTGTGGTCCTATCCTTGGCGGTTCACCTATTGTTATGATAATAAGACATCCCCGGGTAGCCAATGAGTGATAATCTTGTTTGGTCCTCGGAGAAATGAAAAGGGTTCTCAGACTGGTGTGGTGAAATATTAACCCTAGTAGAATCACCAACTCCATTACCGGTCAAGCCTGAAACTCTCATGTAGTCACACACAGCGAACCGTATCCCTCGTCTGCAAGAGCCAGACTGAAATGCTTTTGGGATTAGTCCATCTCTTGGAACATGAAAGAAAATGGAAATATTTAACCCATGCTGTCACAAGAGAGGATACATACATTCATATGATATATCAAGATCTTAAATCAGATGATGAATGAATTATGTAATGAAGAAAACATTTAACCAGCTGGTTTGGGTCACATATGTGCCTGCTTTACTTGTTTGCAGTGATATGAAAAGGTTAAACTGTGGACATTTCTGGAACTCCATTATATCAGCGCGATAAATATGCAACCTGTAGCATTCTCGTATGCGAGCAAACATGTTGGCGGCAGAGACTGTGGGAGCAGATTAGAGAATAATAACACAGTGAAGGTGGTGTCCAGATTGAGAGACTTCCCCTGTGAGCACAGACACACAGGCAAAGCAGCCATTCAGCAGTGGGATGGATCCTGACTACTAAAGAGGGAGAGGGAGAGAGAGGGAGACTGAAAGAGAAAAAGAGAGAGAGAGAGAGAGAGCGCAAGAAATGGGGGAGTGGTGGGAGAGAGAGAGAGGAAGCGAAAAAGAGAGGCTCCACACGGCAGAATATAAATCTGTATGTTAACAGGACTAAAGCTGGAGGTCTCGAAGCGGCTTTAGTGGTTATGCTGGTGGGGGGTGACCATACAGCATCAAGAGGTGGTCTTCCCTATTAACTGAGGATCTGTGCAAATAAGGAAGTGGAGCCCGTGGGAGCTGTGAACGCCGGTTGTCAAGCACAGTGGTGGGCTGGTCGGAGGTCTCTGACCCCCTGATTTTTATTTCTGGAAGAAAAAAGAAGAGCCAAAAAAGACACGAGAGAAAAAGGAAGGTGGCAGCGAGGGGACCAGTGAGCCATTTCTCTCTTTATTACTTCCATTCACAAAACCATTGCATCCCATTATCACAGCGATGTAGAGGCATTCTCTCCGCTTAGAGGAGGAAGGGTCCCATTGACTGCTGAGGCTTAGCACCTCTCTCCAAACGCTAGCCCTTTTCATTGCAGTCCCCCCCTCATCTCTCGCCTCTATCCTTACGTCTGCTATTTTCTCTGTTCTCCTCTCTTTTCTTGTCCCTTGTATTCTTGTCCCTTTTCACACCACTCAGGAATCAGGAGGCATTGCGTTTTGGTAGAAGTGGGTGTTTCTGGAGCTGTCATTGTGTTTGGTGCCGCTACAAAGGACAGCTGAGCAGGGAGTGAGAGAGACGGCTTTGGAGATAATAAAACAGCAGCCTGAAAGGAAAGGGGGGACCTGGGACTACAGGAACAGCTGACAACCACTGGAAGGTGAATTGGGATGAAAAGAAAACTGTTACAGAGACTGACAACCATTTTAAGGTAGCTATTTATTGAGACCAATACCACTTCTGGAGGGGAATAAAGAAGCAGTGCAGCCAAACCAACACTGCCGGTTGGATTCTCCTATTGCTGTTGCTAAGCAAAGTCTTTAACCTGAAGTTCTTGGGCAGACAGTATTGAGCATCACTCTACAGCCATGAAGGGAAGCTCAGAGGAAAGCATTGAAAGCATCAGGCCCTCCAACCTGCAAGCTTTTGCTAACATATCCACCCTACATGGCATGAGTCACATATTCGCCTATGGGCACATGACATTCCGTCGGTTTCTTTGGAGTCTTTCCTTCCTCGGTTCACTAAGCTTATTGTTGCTGGTCTGCATGGATCGAGTGTCATATTACCTGGAGTACCCTCACGTCACCAAACTGGACGAGGTGGCGGCGACGAACCTCACCTTCCCAGCTGTTACCTTCTGTAACCTCAATGAGTTCCGCTTCTCCAAAATCACCAGAAATGACCTGTATCATGTGGGAGAGCTCCTGGCCCTCCTCAATAATAACTATCAAATAGCCAACCCACACTTGGCTGAGCCCGAGGTTCTGGCTGCCCTAAAGGATAAGGCAAACTTCCAGAACTTCAAGCCCAAACTGTTCAACATGACTGATTTCTATAACCGCACAGGTCATGACATCGGTGACATGTTGCTGCAGTGCACCTTTCGAGGAGAGGATTGCTACCCGGTCAACTTCTCCACAGTAAGTACTGATGCGCTCTCTTATCTTAACATGCTGATATTCTGCACAGTATGTTTGCTGTTCTATTTCCTGCCAGACCTGACAGCCTGTCCCTTTCTTTTATGTTCAAATGAGCTTAAAGTGAGTTTTAATGTTGCTTGAGCTATTTATTTGAAACAGATGCCTGGCTTTAATGCATCTGGTACTCTTAATATAGTCCAGTGTTAATGTTGAGGTTGTTATTTCTTAAGTGTTGTCAGTACTTCCAAAAGCTGCTGTTGTTGGTAGTGGTGTTACATTGTGTATTGCAGTTGATGCTTGTGCTGTGCTGATAGCAAGTAGTGCATAAAACCTGAGATAAGGGTAAGATCCTGAGGTGAACTGCTGCAAAAATTCCCTTTTTACCATTACTGGATCGCATAGTGAGCTCTGAAGACAGCTTGGTTTTGAGAAAAAGGAAATCATTTTTCTTAGGTGCTGTGGGTCCCTATCTTGTGGAAACACCTTTCCATGAGGTCAAAGTGATGGTTGAGGCATGCACACAGCATTTGTTTTGCAAATCTGACAGATGCTTTAATAACTTTGTTCAAATCAAAGTTCGTCACTGATTATTGCTTTGTTATGAGGTCGGAGTCACCGTGCTGTCTGTTATCATTATTTCCCCACCTTGTTTATTCTGCTCATTCAAATTTTCATCAGTGCTGCTCCAAATTATCTGTTTCAGACAAGTTATTTCTCAATCGCCGAGGGAAACAATTTAATGTTTGTTGTTGCATTTCAAATGTATAAACAAAACAGATACTTCTCCAAAGATTATTTTGGAGATGATTCAGGAAAAAAAAGGTGCTGTGGTGCTGAGTTATCACCAAGCAGTCATACTGTGTGCTTTGATTCATTCAACACTCCATTTGGCTATGTATCCAATCAAGCATAACTCTTCATTCACCATTCAGTATGAATGAAGTTCACTAGATTGTAAAGGGATTGCTTTTAGTTTGTTGTGTTAGCTGATTATATAGCTGATAATACATTACCCATTTAACGATGGAGTACTAAATTGAAAAGTAGTTTGGAATAGACACAGTAACATAAATTTGCCCCACAGTAGTTTCACGTGTTGATTAGAAGTAATGGACTATATTAGTTAAAGCAGAGACCTGGATCTGGGTGACATCAGACAATATGTTGTCGTAAAGATCTTAACACGCTCGGTAACTAGCTGCACTGTAAGATGTGGCTGTGATATTTTTAAAAAGTGCCATTTACACAAGGACTGTGAGTAGGCCTTCATGTAAAGGATGGCTTCATAGTTAGTTTTTGTATTTTTAATGGAAATATATTCAGAAAAAGAAAAATTATGTAGTTCTTGAGCCTTACTTAAAATGGTTTAATTAGTGTTACAGTTAAATCAGTGTAATGAAAACTAAAGTAAGAATGTGTGACTATATTACTGTTTATCACTGTAGTTTATCTGAAATTCACGTGTACGCTTTTGCTGTCATGACACTTACTGCTGTCCAATGCAAGAATATAAGTTTAGGTTTATTCATGTTGTTTCATTACTATAAGGCCACTTTATTTGAATGAAATACAGATCCAAAAGGCAGTAGGCAAAGCTCTCCTTGGCTTGGTCTGGATTGCCCATTATTTTATTTAAACAAGAGTACATTGGCCAAAAAGAAAACACATAATAAAGATGCAGCCTAGGGATAGGCAGCACTGCAATATCACTTGTTTCTGTTTCACTTCCCTCTCTTATTTTAAGACATTTTATTATTCTCACTGCGTCTGTGTCCTATATCCCATCTCTTAAAGTGCAGGTTTGATGGAGTACCACCTAACTTACTTATCTCTCAATTGAGTCTATCCACTCTCAAAAATACGATTTCTTATCTTCGTTGTATCTTTAATCAACCCTGAAAGAAATCCCCGCAGATGGCCAGTTTTTAAATGACTGACTCTATAATCTTCAGGGTTGATCAAAACTCTTCGCTCCTGTGTGAGAAGATAAAACACTAATTTAATATTGATTTTCAGTCTTATTTATTTATTTATTTTTTCAATTGGTGTCACGAATATTGCGAATTGGGAATGTCTGCATTTACATGTTTGTTTCCAAGCAGCACTCAAGAGTGTCTTGAGAAGCAAATCATTCATGAGAAGCTAATTGCCGTTGTTTTGCTTGATTGAAAATGCTTTCGCTGTAAAATGAGCTGGTAGAAAACAGTTAATGCATTTGGATTTGTTGCGTGTTTACTTGTTGTTGTTGGGCAAATTTGGTGGTCCAGCAAACTGTGAACTTTCACCTGACCGTGAATTATTGGCATCTGATTTAAACAGCCTCGTTGATACCCATCCATCACTGCGGTGTGTTGTTTGGGTTGGAGAGGGTGAAGCAGTGCCACACCACCCTGCATTCTGCTCTCAATGGGCAGATATGTGTTTGTCAGGACTTGGATGAGCGCCAGTATGCCATACCCATTGAGCTGAGTGTTTGGTGCTGTATCTGATAATAATCTCACACAACTAACTGCGAACACAGAGGCTTGCTCTCTAATAGAGTAACCGAGTTCATAACCTGCTTCTGTGGGGGGAAAAAACATCTCAGCAGTTTATGAGAAAATCTTCAGCAGAACTGTGAAATCAAGACATGCTTCTAATATACAAGGTTGTATTTTGTTGACTTTATTCGCTAATATGTGTCCATGCTGTTTTCTTTCCAAACACGAAGTTGCTATTCACTGGCAGAATACTGATATTTAGACGACTACTACAGGAAATTTTCAATTATTCAAATTCCCCCACAGACATGTTGAGAGGAAGATTTACAATGCAAAGGACTGTGGGAGTGATGAGCTTTGACCTTGAATAAATGAAGGAAGAATTCCATTATGTCTGGGTTATGATGCAGTTGGGAAACAAAGCATTGAAAATGTTTTGCATTGTAATGGGTGGGTGGGCAAGGGGAGAATGCATTAATTTGTATTTCCAATGCAATTAACCAGTTTAGTCCATCTTAATGATTTCATTCAGCATATGTTACCACTGTTGTGAAAAACTGAGATTTTTCTCATGGACTGTGGCCAAATTTAAGGGAACATTTTGTACCTCCTGCTGAAATTCAAAATAATGAACATGAAAGTTAGCTCTCTAGCACCCTGTCAGGGCAAGCTGTCTCAATATTTAAAATCAGCTTCTTCCAGGGCAGTTGTTATCTTTATAGAATATCATGGTCTTAAGATGAGTTTATTCTGTAACCCCCAGATCCTTATGCTTGAATTTCTTGAGCCTCGGAAAGATGAAAGACATTAACACAATCTCTTTGGTGAGGTGTAAAAATCTACCTTTCAGTCTGAAGTGAACCACAGTTCAAATCTTCTCCTAAAATCTCACAAAAGCTGCTTTCCATCTCCACTATAATAGTCGTCCTGATCCTCGAATCCTGAAACCTCGATTTGGGATTTTTCTATTTAAAGATCACAGTAGGATTAACCCGATGCTAATCTTGACATTTTGTCACCATATTGACAGTAATCCACCAAAAATAGTTTAATTTAACTCGCTGGAGATTACACAGACTTATATTTTTAAGACAGAATTGGAGCTTAAATGGCTGTGTTCCTGTCAACAAGATGACCTTTATCAATATGTATTTATTGACTTGCTGTGGCTCTGAAAGACCGCATGAGTAGCCTATGACTAACACCGTATGTAAATGGCACCTCAGTCGATGATAGACTGCAGCTAGTGAACAAGAGCTTGATTATCATAATCTGATAGTGTGGATGTAGCTGCTCCATTCCTAAGTCCTGACAGGTCATGACAAGTCCCCCGGGGCTGCATTTCTGTCCATTTCTTACAGAGTGTGTAAAATCAGTATTCATCATCACATTTTGCTGAAGCTCAGTCTTTAAGATGTGAGTTGTCTTTCATCTTATCATCCAGATGACAGCAGGTGCCAAGGGGATGAAACATGGCCACAGTTGAGACGAGGCTGACTGACACAATGTGACTGGTGGATCTACACATTAGATATTTATGTTTTTAGGCAGAAGTCCTCAACATTTGGAGGCTCATATCTCCTCTAAACCAGCCAGATAATATGTTTCTACAGCCCTAATATTGCAGTGTTATAAGAGCTACTGTATGTCAGCTACTGTGTGTTGGCTGGTTTGCACAAATTGAGTACAGAGCGCAGTGAAATGCACTTTAAATAATTTAAAAACGTAATTTTATAATTTCATTGTTTGCAGGGTCCGTTATTTTGTTGACAACAGTCTGCGGCAGCTGAGTTGGCAGAGTAAAATATCACAGTTCAGCAGATGGTGATGCAGATTCTGTTAATAATAACTGTAATGATTAACTGGAAGAAACCCTGTAAAATATTTTATTTGTCTCAACTCTTTGAAAACCACATTTAGAGTTCCTGAAAATAACCTCTTAGGTAATGAAGAAAGATGCTTCTTACGGAGGACATATTGACTCATCAACACAAGTGTAACTAATAACAGCTGCACTGTATTTGGGTGTACCATTGTATGTGCCCTTGAACCTACACAGAATGGAGCCATCATTAAGGCAGCATTAATGGATTTTTTTTTTTTTAAACACAATGCTGACTGACTGCCACCTGATGAAGTTGTACTGGTGATTGTGTCAGCACTAAATTACCTATTTTCACATTCGGGATACATGGGCGTGTATTTGGAGTCATGTTTTTGGCCATATGATGCATGTAAGTCTTTCATTCCCTCTTTTGTTAGCTCTGTTATGGTCTCTATAAAGCAGGGCAGCTAGATAATGGTCAGAATCATAATTATTTTGTCATATTGAGATGAGATTTCTTTAACACAATTACTTACTGACTCTGGGAAAATCATGCATTTACTCAGCTTAAACAAATGCCTCTTTAACAGTGGATTTTCTTAAACATTAAAAGTAATTCAGCCGAAAAATAAATAAAACATGCAGTATAAATGAAATCGATAAATTAAACAAATAATATAATAATGTAAACATGGGGGAAAAAGGGAGAGAGCTAGCCCTGTTGGCTGAAGAGCTATGGACTGCAATTACTCTGAGCTGCATGCATGGGAATGAAATACAGTATAATACATTTGCATATATTTCTTGCTTTTTCCCTGATGGTCTGAAGTTGCTAAATCCATCTCTAATCGCCATTTAAAATAAGAGGGGTCTAAAAGGGTCTGAAAAGTTGCTAAATTTAGCAACAAGTTGGCAACACTGGGTGCATCTTGATTGATTTTCATCTCAATTAGGCTATCTTTTTTGTTAATCGTTGGAGGCCAATCATAATTGAAAATAAAATTCCTTGCCAAGCCCCACTACCAAGTCTTTGGTGGAGAAAAATATCTGGATCTAAAGCTGCTACATGCTCTACAGTGTGCACCAGCTAGTTGCTAATTTTGTCTTTCTGCCATTAAATGCTGGGCAAGTCGTCTACAGTCTGTTTATCAGAGTTTTTTTTTCTTTCTAACAACAGCTGCCCGAGGCCCTCTCTACATGTATACAGATATTTTTGGAAACTGGTATTTCTCTCTCAGTTTTGTAGAATAATTCTGTCCATATGAACTTTGTTTTACAAAATATGTCTTTCCACACTGGATTACAAAAATGACCCCAAATACTGGCAGTCTCACCTTGTCACAAGTAGTAAAGTGTACAGACTAAGGTCACCTTTTTCAAAACACCAATCTCATTACCGTTAAATCCCATTTGATATAAAGATGAAGGAGCTCACTAAAATACATGAGTGATTGGGGCGCCTGGTGGCTCAGTGGGTAGAGCAGGCGCCCCATGTACCAAAGGCTGCGTCCTTGCTGCAGCAGTCGCAGGCTCAATTCCGGCCTGCAGCCCCCCGTCGCTATCCCACCCTGGAAAGCATCCTAGCATCTACTGGTTCAACTGTACCTGATTCTCAACATTAGTTTCTGGCGGACTTTAAAGCACGAACACTGGGGTGGAGCGAAAAACACTGGCTGCAGCAGATGCCTGCCTTCATCTGTGAAGTGGTGCAGCAATACAGAGTTCATGATTCAGTGTAATGTAGTCATTAGACCAAGCAGTGTGAACAAAACCTAAGCAAACCGATAGCAAACCGCTGTTGTTTTTGTTATTTCTATTGTATGCGCACTACACAAAGCAACATGTGACATTGTTTTCTGTAAGCTCCGTTTTACATGTCCACATAGTTAAACAGTAACTGGAGTTTTGAAGAAGTCTGCACCTTAGACGATATTTGAAAAATCTGTGTTAGTGACCTGAAACTCGGTTTGTGTGTGGATAAGAGGCCAAAATGTAGAGTCAAGTGATAATAATCTGTCCGTTCCTCACGTAGTTTTGTGATCCATTACAAAAATATTGATTAATACTGCTTTAAATGTCTGTTACACATGTGCCTTTCCTGCTCTGTCTGCTATCAGAACGGTTGTTGGGACAGCTGTACTCAAAAATCCAGCATCAGTTCGGGTCTAATCGATGCAAATGCTCAAACCTTTGTTTACATATCTTCTTACCATGTGTACACAGACAAAGACAGGCACAACACACAGAGGCATGCCTGCAGTCAGGAACATGGCAGCCAGCACTGCCACATGGAGCTTTGTGTACACATACAGGGATACACAGTGAGAGCATGTAACGACACTTCACAGAGCTACTTCCCATGAAATAGAATTTGCAGCGGTAAAACACCAAATCCACAAACTGCACCAGCAGCCACTGCATGAACCCACTGTAGTCATTTGGTTTCGTGAAGTGGGTATGTGGGCTGACTTTATGGAACAAAACTATCCTCAGAATTCAGCTGGTGGGAACAAGTATTCTTTAAATCTGCATCAGCCAGCTGATCAGTTAAAGTTTAAAAAAGTAGATTAATGTGTCCGCGCTGGACTACCAGCTGCTCGGCAACAGCAGCTGATATGTGAACGCGGTGAAGGGAAACAACTTTGAAAAGTGTCAGGAAGGATGAAAACAAGACGCTCCACTGAATAATGTTTTGTGAGTTTTTCAAGAGGTGATGAGTTGAGAGAACTTAGCAGACTGTAGCAGACGTACTCTGTAAACCTAAAAAACAGAGGGAGATGGGGAAACAGGAGAGCATATCTGGAAAGTGAGATAACTTGTAAATATACACAACAAATGGAGCGAAGGGGTGATGCATTATTTTAATGAAAAGTCTGTGGCTATTTTCTATATTTTTCATAGCCAACAAAAGTCAGATATCTCCTTGCCCTTGTTCTGACAGTAATTTAAGGGGTTTCAACCATCTGCTGGGTTATAGAGATATTTGAGTTATTTATTTTATGGGCAGATGTTGGCACTAAGTACTTCATTATACACACTCATTATACAGAATCAGCCATTAAAGAAATATCTTTGGGCAAATAGACATATTTTGTCCACCAAGCCTTGTGAGTGATCCCCTCAGCTTATATATACACATTAAACCTGTCAACATTAATGCAGATGTAATCTGAATTTACAGCATGTATAAGCAACAGTGTGTACATGCTAAACTTCAGTGGTAAAAATTAGACAGGGCAGTTTGGCTGCACTAAGACCTGTGGTCTCCGAGGGAACAGCATGTGTCCTTGTTGCAAATAGTGGACCCTTTGTCACATTTACTGTAGGACATGTTTTAAAGCTTAAATCGATAAACAGTCCTCAGTCTTTTAAATTAAAGGTCCTTCCAGTTACTTATCGTGGATCACCAGTCCCCTGCTAATGTTTACAACCTTACCTGCAACACTGGAGTCTCCATTACTTTGCGTAGGGCATGGCAAAGACAGACAGAGAGAGACGGAGAGAGAATATCTGAGAGTGTGTGGTAAACAACAAGACGTCTAAGAGGGAGAGGAGTGGTTACAGAAAGAGGTATGGGCCTATTTTTCTCTGCCATCGTTTTCAGTATCAAACCAGATCTAAAAATAAATGTATGATGCCGTAGAAGAAGATGGGCTGTAAGTGGGAAAAAAAGCATCATTACATTCAAGGCAGTTACTTTGGAGTTCAGTAGCGTACTTTGAATGAAGCACTTCTTGTAATTTACTACACAAGTGTACCGTGTATACCCACCTCTGCGTAGAGCGATTTACTGATTACCAACCTGAAAATAGCCAGTGTGTCACTGTGTGTCTCTCAGAGCAAGACCCTAGCCAATCACGTTCTACTGTTTCATGTATGGTGTTCACTGCTAGCGGGGGACTTTTGTTCCTTCACTTTAGCCTTCAAGGCAGTGCCTCTTTCCAGGTAGTATACCACCCTGGGGAGAAGTGCAATCTTTAGAATAAACACGAGGAACTAAAGTTCCTTCCTTTGCTGTCATCTCCTAACCCGTAAGCTTCACGGGAGAGTATGAAATATATGCATAAAGGTTAAACACAACTACATCTACCAAGACACCACTACAGCAGTGACTACAGGTAAATTAATCCTGGGACTTCTGAGCACAGACTGAAGCAAGCTTGGAAAGTAACACATTGCTGTTGCAACAACAGAATATGTAAGAAATTAGAGGCCATAAGTGTAATCACTTTTATGGTTTGTTTTGTCATAATCACTGAATAATTATTTTGTGATCTTGACCTAACAAGCTTGCTGGTTAGATATTTTTTGCAGCATGCTGTCCCGTCTTATTCAAATGGTTTATTTAATGCAATATAAAACAGCAACATTATTTAAACAACAGTTACTGGAGAATGAAATATTGTTTGATAGTCAAATTCATATGAGCAAGAGTTACAACCTGCCCGGCATCAGCAGTAACATTTTTTTGCGGTATGACAAATATTTGACATTCAGTGTCATCTCAGGAAGGCTGAAACTGTCCAACTTGACTGCAGTTTTTGTCATTTCCTCCAGCCTAAGCTGGCGACTCTCGTCTGCATTCCAGTCAGGGTTTCTGGAATGAACCTAATCTCTGCCCAAGATTGCCTTATGTCACTGCTCACATTTGACATCAGCTGATAACAACATTAGTTCTTACAGCCTACTGCTGCTGCAACCAAACGACAAGTCTGCTGTTATAGCCCTAAAATATTCCTAAAGGGACTTATGCTGTAGTAATCAAAAGTTATTTTATAGTGACTTTGGATTGGACAAAAAGCAATCCCTGACAGGACGATCACGACATGGCAGTCTTTTGCATTTTATCTAGTGATCATAAAAAGACTAATTATGTAGAGATTATTGTGATCACAAGAAAACAAGCTTATTATTCTTTGATCGTCATTTCAAAATAATACAAATAATTACGGCCATGAGCTTCTGCCATCCTGTGTACTCTGTTGTTGCTGTGACAGGTGTTACTTGCTTCAGGCCTTGGTCAGAAATAGAGGTAGGCGATGCAAGCAGTGTTAGTATGGCAGTAATTATCACGGTGCTAATTAGTAAATGTCTTCACATATCGACAGTCAGACAGGTGCTGTTTCACTAAGATGCTCAAAACATCCATAAAAAGTCAAACTTGTGCGAGCAGTACTGCTCAGGAAACAACCAATATGTCATATACACAGATATAAAGGGCATTGTTAGGAACGTCCAGCGCTAATTTGTATTTTTGTCGATCATTACTTTTTTTTTTCATTGATTCGTATTTGGCTTTGTCTAAGGTGAGCCATTCTCTTATCTGCCAAATGTCATAAAGGCTCCATTTAGATTTAATAAAGCACGGAAAGCAGCACAGTAAACATGAAGCGGAAAAGTGAGTAGGAACATCTAAACCTGAAGTACTTATGGTCATACTTTTCATTAGGGCTGGATAATAATTCTGTATTATTATTATTATTCAACAGTTTACAGTGAAATTGTATAGTGATGACATGATTGTAACTTGTTGCCATTTTTTGCCCAAATCAATGACTCACAGTCATAGCACTTAGATTTTGAGAATAGTATGTTTAACAAGATAAACAATGGTTTTTAAATGTAATTTTTTTGCTATTGCAGTTTTTGGTGGTGGCGGTGGTTGTGGTGATGGGGGTTCATTATCTGAAATGGGGGTGTCAGCATAGAGGGTGTTGTATGTTGTACAGATTATAAAGTCCTTTTGGGTAAATTTGTGATTTGTGATCACAGGTTATATAAATAAAATTGACTTGGCACGTTGACAAGGTTTCCCCTATGGCCTCAAGAAGACCCCATGAGGTCAAAACTGGTCAGTTTTTTTTATAATGCCAACTAAGATAGGCTTTTCATTTGACTTTTCTTTTTGCTCTACCCAACTGTCTGTTCAGACAAACATGAAGCAAGAGGCAGTGCGATTGCATAGTTTGCAAATGGAAATATGTGATTAGTAGGGCAGTCCAGGGTCTGATCCTAGACCAACCAGACTCCCTGCTGGATCAGCAAACTTTCCGTTGCTGCCATTAAAGTTACACAGGTCAGACTCAGTGCCAAAGGACCATCTCCATAGCTTGTCTCCTCCTGGTGAACGGTCAGTTCAGCAGCAGCGGCTTACATTCAACAACAATCAGTTTAACAGTCCCAGCAAACTTAAATTGACACTTAAACAGCTCAACTCTGTTAAACCCATTGATAACTTTAGCCATGTGATGCTAACAGTTAGCCCTGTCACTGTGCGTGTGGACTCTAACCAATTGTTTCTGGTGTGGAGCTCGCACTCCTGCAGCAGTAGTCTCTTGGCAGTGGGGAGGCGGAGGAACTGCATGGAGTGTGCTAAGTACCAATTTTTGTCTCATTATAAATGAAGACAGAAAGAGAGAGCAGGGCAAGACTTGCCTAGGTGACCCAGTGTGCTGCACGCAGCTCTACAATGAGGTTTTACCCATTTTAAATAGTAATGAAAAGGAAATCAGTGTGGGGTGATCCATGTTGATAATGAGACAGGCTGCCAGAAACAAATGAATTTCTTTTTAGAATTTCTCTCTCAGAAAAAATGAACATTTGAATCCCCAACTTGAAAACCAAAAACCTACCCAATAAATGAATATCCAAATAGTTGAATATTCAGATCCAGCCCTAGTGATTAGACTTGAATCCTACGTAAAAGTAGAATGTTGAATGAAACATCAAGAGCAAATTTTAAAGTTAAAGGTAAACTGTGAAGGATTGTCGGTTACTGTTTGTTCTCTTGGATGTCTGCTGCTTACAGTCGGGAACCTGGTCGCTACCTTTTTATAAAGCCATGACTTCACCTTGGCACTGTGGGGGTACAAAATCATAAACTCCCGAACACAGAAAATAAGAAGAAAATAAGAAAATACAGGCAGAGAGCAGAATCTATGCAGAAAAATACACTGCCACACACCTCTAGTAGGTCAAAGGTGATGATTGAGAATGATTGCTAAGTCTGAGTCTACCTCTGTATTTAAAAAAAAAAAAAAATCCTACATAGTATATCTTTAATGCTTTAATATGAAGGAAGAGTTTGTTTCTGAAGTATCAGGGCTTTACATGAGGACGATCACATTGTCAGAGCTGCTGTTTGCAAATATAAGGGAGACAATCGACCGACGCATACTTCTAGTTTCAAGAAGAAAAGAGCATATGACTCACTCAATTCTCTTGAGACTGTTATTGTTATAAATTTTTGATCAGTTCAACCTCAGGTTAAGTAATATCACTTGATTAAATTATATGTACAGCTGTGCATTGTGGTGGAAAACAGTCATTTATGCTTTAAGCAAAGGTTAATCTAGTTTAACTTATGTTCATGACTTGCAAGTATAGAACAACAGATAAACTGAGGATGGTGTTGCTTTTGCAAAACAAGCACTTCTATATATTTTTTTGTTGTTGTTTGGGCACAATGAGCATTTTGCACCTTCTATTTGCATGAGTGCTTTTTCCATTAAAGTACAGCAACACAACGAGGAAGCACAAATTAATATGTCTCTGAGTAAATCGATTCTGCCGCCTACATGTTCAGAATGTTTATTAATTCCCACCAAATTTTGCCCAGAGCTTGGAAACAGGCTGCTCCTTTAGTTCCTTACATTTTAGCTCATCGGACCACTAATCACACGGACAGAATTGTGCTAGAAATCATTTCACCTGTCATTACCTTGATTGTGACCTGCGTCTCACAATCATAAATAGGGCTGCAGTGCTTAACTCATTTACATTCATGGGCTGTGGAGGTTCGTTTATCTTCACCAAGACCGGATTACTTTATATGAAGGCCACATTGTCAATATGTTCTTCTGTATTGTACAAGCTCAGTTTATGACAGTGGGTAACACTTTTGTTTGTGGGAAACAAAATGCTTCCACTCACACATGTCCTGTAGGAATAATAAAGACGAATAACGGCATTTCTTCACCTCCCAAAAAGATGCTGAGAACATTTTACCCTCATGCTAAAAAAGTTGTTTGTCTGCTGTGTTTTTGCTTTGATATGAGATAGCTTGCAGTCTTGAATTACTGTTCTTAATGAAATTAATCTTAGAGAGATTGGTGTGTGCCTCTGAGCTTAACACTGGCTCCTCTTTTTCTTCATTAAACCCACTTAGTTTGCTCTTGGTACATTATGTGCTCTGTCATGATTTGTCCCTTTCATTTGTTCTTTAACAACCATGGCCAATACAATTATGTCTCAAAATCCTTTAATTTGTGGTTAATGCTAAATCCAGAATATCCCTTTACTTCACACAAGGATTTTACATGGGTGGCAGCATTATGTGCCTTTATTCTTTTTCTTACAGCTTGTGTGTTACATATTGTATAGCATCATCTGTGCCGACTTTCACAGTGTCAGCTGAAATATGTTGAGTAATACATAGTGGGTCAATGGCCCTCAAACGCTTCAGTACTTGCGAAAATACAATCTTACATTGCTGCGGCCAGAAATAGAGATAGCATCACGAATAGGCTTTGCAGAAAAGTTTATTTCTATACACTGTTATGGTCTGCAGCTGCAGGACATGCTGCAGTTACAGATACAAAGCAGTTAGATGGTGTGATAGCTCTGTGGTCAATGGCCAGACAGAAGGTCACACCTCTGTTATGAGAGTAACAGACCACTCCAGCATTCCTTAACCTTCTCTGTGTGTTACCATCTGAGCTTTATTTTGGTTTGGTACATTGATGTGAGGAGTGGTTGTAGGTGAATATTTGACCTGTATTTGGTGTGTGATATTTGACATTTCATGATTGGATTCCAACAGTTGTGCCGTGCTCAGTGTTGTTGTTTTTCAATAAATAAAAAGGATCTAGAGCTGAAAGATTGTTTTCATTATTGGCTGATTTCCCAATTATTTTCACCGTGAATTGAATAATTGTTTTTTATAAAACATTAAAAAAAAAAAATCATTGGCCATCACAATTTTTCAGAAGTGCAAGTTGACACGCTGGTGTTGGTTTTGTTTTGTCACATTTGCAATTCAAAACCCCAAAGTATTCACTGTAGTGTCAAAGGCAATTAAGAAAGCCAGCAAATATTCACATTTGAGTGGCTGATGGCTGGTGAATTCTATTGTATTAAAAATGTCTTAGAAGAGTTGATCACCAAAATTTTAGTTGATTCATTTTCCGTCAAATAAAGCCTCCTGCAGACCTGAGATTTTAGTAAACTTATAGGTTTAGTGCAAGCTACACTGTGCGACATGGATCTAATAAACTTGGGTACGACATTAAGTTTGGTGTATGCAGACTGTACAATGACAGCGCCTACTGAATGGCAAGGTACAACGTACGATGCAATAGCTTCCCATACTGAGTGCGCAACGATGCTGCACGACATAGAGGGTCACATTATAAAAATACCTTATGTTTTGTGGGCACTATATACTGTGGTGTTTGCTAGTTGCTAGGTTACTCACTTGGCAGCCACAACTCTGCCATTATGTCCTTCCACGCTTCATCCTTCTTCATGCGGTCATGGTAAGAGGTGGAGGACTTATGATACAGGCAAAGCTTCTGCTGCCACAACTCAACAAGGTTTTCCTTTTTGCTGGAATCCCACACATTTCTTTTAGCATACTCTGCCTCCATGGCGAGCTGCTGTCCCACTATTTGTTTAGATTTAGCACCTGTATGTCATTCAGTGCTGCATTTCTGTTGGTTGGTTATTAGACATAGGTTGTTACAGCAGTAACACAGTGGGATGGTCATTCCAAATTTCTGACACTCTTAGGATTTTATCCGAGGCTGTTTTTGATCACAAGGCCGTGACAACAGCCATCCTTAAAACTCTCTCGCTGTGCAACATAGGACCTCTGTTTCAGAGCCATGACCAAAGATATCGCCACATTTGTTTCTAGTTGGTCACCTTGGGACAGCCCAGAATCGCTCAGTGTATACCGGGCTTCACTGATGTCAGATCAAGTAATTGTTTCAGCTCTTAAAAAGATCTTTAATGAACATGAAAGTATGTATACTGTGAAGTGTTATTGCATCTTTCAGCAGAGTCTTAATGAATATATTATTTCATGATTCAACTTCTTTTTTTTTAATCTTTCTTCATCCTGGTAGCTCTAAGATTTCAAAGGATGTAGCCAAAGGGAACGTCACGGCAGTGACAGTGTCTGCCCTTTGAAAACTCATTGGATCATAATTGTTTCTGTCACCCTATACTGGGTCCAGCTATGGTCTTATTACACACCAGTTAAACAACTGATTTTCCAGACCATCAAATAGACCATCATGTCTACTGCAATGCATGAAACTATTGAGTGTCTGAAATTTAAACTGTTAATAGAATTACATAGGACTGGTAATGAGCAAATAGTTATGATTTGTGACTGATTAGGTCAGGATTTTCACATGCTAGCTACAAATTAATAAAAAAACAAAACAATTAATTCCATATAACAATTAAAAAAAGACATTGACTGTCTAGCTGCCTTAATAAAAGTCTATGGTATAGGCTGGCAGTCTGAAAAGCATCCAAGGCACTCTGATTGTGAAAGATCCTTTATTAATTTTCTTAATTAGTAACAACTGAAGTGCCAATAATAATCTTGTAGCAATCAATTAACATGGACGAAAATTAAATATTTAAAGCCTGTTTTACCTCAGATCTATATCTAAACAGCTATCTGCTTTTGTTAACCCCAAAGTATCTGACCATTAACAGGTTAAAGAGATCAAAGTCTGATATATTAGTTCATGATTAATCTGCTCTCTCATTTCAGTGTGAACTGAAATAAAATCTAGCCCCTTGCTACCTTGGGCCAGTCTGTTGCCATGGCAGTCGTCTGTGAGGCATGCCACTATGCTGTTATCTTGAATTGCATTACTCTACGTTCAGCACAATTACTCAACTCATCTAACCAGCTCTTAAGGTGCAACAGCACTCTTCCTGCGGTTAACATGGGGTGCAATTCAAACTTGAACCCTATATTTTCTTTCCCCTCTGTATTTGTTCCAAAGTACTTGCATGTGCTCAGCACAGTGGATCACCAACATTTGACCGTATTGACATCAAAATGACATCTCATTACCCTGCTGATCAATATATTGGATCAGTGAACATTAGGACATGCTACAGGAGGCACTCCTCACAGAACAGGATCAATACTATATGTGAGCATGAGCACAATGACATTTTCCCCCTTGGAATATTTTAATACAATTCTAATACATGCAGAGGTATTTGTCCTGGCATTTATATTTAAATATCATAAAATCTTATGCTCATCTTAAATGGTAATTCCACTCAAAGATTATGTTTCAAAGATTATGTAATATTTACTCAATCGTAAAGTGTCACAGTTAATGGTTGTGTAATTTATTTATTGTATGTATTTACATTTCATTCAGTCATTTGACCTTGTTGATAAAGAGACCACAATTAGCGCCACTGTTTGTGTAAGTCCATTTATCTCAGTCTGTCTTACTCAAGGATGATTAACATTTTTCTGTTGCACATCCTCTTTTGCCACATGGCAAGGAGGACGACGGCAGTTCATAGCATCCAGTCAGCTGCTTTGTAGTATTCAGTGCTATTCATTCTACATCAAGTTTTACAAAACATTTGCTTGTGTAAAACTGGGTTTTTGGGTTTTGTGATCAAACTAATATAAATTGATTACATATCGGTTCCCATTTGTTCTTTTTATTGACAGCCTCTGCAGTGACTGTACATTTAAATGTTTTACAGCTAGTAGTATAACATCACTAGTCTTGCATACCCAGAGCTATCTTATGCTGTGGTAGCACTGCACCAAGGGGAAAAAACACTCTCTGGGTTGTTTGTGTGTGTGTGGTTTCTTTTAAACCAATCACAATTGCCTTGAGTGGCACACACAGAACACAGAATTCAGCAGTGGCACCCTTGCAAAATAGCATCAAGAGGGAACTTGTTGTCCTCTTGAGGGGAGGCGATTGGCCAGTAGTATTCATTGTTCAGCTCAGCTTTACATTTATCCTCAGCAAATCTCCACTGGCTCTCTAATCTCCAGGCTGCAGCCTGTGCACCACAAAGTGGCCCCTGGTCGCTCTTGTCAGAGCTACCACCTCAGTCAGGGGAGGGAGGGAGTTGTGGTGACTTCTTAGGCTTGTTTTAGAAGCTAAATACCATTTGGATTAACAGTCTGATGGTGTACAACAGTCAAGTAAAATGAGTAACTTCTGGATGAAGAAGGAGTAGTATTCCTCCTTCCCTCGGCTCCTGTTGTGGAGCAATGCTCTGTACCTCAGGCTGCTAAAATGAAGCTGTCAGGTGCCAGAAGTAGAAAACTAGTTATAAAAACCATCTTCTTGTGGCATTTTGAATAACTATAATAGCACATACTATTGGCTGATCTAGATGAATAAATAGTCTTCCAGAGCCTAAAGCCAAAGGTAAGCTATTCTTAACTTTATAATGAAATTGTGTAACTTTTGATAAACAGCTCCCACAGTCAATAAAAATGTCAATGCCTGGATAGTTGAATTTCCCAACCGTATTTTAATTTAAATGTCAATCTGTGACCTACTATAGTGTAGAAACAGTAGTGTGAGTAAGAGTCAAAGTCTGCAAACTGACTCAGTAATGTCACAGCAATAACACAGAAGTGACACAATGTGTATCTAAATTTTGCTAACATCAGCCACCATCAGCTAATAGTTATTCCACCAACCAAGTGAAGGCCTGGTCACAACAGGAAGTGGCAAAGCAAAATTAATTCCTGAGTACAAACTATGTGGCTATAGAAGCTTGAGAACATAGAGGCTACTCAGAAGGCTAGGTGGCAAACATTTTTCATGCAAAGAAATGCCCTCTCTGATGTCTGGGGCTGTACCTGATGCAAAATCAAGTCCATTGAATTGGACATAGCTGTTTAATGAATATTTGATTATTTGTTATTTTTTATGCCTCCGCTCTGGCAATAGCCATGGCAGGTGGCATTATGTTATTGGGTGTCCATCCATCAGTCTTTTCCTTCTCATGAATGAGATATCTCACAAACACCTTCAGGGAGTTTCTTCAAATTTGGCCAAAATGTCCACTTGGACCCAACAATGAACTCATTAGGTTTTGGTAGCCATAGGTCAAAGGTCAAGGTGACCTTGATCTTGTATGTCTCATTCTTGTGAACCTGATATCTCAAGAACTCCTTGAGGTTTATTTATTTATTTATTTATTTCAAATTTGGCAAAAATGCCCACTTGGACTCAAGAATGAACTGAGTAGAATTTGGTCACAAGGTCACTGTGACCTCACAAAACATGTTTTTGGGTATAACTCAAGAATTCATATGCAAATCATAACAACATTTCACACAAATGTTTAATAGAATAAAATGTGGTGATGACATTTTATATCACAAAGGTCAGCTTCACTGTGACACCGTAGTGCTGTTCCGGCCATCATTCAACGTCAAAACTCAGGAACAGAAGAGGAGACATTTGGTCAGATGCTGAATTGGTGATTCTAATCTTGGGTGCCCATTTTGAAACTGTTGCTGATTGTATAGATCTCCTGTGCTGCTGGATGGACAATGAGTGTGAGACATCCATGTTTTCACAGACATGGACTGCAAGTGCAACTTGACTGGTTCATGGGGGCTTACAACTATTAAGTGGTAATTTTAGTTTTTTATATAGAATTTCAGCATTTGAACAGGGTTTCAACAGACCGTCCAGGTGACGCTGACATTCACATTGTGTAAGAAACAAACCAAGTTAGCCCTCCAAATTAATGCGTACTATCTACACTGACAGTAGATTAGAAATGTGCAACAACACCTTTTGCGGTCACTAGATATCAAACAAAAGTTAGATACTCTGTCGTATTAAGTTGCTGTGAGAAAGTAACGTTATCTTGGAGCCTGACCGGGCAAAGCCTTTCCTCAGGAGGAGTCACTCTGCAGCTACACCTTGGGACCAAAACATCCTGAGAAATACACTGCACACTGACTGACAAAAACAAAAAAAGACACGGCTGCTCAACCTGAAGAATATCAGTCAACCGAGAGGTCTCCAACTGGTGATTCAAATTTACAACTTTCAGGAGGCAGCTCTAGTCAGTATTATATCATATTCTTTCTTGCAGCAGTGGTCCTTGAGAGAGGGAGGCAGACAGTCTAAAATATGCACATTTTCAAAACAGTGTTCCCAGTAATTCATGAGGAGCAACATGGGAATGCTTAATGTCTGGAGGGGAACATTGCAGTGCTTCCACTTATGTGACCAGACATTTCTTCTGCTGTATCGATTCTGGACAACCAAACCCACATGGAAAATGTGTCATTTCTAGTGAACCAAAAGAATTTTTTCTAGGGAAGACCAGACAGTGAAAATGAAATCAATCAGAATTACCGTGTAAAAATGGTATTACTTTGATTATGTCTTAAAAGTATGATAAAAATCAGATGTAGTGTCCTAACAAGCTTACAGTCTTGTCTGTTTTGTTGCATTTGTGTTTTGTTTTTGCCTTTTTTCAGTTGTTTTTCTCTTGAAGCATAAAGACCCTTTTTTTTTCCCATTTTGCCAGTGTGACCTTATCACTTAGTTTGAGCAATGCGCTGTCGTTAGCTGTGTAATGTTTGATGCATTTTTAATTAACTTTTGGGCTCATGTGGCACCCGTACACATGAGCAAACACACAAAGACACACACAACAGTGCACACCGAGCTTCACACTGATAAACACATCCTTATTGGCAAGATTAATCTGTTCATCTGATTGCAGATAGGGGTGTCCATCAAATATTTAGTGAACAAACTTCCCTTTTCTAAATTGGCAATAATGTATGAGCCAGAGGGGAAATGACCTATATGCTGTGGGTGTGTGTGTATGTGTGTGTCATGAGGGAATCTGTCTCACAGCGTGTGTTTGTGTAATTTGCTGGCGAGTGTGTGTGTGTGTGTGTGTGTGTTTAATTCATCATCTCTGGGGGCGGCGACCTTTTTTTGTTTAAATCTCGAGCTTATCTCGACAATAACTTTTTCATTTCTTTAATCTTTTTCTCTTTTTTTTTTTTTTCCTCTTCCTCCTTCGGCTCGGAAATGTCACTTCAAGACGTTGCCCTCGTTAGCTGGGGATTGAAGCCTTTGAGGGTCACGCTTCTAATAATCTGCCAAATTCCGGGAGAGAGATGCCTTGCAGGATATAACGTCTCTTATTTTTGTCCCGTTTTGTCTTCTCCACTCAGCCCCTCCTCGGCTGTCGCTGTCTATCTTTATTTCTCTTGATCTACTGTATATCTGCTATCTATGGCTTACTTGCTTTCACGCTTTTTCTCCTGCTCCTCCCTCTATTCTTTATCGAAACAGTTTTTGGTGTCACTCTCATTATATTGTTGGAGGAGGGCTCTGTAGTGACCCACTATCAACCCCTATATCCTCCTTAGTCATTTTCTTTTCCAGGAGTATTGATAAAAGCTTCTCTATCAACTTTGCTGAAGAGATAGAAAGATTATTGTTTTACATTTTGTAGAACAATGTCATCTTACGCTATTTAAAGAAATTATGATATGGTGTGATGACCAATAGTTGACTAGGTGATTACGGTTGAGGCCAGATTACATCAGATACACTGTATCAATTCATGTTAATCTGAAACACAATCATCAATGTATCTTTTTCTTTGCCATTCCTTTTTATATTTTGCTTAAATCTATTTTTATGTATCTCCAAGGCTTTGTACGCACTGCTAGCCCAAATTCATTTTTTGGCATGTCCAGATTGTATCCAGACTGATTTTAGAAAGTCTTGACAGCAAAAAAAAAACGTCACTGTTGGTTAACTCTTGTTTTGAGGCATTGAGTTTGGCATTTTGGCCATTGCCATCTTGGATTCTTGGAGCAAGGAGTGACTTTATTTAGTGACGAGAGGGTGGGGAAAAAAACCCTAACACTAGTTGCTAGCTTGGTTATCACAGTGCACTGACAGCTGTGCTTAACTTTAATAATGCCAATGCTAATTTTAGCTAGCCAAAAACAGGCTTAAAAACCATTAAAACAATATATACTTACCAGAAAAACTGAACATCTGACTCCTCGGAGGGTTTTTCAGTACAACTAAATGCTGAACAGGTCATCAAAACCTTACAATTAACTTTCATGAACTGAAAACTACTGAAATAGCAGCAGCTACAGCTACACCTATACTCTGTGAATCTGGGGTTACGCCATGGTTACGTTACCTAGCCGATGTTGCTCTGGAAGCAACCTGTTAACGGACTGTCACTCAAAGCTGCCACCCCCTTAATTGTGCATAAATTTAAGCAGTTTTAATCACCTGGTCTGTTTGCTTCAGCTGGTTGCAATGTGCAGTCCTCACCACTAGATGCCACTAAATCCCTCTAAATCTTACACAATCTGGGCGATACTCAAGACATCACAAGTGGCAGGAAAATGCCGCAAAACAAATGCAGAGATAAATTGTCTTACATACAAACAAGAAGTCACTCCACGTGAAGTCAACTACAATCTTAAAATCTTTCCTTTGATTAGTGTTTTCATTCAACCCTCAACTATGTTCGGTAATGAAAAACACTTGAATGCTTGTTATGTTAATATTTCAAAGAAACATGGAAGTATATTTTTTTCACCCTAAGATGAAATTCACTAAATCAAAAATCACGCCTGGAAAGACTGCATACTCTGCAACCCACGGTGTCGATCGAAGGCCACCGGCTTCACTTGGACCAAAACAGTCTAATATACAACTCCCCCCTTTAATTGCAACCGTGTGTTCAATCAGAAAGCATAAAACTCCCGGTGGGTAGGTGGCATCTGTCTGTGAGGCCTGTTAGGATTGATGTGCCAGAGTCCGGGAGCCGCCTGGGCCAGCGGCCCACGACCTGCGACACAGCCCCATCACTTTTATGACATCTTAAGGAATCTTCTTTTTAATACAGCCCATTACTGCTGACATACAAATCTTCCCCAACGTGGCCCCATCTATGGCCTGATCAATTTTTACACTGCTGAGCCGTCCCCTTTCTCCTCATTTTGTCATCTCAAAATTCATATTATAAAGGATTTTCTTATGGGAAAACTACAATAAAAATATGTTACCACCCCGAAGATGTGCACAAGTCAGTACTTGGCTGTTACTAAAAAGCTTCAGAGAAAATAAAATTTGTTTCTGCAGTAAGCAGAACTGTTTAAATGTTATTTATTTTTATGTTCCTAAGAAAATATATTGTGAAGTGCAGCATTGATTTAGAACATAACCATGTCTCGATACGGGTTGGAGGTGCTGAATTTATGAATCCTTTGCACAACTCCTTTAATTGAATTTTCCAAATCTCTCACCACACACAAATAATCAATACCCACTGCTGAGGGAAACTTGCCTCAGAATTATTAGGGCCTTTCTTTTTCAATTTTGTAGTCATCAGCACATACAGGCGCTGCGGGTATTTGTAATGCCGCGACTATACCCAGAGGATTTATGCTCGCCCCAAGCCTGATTGCTCACCAAGAGTGACTTCTTTAGAATGCTTACTGAAACTTTTGTTAACCTTAAAGGACGGTCGTAAGCGCTTCTCAACACTGCACTCTCACTGTGATGGAAGAAGTAGTTTTAACTATCACAGCGTAAGGCGGAAAAGGGGGATGACAAGGCAGGAAAAGGGGGGAGAGGGAAAGAAAGAGGCAGGGAAGAAGACATAGGAGGAGAAGATTGGAGGATTGACCTTCAAGGTTTAAATGTCCTCGTGGATTTACTCAGCTGCCTCGGCAGGGTGGAGGTGCTGGGGGGGGGGCTATAGGCTTGGCACCTGGGAGAGTCCGGGGGAAAGAGTCTGAACACGGGCTCTTCCTGGTTTTTAATGGCTGCCGTGGAGGATTTGTTTTTACCATACTTCTAAGTGCAGACACACGGACCCAACATTTGCAGTGCTTACAGCAAGACAAGTGATGAGAGAGGAAATGTCACATTTTTCCTAATGTATAAGTATTAAAAACTCACTCTTACTAACTGTAACACACACACAGCACACACAGTCCCTTGAGTTCTGGTAGAACCAGTAGCCTATGTTGGCAAGCTATGGACAGATATTGCTGTGTCACTGACATTATTGAGTCAGTTTGCTGAAATTTATGACTCTAGTCATGCTACTGTTACACTGCGTCTTACCATTTCCAATCATAATATATAAAATAGTCTGTATATTTGTCACAGCTATGTGCTATTGTCTGCACACTTGCCTCCTCAATCCAGATGTCACAGAGAAAAGGGGACAAGGGGAGGTTTGAATTGTTGTCTTTATTAGAAGGGAGACCAACAGGTGCTGCAAACCAGTGCAGTTTCTACATCTTTTTAAATACTGTGACCTGAACCAGAGCCATATCAACACAGCTCAGGTGCATGGCTCAGGTATTGATCACTTGAAATCATGTTGCAGCCCCTAAAACAACTTAAGATGGCGCTTTAGTGTAATGAAAAATTTGCCACCTTCA
>JAPZEB010000004.1:19711626-19724113 GCA_029783705.1 Chaetodon striatus
TGTAAAGGGTAGGTTTATATGTAAAATAAAAAAAAAAAAAAAATATTGACCCTCATATTTTTAAACTCTCAAATATCAATATCAGTGTTGGCCTCAAAAATCCAGTATCAGCCAGACTGTAGTCTGAAAAAAAAAAAAGTGAAACCAGCCCCTGGAGTTCAGAGCCAACTCAATAAAATGTGTCACTTTCCAAATACACTTTACTGTGTTCATCTAGATTGTTCTATTACATTCCTCTAAACTCTCAACAGCGGTTATTTTGGATGCAAGTGTTTTGTAACCTCTGTGTGTTCCGCAACAGCAATGTCTTATCTGCTCAATGCATTTCTTGACTCTGTGTTTGGGTTCGCTAATCTAAATTGCTAGTGGAGAACCTAATACAAGGGTTTAAGATGCAGAATAGAAAATCAGCCTTGGCTCTTTCATTATCCTAATGAACTCATTATGGGTCTGATAATTGTCCTCAGTTGGCACAACTGATTGGAAGCTGTTGGCAAGTGATATTTCACCACAAGTTTATTTTCTTTTTTTTTTTTAGTATGTGTTAATATAAGAAACAGTGTACCCACATTCTGTAACAACACAGGCATAGTTATTGGCACAGTAATTCCTATTTCCAAGCAATCTAATTGCGGTGTTGTCATTGTGGATGCTGCTGTAATTACAGTTTCACAAGGGTTGATTTCATCTGTTAGATCATCTTCAATTCTCTTACACATGAATTATTAAAACAGTTAAAAAAATTGATGAAATTAGTCGAACCAGAGAAATGGAACATGTGACAAGATTAGCTAGATCCATGGGAATCTGCCCACATGACGTTTGGGAACAACAGTTGTGCTAGTGATTCAAACTGGGGATTTGCAGGATATACCACACATGGAAGGGTTAAGAGTGCTTTACACTGTTTTGGACAGACTTCTGACTGCTGAGTAAATCCTCAGAGGAAATAAAAAATCTTCACTATCTTTGAAATCAGAGAGAAATAAGTTCCTGTGGTTGCCTCTTAAAGAGAAAAAGCAGGGAACAAAAAGAGTTGCAGGCAGAGAGTGCTTGGATGCAGATTGTTATGCAGCGTTACTCATTGCTATGCATCTAATTTAGGACCTGTGTTGTTTTTTGCGTATCATCGGAGGCATTCCTGCTTGAGTCAGTGTCTGAGTAGGGGCAATGCTCACTTAGACTGCTGCTCCTCCTAATTTGCCAGGTTAGGTTGGTCCTCATTCAGGCTTGTCACAGACTATCTTCCCTCCAGTCCTTTTAAAGAGGATTTCACTCATGCCTTCCACCTCCTTCATCCACAGCCCACACCCAATCTCATTTACCAGCCCAATTTCTCCTCTCTTCCGCAAACCAGAGCCAAACGTGAAAAATGCCATGTTCTTGTCTAGTGTGAATGTGAGGCCCCATTCTCTGACATGTTTGGCACATGAAGGTAGCGCCTGGCGCGACACCAAAACATCACTGTGAACACTGCATGTGATAATAGTACAAGATTATGAAATCTGGCTTCATTCTAGAAATATACTCTACATTTCAGTGCTGTATGTTTAAAGGTTCTGCATGTGACTTTAAAAAAAATCCTCATTAGTAATGTCACTGATGGCCATTAAGTGGACTGCTTTAAGTATCCTGTTGCTCGTGCACGCACCTTTGGCATCGGCCAAAACAGTGACGTGACATACACGAGACTGAGCATAATTCACTGTCACCATGTTGACAGAAGGCTTGAAAATAAATCACAGTCATATTAGTATAATGTTATTATCTGGAATGTTCGAATATTTCATCTGGACCATTTGCTCCATGATACTAAGTAGCTTGCCATTTCTATTACTTTATTAGCTGACGTCAAGAAGCAACCATGACAAATCTATGCTGCCCAGCTAAGTTACAGCTAGCTGGCTAACCTTAGTTTACATTATGGTCAGCTCATTAGCCCCCCCTGCCTTGCATTGCTCTAGGCTAATAAAAAGCCATTGTTAGGTATTTATCTTTGTACAGTTACATCATTTATTATTGGCTAAATCAACACCATTTTCCAGAATATGTGAGTTAGATATCATGAATAATGTTAGCTGGTGAAGTAATTTAGCCATCTAGCCAACTAATGTATCCACTCAGATATCATTTTGCCAGTGATATCATTAGTGAGCAGGCAAGATAAGGTAACCAGCAAGCTGTAACTAAGCTATGCTGCATTGATCTGACGTTGGTTGCTTCATAACTGGTAAAGTAATTTGCAAACAGCAAGCTAGCTGATTGACTAGTCAGATGAGCCACCCTAGACAGTATCTTGCTACTTTAGCCATTTAGCAATTCAAATGCGTTTGCAAACAAGCCAGTGGCAGGAACATGTAACATGTAAAACCACAGTATCACAATTTCACTTGTCAGTGTTTCCCTTTAGGATTTTTTTCAGCATCGAGGGTCACTAAAGTTATGATAAGTGGCATTTAATTTTGAAGAAAAATCTGAAGGTTTGTCACCGGGCCGCTGCTGCAAAATATATATAACAGAAACACAGCATGTATGAACTCTTGAGTAATATTTTAAGAAAAAAATTCTCTGATTCATAAAAGTGAATTTTTTCCTGCTTTCTTTTTCATGACAGTTAAGTGAATATCTTAAAGGTTGTGGACAAAACAGAGATGCGTTTGCAGAGCTGCCTGCTGCTATCAGTACTGTATGTCCACAATTAAAAGCCGGTACTCCACTCATGGAGCCCTGCAGCCACTGCGTTGTCAACAATACCGTCTTACAGATATTTCACAATTAAAAGCCTTGTGTTAACAAATGAAGGGAATCTGTCCACAAGTACATTGTCAGAGGGCTTTATGTTTGAAACAGAAACAGGAAGTGTTATTAAAAATTAACATTTATGTATTTTTTTTCATATCTGTGACTGATCTAAACAATGAAACTGTCGTTAAAGTTGGTATGATATCAATATGATTATCAAAAGACCAGTTTTTTTTTTTTTTTTTGCCGAAAACTGTGTTTGTCATCCGTACTTAACCTTTTTCCAAAAACACCTACTGGAGACCTCATCACTGCTGATTCCAGTTCAATTTAAGGATGAATAAGCTCACTTAACCATACAATTGATGTTCTGGACATGTGAAAGTTTTCTTTCCACCCCTCATCAACATCAATCCCACTCTGGAAAGTTTCCCACTATTTGCTGGGTTTGACTGGGCCTGATCCAAAACTCTAGTTTCTGGCAGGCTTCAAATCGTGGATGCTGAGGTGGACCAAAAACATTGGGTGCAGCAGCTGTCTTCATTCGTCTGTGAAGTGGTGCAGCAATAGTTAAAATGTAAAGTAGTCTTAAGACCAAGCAGTGCTAACAAAATGTTAGCAAACTCGTAGTCCACCATTGTTGTTATTATTTCTGGCGTATGCTCGTCACACTACAATAATGGGCATGCGCGATTTGAGAAGAGTCATTGTTTCTCTAATGCCCTGTTTTACACATCTATACAGATAAACTGGAGTAGATAATTGGCTTTTTGGAAAATCTGCACCTTAGAAGGCATTTTAATCTTTGTTTTAGGTACCTATAACTCTGTTGGCCTGTGAACGAGAGGTCAAAACGTAGAGGAAAATACGCGTTTACAAAAATATCTGTAAACATATAGACAGGATCTTACATTGTTACCACTGTTAGCAGAGTGAAGAGAGGCAAGGCACTTAGGAACATGCATAAACATCACATCCTTTAGATTTTCCTACAGAAATAATCCCAGTGCGGTACCTTTAATTGGAGTCTTTAAGATGCTTTATTGTGGTCACGCCTTTGATATTCTGCTTTTACTGCTGTGCCGTTTCTGCACTGCATTTCCAAGTCAATTAGTACCACCAGTAATGTAGTGTATTCTTCCCTTTTGTTTGTTTCTTTGTCTGCTGTGTTTAGACATGGTGGTCATTGCTGTTCATGCTAAGTGCTAAGTACTTCTTGTTATGTATTCCAAACAATTGCTCATAGTAGTGTAACATCTGTCACATGCTGTGCAGCGGAGGATATTCCCTTGGTACCTGTTCAGAAAACTTGTGTATAGATTGATTGTAGGACTCTAATGCAGGGACATTAACAAGGGTTTATATGTATTTATATGAAGATTATTTTGAGAAATGGCCATCTAAAATTGGAAAAAAAAAAACTCTTTTAGTCTTGCTCCAAGTCTAAAATCACGGTAAAGAACTTGATAATTCTGAAGTTCAGCTTCTCCCTTCCAGACTTGGTGAAAGTCCCACACGCCACAGGCATGTTCTGGCAGAAGGGTGCTCGGCTTGTACCAGGGGGTGAGAAACAGCTCCCTCAGCCAGCAGGATAACATTCTCCTCCCCTCCAGTCTCACAAAACCACCTCCTGCCAAGAGCCTCCTACTGCACTGCCACCTGGTCTTCTGTTGTAAGTCTAATCCCAGCCAGAGACCCATCCATAAGGCAACCAGGTTTCCTTATGAAGCTTTAGTCCAACCATCAGACCTCAGCAAGGACCCTGGCAGCAACTTGTATGAATTAATGAGCACCGGTGCCATGTGTTTAGCTAATCTTCTTTGTTCAGGTGTGATTGAATTACGGGATTGCATAAGCAGAAAATTAATTGTTGACTTTTAATACTGTTACCACAAATGTGTTGTGCCAATTATGGCAGTCATTGATGGAGAGCACTGCATTCATCTGTGAGACACCTTTACAATCAAAACGTCTGTTTCATAATTGTTAAATCCTGGATCCAGGAGTTAAAAATGAAAGAATACAGTATAAGAAGGGACATTTGCGTTGATAAAAAATCCCTCTGCGGTTTCCAGAAATGGGTGGTTTTATTAAACAAAGGCAAAGGCATTTAAGTCAATTGCATGCTTTTGATACAGGAGGTCAGAACCACACAGGGACCCAGACATTTAGTTATTCAGTATGAGGAGGGTTGAGGCTGACCTTTTTAAATGGAATTTTCCCTAAGAGCAGTCGCCAGTGACCAAATTTAAGTCTTCAATCTTGTAGATGTAAACTCTGACATTCAGAGCCCTTATGTTTATCTCATTGATTCAGCAAACGTCAAGCACCAAGGCGTTGCAAGCAAATTCCCTGCTCTCCTCCCCTCCGCCCACCATTTTTTGCCTCCTTTTTAGGGTTGTGCGAATGTTGAATACAAATTGAATGTGATATTTAAACAGCTATAACATTTGCCTAAATCAAACAGTCATTGCCCAAAGCAGGTTGCCTTCATCGGCAGCATGTTAAAAACGTGCTCTTGATTAGTGTAATTTGCCCTGCTGTCTTTAGTGAGAATACAGCACATTAGCCGTATGCTTAGAGGTGACAGGGCTGCTGTCACAGGCTCCAGCACAAACTCCTGTCCTGCCAACTGTTGCTGATGATTCACAATTATCAATTTATTCACGGAGAATCTAATTTAAATCTAAATTTAGCAATTGAACCTGTTGTCATTGAAGTAAGTGAATGTCTAATAACTTATTAATCAAAGTTGCTATTAATTATTCTAATGAAATTGCCCATCCATGGTCATTGAGTCATGTCATAGTAAACACCACATTTCAGAATCCATTACCAATTTAATAAACAGAAAAGAGGGCAATAGCTTCAGACCCTTACTCCACTACACCGTGTGCCAAACTATCCACTCATGCTTTTAGTTAACTGACTGCAATATGAGACATAACTGGCAGTTAATCTAACTGGTGTTGATGAAGTATGAGATGATGACAAAGATGCGTAAGGGCTCATACACATGCTGCATCTTTTAGCGCCTGGAAAACTGAAGGCTGGGCGCTGGGTGCTATTCCTGTGCCAACTTTAGAGGGGGTGGAGGCAGGTTGCGCCTGACGTTACCAAGTGGCCATAACCTACTTACCAGAAATCCTGAACTCGGAGCTGATTTTCTTCCAGGTATCTTTTTTTTAAGAAGTGATTATTAAAATATTGTCTGTGGGAAAGACTGTAAAGCTCTGGGTAGCCCTGCACTAAAATGATGAACTTCTCCTTCATTTACCAGGAACTGATATTCACGGACGAAAGAAAAGATTCTGCCGACTGTGATTAGCTGTTCCTTGTCACATGACATGCACTGCGTTGCTGCTCCAAAAGTTGAGCTTTATCTCAGGGCACAGTCGTGGCACCATGAAAAATAGGTGCTTGGAGACGCTTGCTCGTTTGAGCACGCCCCCTGCGCGTTTATATTGACAACAATAGATTTGAGGATGAAAAATGTGGCATGTGAAGGGCCCCTGAGAGCTTCACTGTGGCAATGCTAGGACCACGGAAAACCCATCATTATACAATGCAGGCGCTGGTCTATCCAAGTTATTTTCTTTGCCCAATAAGAGTTGGCTGATTGAGGCTCTTTACTAACGTTTGTCTCAAGTGAGACCACACAGTGTTTTCATAAAATGCTTACCCCCTCCATCTTATAAAAATCTAAGTAATCAAAGTCATACAGTCTGGTAGCGCTTAACTCTTTGCATGCCATACACCCCTTGGAAGCTGTTTAGTGCCCAAATGACAGTTCTCCTACTTCCAATATTGTAACATAGGTCTAACATTTACTCTCTTTTAGCTCTGTTTTTGATCTCTACTTATTCTGAAGGAAAATATGTGGCTCTTCAGCTGCTTAATTCTCCACTGTGTTTGCCAGCTTGTCACACACTCTTAAGGCTGGGTATTGTTAAGTAAGTATCGAAGTATCGATACCTGTACCAATACCACTACCCTTAAAGTGATATCGATAGGAATTCATTTGATACCCATGATGTGAATCGATTGGAATTTAAGATAACCATACTTTTGAAAGTTTTGGTGGCATGTCTGCACACTGAACTGCCAACTCTGTCAAATACAACACACTCGACTTCACCCCGCCATGAATTGTATGGGTTGTAGCTGCAGCTGCGGGAGTGTGAGCTTTACACTGGGCACAGAAAGTCTGCCCACACACACAGTGACAGGGCTAAGTGTTAGCATCAAATGGCGAAAGTTGCCTTACAGTTATTAAGAGGTTACCTACAGCATATTGATTCATTCAGTCCTTTTCTTGCCTCTCTTTCTCTCCCTCTCTCTCGCTGTGTTTATCATGAGACAAGACCAAGCTAGCTAGTACACCTTGCAGTCTGCCTACCTGTTGCTAGTAGACTGCTGCTGTGGGAATGTGAGCTCTGCACCAGAAACAGTCACTGAGATTCTGCACATACTCACAAGCCAACTGTTGTCATCACGTGGCTAAAGTTTAAACTTTAATGACTGAGTTGAACCGTTTCCATGTTGGTTTGTGTTGGTTGTTAGCTGCTGGTCCTGTGTTAGCTTATGCCAACAGGGCAGACGTTGAACTGACCATTTGCTGTGAGGAGAGTGGCTCTGGCGACGGTAACATCAGAAAGTTTGTTAGTCCCACATGGAGTCAGGACGGTCTGGGACCTGACCTCTGCCACAAAAAGAATTGTCTGTATGTTCATCACGACGAGTAACGCCTCTTACAGTGTCATATGTCATGTCATATGTTGTTTTTTTTAAGAATGTCTTTATTGATTTTTCATCTTACAAACATCAGCATTATTATGCAGCATATTACATTACAAGTTTTTACTTTAACAGACACAACACACCCCCACATCTCCACACACAACCACTTATTCTGCCTCTTTACATCTCTCTTGCATCTAATGCCAAAATTAATATAAAGTATATGACAATACCAGTCATACAGTTCAATAGTTCCTCTAACAAAGTACAGATATACACAGTCAAAAAGTTACACCATTGCAACAGATTTTCAAAACATGCCTCCATTCCCCTCCAGGGTCTACCACTACTTTGAGTCTTTCAAATCCTGTCTTGAGTTTTGCTCCTGCAGAAGCTCTCCTATAGCTTCACTTTCTGTAAAATCATTCAGTGTTTTCCAGATTCCCTCACAAACACACAGTTGGTTTCTCAAGGTATGTGTTATTCTCTCCATCGACATACATTGCCCAATATTATTGATCCAAGTACCAATTATAGGTGCAACAGTTTTCTTTCAGTTAGAGGCTATCTTTTGTTTTGCTTGCAAGGTAGTAAGATAAAAAAATGTGTGTTATTTGGTTCTCAAGTTAAGATCTGTTGGATACAGATGTAGCAATATCGTTTTTAGTTCCATAGGAGTCCAGTGCTATGTTTACATACACACTAATAATCTACTAATATATGGATTGTGACTATATTCGGAATTTCTTGAGTCATGTAAACAGCATAATCCATATAAATATTCCTAATTGCAACACATGGCTTCTAACCTGTTTATGGTCAGCTCTGTGTGTTGTCATGGACATGTTGCACACAAAACAATTAATAGTTCTTCCCGCACAGTATAGAGTAATATAGCCTGATCTTACAGTATAGCAACATCCACCTCTCCTTCTTTCTTCTTCTCTGCTTTTGCGTTTTAGTGCATCCGACTTGTCCTTTTGTCATTATTGTAGTCAACAGACAGAATATACCTAGCAGGCTTACAGGCTACACAACATGCATCTACGTGCACTTCAAAGTCCCATGTCACAATCTATCAAATGACGCACACATGCTTTTAAACCGATTTCACAAAGGCTCTGATCTGGACCCGTCTTTTTTTTTTTTTGCCCTTTTATTGTTCGGAAAAGCAGCGAGGGAAAAAGAAATACAGCACATAATCTGCTAGCTTTTAAAACCCCCAGCAGCCAAATCAACTCTGAGTGGCGGGGGTGCGATTAAGGGTGTACTAAGGGGCTGGAATCAACAACTATACAAACAGGCCACAGTGCCCCGCTGGTGCTGTTTGCTGCATAAGACAAGGTTCCCTTGGCAGTAATGGTAGGTCGTCTCTTCTTTGCAGAAGACACCGCAGAGTCTGACTTTTTATGTTTTGCAATCAAGACATAAACTTCATTTAAAATATTCAACAGAGCAACAGAAATGCACGTTCAGTCAGGCAGACTGGGTCCCTTTGTAGCTGGAGAGAACCGTAGGTGTGGGGCAACCTCTGCTCCTGCTCGCTCTGCTATATATGAGACAGGCAGGTATGTAAGAGGGGGGGTCAGTGGCCCCCTAACCCCTGGCCTCCCTACTTCCAGTGCCCTTTCGACCTTTCCAAGAAGGTGGTTGAAGGAATGAAAGAGCGAGGCCGTGTTCACACTGTTCAACAAGTCTCCTACTGATTGAAAACCCTGAAAAAACCCTATTTTCATACAAAGAATAAAAATGGCCTCCGCTGTTCCACATCTCTATATTTTGACATGATAAATGACATGTTAAGGCGTGTTAATTGGAGTATCCACGGCTGTATGCAAACAGGAATATTAGTGGAGTATTAATTTTCATTAGCCATGTAAACAGCTTAATAGGAATATTGTCTTTTTCGGAATAAGGGAAAAAAAAGAGGAATATTTTGTGACTTTGTTTCTTATCTATAAACAGATTAGTTGATCCGCTGTGTATTTTCTCTCAGGCAGATATCAGGAAGCAGCTGGATGAGGATAACATGCTACTAGCATACTGGCATAGTTAAGCAGTGCCAAATGTCTTTACATGAAGGAATGATGAGTCACACCTCATGCCTCTCTCCGCAGCCCAGACTGTGTGTTACTGTGTGTTATGTTGACTGGAGTGGATCCGCAGATTCATGTCAAGGCAGAAAAATGTTGGGCACACTCAGCTAATTTCTCATGGCTCAGTGCCACTGGGGCTCGCCCGGCCCGGGGAGCACCGCTTCTTGCTCGGAGAACACAGTATACACACAATCCATCATAGAGCCACCACCATCAGCTATCCAGTCAGCCTCAGCTGGATCTAAGCACCGAAAGCACACTTCCTTGAGTAATGGAGTAGCTGGGTGCCTAATAAAGGTCTTTATGTACCTCACATTTAAAACAAATCGCACCAAATCAGAGTCTTTAGGGATGCACTTTTTTTTTTTTGCTGGCTTTATCCCATTGAACCATCATTGTTTTGACACATGGTGGATTTGTAGGTGAGTCATGTTGCTTCACCTTTGTCAAGCCTACTAATCTAATAATAATGGTTCTATTTTTACACCCAATGTGCTTAAATTGCAAACACAGCTGCACTGTAACAGGAATCAATACCCAGCTAAACCCACTGTGCCCCCAGCCTGTGTCGTGAATTCAGAAATTAAAGATCAGCCATAGGGCACACAATCCCACGGTGTGAGAATCCCAGGGCATCTCATTGGATCTGCGTACCGCCATTGTCCACAGACATTGTCAGACAGAAAGCAACATGAGTGAGCAAATGACGAGGCAGCTGCATTGTCCCTTTGTTCTGTCGTGAAGCACAAACAGACGCTGGAGCTTTTTTTTTTTCTCCAAGTCTCCTGCTATATTGCAGTGGGGACTGGGGTTGAACATATGTAATTACCTGGGCCTCTGTAGGTGGGATTAGGAACAGAATTAAAATTGTGTGGATGGCAAAGGGGAATACAAGAGCAGAGACAAAACCAGGCTTTAGTGATTACATTGGGAACACAAGCGATTGCAGCACCACTGTATGTTTGTGTGTGTGTGTGTGTGTGTGTGTGTGTGTGTGTGCGTGTTGTAGATGAGTGGTCGCACGAGTTAGGAGAAATCAAAGACAGTCAAATCTGAATGCTGCTGCAGTTAATACGTTCAGTGTACAACTCCCATCTGGCTGTGGTGCAGTGGAGATATTTATGTGAGGTTGTGACACACCCAGACGCAGTAATGGTTGCATCTGTTCTGTCAGCCTGACCTGAGGGTTCGCTCTGTTTACAGAGCACCGAGACATACTTTGAGTCAGTGACCCGACTGTGTCAGGAGGCTTTTTGTTTTGATTTCAGGAAGGTTTCCTCCGGTCCTGCACAGTTCACACTGAGCTTTACGAGTGAGGAGCTTTCATGGTCAAGTGGTAAATGTTTCAAGGGAATTTGCTGGCTACCGGAGTAGATGGACCTTTGGTGATTGAACGCCGTACAGATGGCTTGAATAACATGTACTGTACACATAGACACTGGGTAAAAGCCGAAAGCTTGTCAGCGAAGAGCCGAGTGTTATTACTACAAACCTCCGGTGTGCTTTATTTCCCTGCTTACAATAATCGCATGAATGTTGTCGATTCAAGCATCAAGGTGAGAGTTGCATGGGATTCAAAAGGCCAGAGTGTGGCTGCCTAACTTGATGGATGAGCAGAGGGATTTAGCTCCCCATAAGCCTTTTTATCAATATAACTTGTATCTGTGTAACCAAATATTTCCACAGTATCCGTCACAGATTTGCACTGGGTTAAAGAGTAAAGTCAATTGCATATTATCTTCCTGAATTGCTTTTTCACAGCCAAATACGGACTCTAGTTTATAGGAGTAGAGGAGTTGACTTCTCCTGTGGGGCCAGTTCCTCCATCAGTACATTTTCACTCGCTGCTTTCTGAGTTCAAGGTTTCCGAGATTCTCGAGGCGTTTTTAATACAGTAATAAATTATGTGATATCTAAATACAGTCGACCTACAAGATTTGTTTTGCTAAAAGCTTTTCACTTTTTGTCCAGCATGTGTGAGTCCACCTGATGTGATGGACTGTAAGGCTGTCTCTAATACCAGCTCCATCTGTTGTTGATTGTTGCTATTGCAACCCTCAGGCTTGACTGTGGATGCGACGCCTTTAAGAACGTGAAAACATTTGCAAACCCACTCAGGCGCACAATCATATCATATCACATAGCAGTGGAATCCGTTGGACTCTCAGCCAGTTGTTTTTCTGAGTTTATTACGAAGCTACATTGCAGCTTTTGTGGGTTTCTTTCCCTGCTGGCTTTTTGGCAGAAGTCTACTGACCGCTTCACCTTTTGTAGGTTGATGATGAGCTGTTTGCTTTTTCCTTGCTGAAATACTTTGTGTGCAGACCCTGGCTGAATGGATATTACACTTCAGAGCTACATATGTTAAAAAGGATTTATATTTTTGCAGTTATGGTAAAAATGCTTTTCCCCAATTGAGAGTCCAGTAGCTTCTGAAGCTGTAAAGTAGACATATTACAGACCACAGCCATTGTTTAAGCTGATGGTTTTCACGCAGTGAATTATTTTGTCAGCAGTCTTTAAGTGTGAAGTTGTAGACTTGTAAAGCAGTTAGCCCTGCAGGGTGCTCAGCTAATTGCTGCGAGAGAAAATAGTGTTCAAGCTCAAAGTTGTTACACTTTTGCTGATGTGCTAGATTGAGTTGTAACGCATGATCACACAGTAGTGAGATAGCTCACAACTGCTGTCAGAGCTTTGATGTAGATGGATGGAGGGAAAGAGACGCAGTAAACAGAGAGAGACAAACAGACAGGCAGAGACAGACAAATGTACAAATACTGTCTGTCCTCCAAAGGGAAGTTATTTCACTGCCTGTACATGGAAAAACAAATAGGAAACATTGGTTACACACACACACAAACACACACACACACACACACACATAAATTGGCACTACAAATAATATTGGC
>JAPZEB010000004.1:19745330-19755395 GCA_029783705.1 Chaetodon striatus
GGTCATGGGAGAGCTGTCCAAGATCCTCAACCTCAGCATCCCTCTCTCCCCCTCCATGGCTCTTCTACATGATCTCTCCCCACTTTCAATCCCACATCTCAAGCCTCTCATTTTAATAGCAATAAGTTGGCCAAAATAACATATATAAATGACCAATAAACCAGTGGCTCAATCTGTTGACGGACCACGCAAACTTAGGAAAGCTCGCAGCAACCCTAAAAGACAGCCTGACCCTATTCCTTAACACCTGGTCACCAGCTGATTCCTCTTTATACTCTTTCACTCACTCACTTCATCCTCCTAATATCAATATGACAGCTTAAGTTTGTTTTGTGTTGTTTGTATCACAATGTCTTTCCCCTTTGTTTTGTAAATGCTTTTGTTCTGTAAATATGTTTGTTATGCACAGGTGGTAAAAATAAAATAAAAAATAAAATATGCAGTGCTAACTCCCAAACATACCCTCCTCCACTGCCAGCCATTAACACAGCATCTACAACAGCTTTTTTAGGAATTTCAGCAGTTATTATGTGAAACTAGATATTCAGGCAAATAACAAAAGAGAAAGAAATGTCTCAGAGAAGGAAGAAAAAATGCATTAGTACTATTTATAAACAGCCTGCAGTATATTGCACCCAGCCTACTGAATTCAGCATGAGAAATGTCAAGTGTGGTCATGGTGTGCTGTTTTTTAATTGACCTAACTGCAAAACTTGGAAAAGTCTGCAGCTAGCTGTGTGTGATATTGCCGGTATTATGATTTAGCAGACTTCTTTGGCATCGTCAGCCAGGATAGGCATAACTTTGCTACTCTACTATCTGACATAACTTTCTAGTAACACAAACAAGTATTCTGTAAGATTCTCCATCAGTGTAGAGCATCTATGCTGACTTGTGTGTTTGGTGATACCCCACTACACACAGAGATATATGTTTGCAGGGTAAATTACAGTCCCTTTATTGTAACATGATAAATAAATTGATCCTTGTCCCAGTCTACAGACAGTAGTTCACCGTACAGGAAGTTCTTTGTCTCCTCCAAACAAAATCAAGTAATTCTATATCTCAACTAAAGAAAATCTGTACCACGTCTGTAAAGTACCAGGTGATATAACGTCCCGTCCGATCTCTGCAACGTCTTCCATCAATACATATAAAAACTTAAATTGAACCTTGGTGCTGTGGAGAGTTCTGTTTTATTCTTCCTGACTGCTACAGATTGTGAAAATCCAGATATGTCATATTGCCTGTGGCTGTCATCCAAAAATAATAGAACTGTAGTAACATACATAACTCTTGTGTGTGCAGCCGACAGTCGGTAGTTGCAGTTGGGATGGGAAGCGCTCTGACTTTGCCTTTTTGTGTGTGTTAGGTTGCTTTTTAATGATGTATGAATTAAAAATCATGACAGTTGCCAGCTTTGATTTCCTTCCATATTTCAGACATTGTTTTCATTTGCAGCCACGCTCTGTCTGGCAGTGATTTATGACACGTCAAACAAGTCAGCGGTTTCTCCATCTTAAGTTTAGTGAGGAATCATTGGCGCCGACTGCCTGGTATCGGTTTAGCATTAATGAGTCATGCATGTAAGAAGGCAAAGTTCAGCCAAGCAAATGAGGCCCGATGTGTATGCAACAGCAACTGAATGCATTTTGCATGCTGCTTTGTACAGCTAACCAAAGGGATGGGTAACTGTGCAGTGATCCTCTGACATTTTCTGTCTGTCTGCCAGGGCACCACCGTATAACTATGCACATAATCTGCAGCAGCGATAAAATATTACGCATATGAAACACAACAGAAGTTCAGTGAGATGGATACCTTGTGTTGAAAATTTAATCAACAACAAGAAGTTAATTGTGGGTCTTGCGAGACTTTGTACCGTTCCAGTCATGCAATTACACAATTGTGACTAGTTATCTTCCAACACGATACAATCCATCCATTTCCAGGTGGGCATGATCATATTATTAACCGTAATTAAGCTAATGATGACACGATTAGATGCTCATTATATGGATGCCTGGAGAAATGAGAGATAACAGCCTAAATTTGATAAGTTAAGGAGATGAAAAGACGAGAACTGGCAGTTTATGGCAAAGACAAAGAGCAGTGAAAATTCTGGTGTTAATTTAATGAATCGTGAATTTTGCATAATTGCTTAGTGATGGGAGTGTTATCGACAAAGGGGAACACTCCTCCTCATGAATATCTAATTCACCTTGTTGTAAGAATGATCAGGTCGAACGCTGAAACATTCCTGAGAAGACTTTAAATTGTTAATTGTTCGGAGCTACAAAGCTCCTCAGTTTGTTGCAGTGCTGAAAGTGTGAGCATATTTAGCATATCATGAGACAGATCCTCAACCCTCTGATATCAACTGTGCTCTTATTAATAACCTTCGATCGACGTGTGCAGAGAAAAACAATATAATGTACTCAGGGGGTAAATTCTATCTCATTTAAAGTCTCCATGCCACAACTGCTTGCACCTTATCTTTAAAGCTTAATTATCTCTCATCATATGTAGCCTCTGCATGCTGTAAAAAGTGGTCATGGGGCCCAAAACCATTAAAGATTAGCACTCATCCATACATCTTTTCGCTTAAGTACCTTTATTTCTCGCCCTCATATTTATAATTTGACTCACACAGCAAAACCCGCCACTTTGCCTTTTCCAGAGAAAATCCTTCAGAAACAACCCCAGTAAATCTCCTCTAAGGGCACCTGCTCTATGCTGCTTTAAATCACCGACCTGCTCGTTTCTATAAATAGAAACATTTTGCTGGGTTTTTAATAACCCAGCCTTTACACTGATGGCAGGATGGCAAAACTACATGACACGGGCCCACACCTCCCTTACAATTAATAACAAGAAATGCCTCTTACTAATTAGCTTACTGCCTCATCGCCTCTTCCTTTGGAAGGGAGGTTTGCAGTAAACGAGTTCAGTCATGCACAAATATTTATACAGTTTTGTTGTTGTTCTTTAAATGCAACATACAGTTTCATCAGTTTGGTTTGATGACATCCACCACTTTGAAAATATGACACCTTCTGTAGTAAAATTGCAAATGAGTAGCTGAGATGCTTCTGAGCGTGTTACATACATCAGTGTAAAAGATAAGTGAAGAGATTTGCTTTTATAGTTCCTCTCCGGGCATTGATTACACCTCCTTACAGTCATCGCTGTTCATCAACATTACAAGTTTTTTCCATAAAAAAAACCCCTTCATGCCTTAAAATGTCTTAGATGTAACTCTACACCTTTATCTCATATAGTATGCACAGATCTTTAAATTCGTAAATTACGCCACGCCCTCCAGCCTGCAACATGGCCATACCTGCTCACCTTTGACCCTGCTCATCAAACCCTACTAAACAACAGTGTTGTGCAAGTCACTGAAAATTAGTAATTACTCAGTTATAACTTGCTATCAGAGCACACATAGCTGTATTATTTTAGTGTTGCTGAGGCACAGTGTGGATCATGACAACTGTCAAATGTTCTCTATGATTGTACTCATTATCACTATGATGAAACATAAAGTAGTGGAACAGTGAAACACAATAAATATGTTTTCATTAGGGGTGAGGTGATTCATTGACGTAATCAACGTCATCGATTACAAAACTATGCTTACCTGCACAACATGCGTCGCCACACCGCAATAAAGTAGGCTGCACCTGGTCAAAGCACGGATTCCTCCAGAAAACGAGCTGCGGCTGAAAACCTTGCCTACAAAGTAAAAATGACTTCTCACTTTCAGCGCCTGAAAGCATTTTGAAGCTCTCTGTCAAGAGGGCAGACAGACAGCACCGTCCTGTTCACTTTCTGTCCCCACCCAAGCATGATATAGGTTATAAGAATTATCAACACGTGGAACATGTTTCTGTTCATAGTGGTTACTTAAACTTTCTGTACCACTGCTAACGTTACAGCAGGCATCATCTACTGTTGTTATTCTGCTGTTTTATATTTTTTGTTTGCGTAAACAGGCACGCACAAGAGAGAAAGTGGCTTAAACTAACAGTACAGTCTGTCGTTACAGTCATTTCAGTGACTTTCCTTGACCCACACTGATGCAAAAATATGTTTGCCAGTAATTATCTTAACTGCATATTACTCCAGTGATGAAATACATCCATGTCATAACCATTTTAAATTTTGAGTCAAGTACTTAAAAAAGAGAGGTACTGATTCTCCAATTCAGGAAAAGTGCTATGCTACACAGTGAATAAATTAATCTATGTGTCACAGCAATCTTTTTATATTTGAGGTCCAGTGCTTTCTGATCAGGTATCTCACACATAGGGCCTATTAGCATATTAATATTATCATAACACAACAGTGATGTATAAATTAGACAAATTTTAAATTTGCTGCTATTGTCATTGTTTTTAAGACAAAATAAATAAATAAATAAAATATTTTAATATTTATGAGACAATTTTTGTTATTTATTTTTGAGTAATATGAGTGTTATGTTAATCAATAAATAAAAAAATGTTCAAATTAGTCTTTAGATTAATCAGCTAATCGAAAAAATAATTGTTAGATTAATGAAAAAAAGGTGCAGCCCCAGTTTTCATAGGCCTACATTATTTAGGGTAGCCTTGACAGGTCTTTAAATCAAGCAACACAAGTCAGTTATAAATACTCTCTTTTTTTACTCTGTCTTTAAAATAACAGACACAAAATTATGTCATTTAATATATTTTATCCCATTCTTTGTGAACAATACTGCATCACCATACTAACATCTCATCATGCATATTTCATTTGCCATCCTTAATCCTGAAGTCTTAGGAAGAGCCGGGTGCTCGAAATGTTACAAAGCATTAAAGTCCCTCTAACCAGAGCTTCTTGGTGTGCAGTTATATTTGTTACAACTCGTTTCACCATCCCTGCCATTCCCTCGGACTGTTTTTTTCTTTCTTTGTCTGTGCCGTCCAGAAGGTGCTGTCCGTTTGCCATCCACTGTCTGCCTGAGCCCATGACGCTAATGCAGCATAATGATGATTGATTGATTCATGTCATTCATTTTGCCGCCATAAGGTCCTGTGAAGCCAGATAATGAAATTCAAGGTATAGGCTGTGTTTGTCTGCTCTGACTGAGACAAAAGTAACAAGCAATGAGCCCATTTTAATTTAATTTGAAATAATGATTAGTTACATTTCTAGTTACAAGAGGTCAACCAATAGTGGATTTTTAATGGCTGATATAATAATGATAGTTTAGAGCAGGAAAAAACTGATAACCGATCAATTGGCCGATGACAGCTTATACTTGAACAGTACAAGAGCAACATTAAAATTGTAAATATCGTGCAAAGCAGATAATCATAGAACAGCTTCGAGAGACAACTATTGTGGGTAGAAATTGACCGAAAACAGGTCTGTTACGACATATACGCCACTAAACTGCCATGTGGTAAAATCAGCTGTTACCTGGGACAAAGTTACTTTCCATATCGCCAGAATTGCTTTCTGAGAAAATAATATCTGATGTACGCTGAAAAATTAGATTGAAAGTTTGTTATGCAAGTATGGCTGGAGCACACTGAGTTCCGGCCCCTCCCGCTGTCTAAGTAACAATGAGTTAACGGTAAAGGCAGAATAGGATGCGAATAACAGAGTGCGTGCTTGCTTCTTGATTCTAGCAAAATTATATCAACCATGCCTGCTAGCAAAACAGAGAAAGCAGAGAAAGCACATAATGCCATTCAATGACAAGCAACCTTCAGCATACCTAAAGCAAACATTACCTTGTGTTTACATGTGGAGTGCTCCATGCAAAAGCCTTACAGCTGTACCCTCATGACAAGTGGATGTCACTGCTTTCAGCCACTATTGGAGCCCCGTTTCGCCATTAATGATAGTTTATATTAAGTCCTGTTGGCTCAGATTAATCAGTCAAACCAATGAATCGATCGACCTCCACTAGTTACCACCAAATATAGTGGAATTATTGTGTGTAGTGATCATTAACATGACCCATCGGCTTGACTATGTTATTGTCTTGCTAATATTAGATAAACCTTTGCTCCTGATTGTGATCACTTCTTCAGGGATAGTGAAGGCATGACCCACCCTACTCCACCTTACTCTGCCTCTAACATTCTTGCGCTAACCCTAACCAATCTCACTCCTCTTGCCTAAAATTAACCAACCCAGCCAATGATGGCAACATGTACTAGCCAATTGTAAGAAGAGTAGAGTGGGTCATGCCTTCACCATCTTAGGAAAATAAAATTTGCTTCTAATAGCCAGATCTGATAAGTTGAAGTGAACGTGAAAGTGAAACTTAGCTAGCAATATACTGATAGATCGCCCCTTGTTTTAATGGGGCGTTATGGGATTGGTTCTTTAGGTTTATGATATAACAAAGCCTGGCTGTCTGAGTGCATGTTTTTAAGACTCTTATTGGTAAACTGCCAAGGAAAAATTAGTCAGGCATGGCGCTGACAGCTCATTTCACTCATGATATGTCTTGTAGTATATAAAAACCACCATGTGGACGTGTCAGCAAGGTTGATAACGTGACTTTCACTGGAGGGGGCCTTTAAAAACTAAATGTAAATTGTGTAGGCTTTTGTATATTTCTTATTTGAAGTATAATCATCAGATATTCTGTGATTTTGCTGAGATTGATCCACATATTTAAACACTTGAAAGAACTGAATCCTTTTCATGTATTCCTTTTCAGTGTCCAACAGGAAAATGTTGGGTATGCTATGATTATACTCAATCTCCTGGAGCAATCACGATGCAGACATGTGTTCAATAGAATGAGTGGTTTGCCTCTGGCACTTGATTGTATTGTTTCCTTTCAATTGATTTGGGGGGAAATCAAAAGGCACCATATGAGTGGGCTCGAGGATAAAAAACGCATCCACTGCCGCAGAGTGTTTATTCTTCAAAACACAGGAGGCATAAGGAAAATGCTCATTTAACCCCTACTTACCCATAGAAAGCAGCACCTTGGGGTGTGAGAACTGTAGGAAAATTATAGTATTTGTGTCTAAGTGTGGGGTTTTCTCTGAGGCAGGCAGAGCAGAGGATCACTCACAGAAAACATACTGAACATTATCATTAGCCCTTATGGTATCATGTCCGACCTCTTCTGAGTACTTGTGTATATCTCAGGTAAATTCTCACTGTGAAATTATGTTTCAGTCGGATACAAACCTGACAGTGACGCTAAAATCTGCACTGTAGTCGTGTTAATGGTGGTAAGTAGACAAGTTGCAAACATCTATTTTTACCCCGTAGGCAAATCTGAATCAGTTGTGTACACCGTTTGCATATATGAATCTACTTTACATAGTGACTGCGGCAATAAGTAGGACCCCAGCCTGACACTCCAAGCCCACACACATTGCTGTGTGTGTAGGAGGGGGATTGCATGACAAGTCCAGGATATATAGTGCTTGACTCAAGCTCATTTGGTATTCCTGTGTATTTCAGAAGCCACATAATTCACACAGAAAGGTAGTTTTCAAGATCCCCCACGTGCAGCTTACAGTCAACAATGGCGTTTCGCGTTGCATCGCAAAGCATGAATAATATCCTCTTCGTACCGCCTGCGATAGCTACTACAGCAGCTAGATGGATGAAGAGGTATCTCTTTGTGCTGCATCTATTTGATTCCCCACCCCCCAGAGCTACAAGCAGGAGCCTTCTCCAGCTAATGATGCTTCACAAATTAAAAAGCTGCAGCACTGAAACCAAAGTCATCCCCTCCCATCCATCAAAACATGCCCATCATTGGACCAGTCCCTATTGAAATAGGCCTAATCCTGTGTTTCTCTTCTCACACCCTGAAGAGACACAAACTCCATAATCAATGGGAGGGGACAAAGAGATCTAAAGACCAATTGATCACTAAAATTAACAGCCTTTTTATAAGTTCTGACTTATTGAGCATCTGATTCGCGTGCAAAGAAGGGTACATACTGTATGGATACCAATGGCTGTGTGAATAATTGTCTCTTAACTGCTGTGGTCACACTGGTAAATCGATGTGGATCTGAAGTGGTGTAGCTAACATACCTCATTAAGACTTTGCTCCTTTTTTTTCCTCCGTCTCTCACAGTTCACTAGATGTGATCGCAGTGTCAGAGAAAATTATTGTCCTCAAATTATAGACTGTGTTCATAGGACAAATGGCAGCACATGGCTTCGGCTTTTCTGTCGCCCACAGATTTGGCCTAAGAGCATTTATCATGGGTGGACAGACTCGTTTGCCTTCCTGTATGCTATTGGTCACGGAGGCTTGGGAGTAATAGGTGGAAAGCCAAGTCCTCTTCCACTGCCATGTACCAGCGCCTCTCACAGGCACGCAGACCCACTGTAATCTCTCACACGAGTGAACTTAAATTAAACTGAAATTCTCAGGTGTCAGAAATGTATGAGCTCTCCTTCTGCAACCACTAGTCGAACTACTTATAGGCACTCATTGTGTTTTTTTTGCCCTTAGGCACAAATATTATATTATACACGGGGATCAAGTTTGCTTCACATTAGATAAATCAGCTTTGTTAGACGCCCCCGAACAAGATGAATGACAGCCATCATTTATTAATGTTCAATCTGCTGTGCAATCGTATGAATATATTTTGTTTGAATTTGGTGGCTTGAGTCATCTTAAAATGAAAGCGACTGAATGTGACATCCATGAGAATGAAAAAATCAAATTTCACAGAACACAGACTTCACAAGTCTCCGTCGAGACCTAATCTGGAGGCTCGCCTCTGCTGACAGGAGCAGATCTGGACTAGGATAGATAAATAGCTTGTTTGTCGACGCTAACAGAATGATTTGTGGCTCAGTAGTTGCTCTATGATGGAACAGGCACTGTTTCTGTGTGTGTGTGTGTGTGTGTGCCTGCTTGTTCACACACTGTCATTAGGATTTACCAGCACTATATTCATCACTTCATTAGTCTCTTGTTTCCCAGGTCTAAGTTGAGTCATAAGCTGTTAGTATGTATTACAGCCAGGTTAGGTGTGTATTATCCTGTTACTGTTACTTGAAGTTGATCTGCCAGCTGCTTCCATGATGTATGGAGAGATTACGCTGTTGTGAAACAAAAAGTAAAAGTTATTATTCATGCTAAGTCACACTGAAATGCTGTTTTTTAAAATGCAAATGACAAAGTACACACCTTGGCCACTTTATTAGGTACACCTATACAATCTAATGCAATCCAGAACCGCAGCAGTCACATATTCTCCCTCAACGCTGATAGAGGCCAGCTTTTCTTAGGAAGGTGAGTGGTGAGAAGACAGTTAGGTGTAGCTACATACCTCAGAGACATTTTACCTGCCCTACCGAGACATAACTATAAGCTGTTTTTTTGTTTTGTTTTGTTTTTTACCAAGACATTGCTGCTTTTCTGGCTGCGATTGTGACCTAAAAAGTGTTATTTTTTTGCCAAGACTTGGTTGCTTTTCCTGATGGGATCATGCCCCCCGAACAGGGTATTTTAAGCTGAAACATTGTTCTTTTTTCTTACCATAACCAACTGGTTTTTGTGCTACTACACATTGAAACATTATAAAGTTTCAGTGTATCCGCTACATGATAACATGCAAATGTAATGTATCTGTGGTTTGTAGGGCTGCCGCCTAATAGTCGACCAAACGTTAGTCAACCAGAAAGGTCAATAGTCGGCAAGATTTCATTGGTTACTTAGTTACAGGGAAAAAAAGAAGATCATTTTAGTGCAGGGCTACCCAGAGCTTTACATCTGTCCCACGGACGATAGGCCTCCACACTTATAAACTGCACCTGGAAGAAGATCAGCTCAGCACTCAGGGTTTCAGGTAAATAGGCTATATAGTGGCTATATAGTGGGTTATTCTTGAAAGCGTGCACAAAGAAGGTACAAGAGTAGCGACCAACGCCTGACCTCGTGTTGCTCAGACAGTTAAAGATGTGGCATTTGTACGGTCCCTAATCTCCAGGGCTGGTACCTGCGGTTATTACACAGGCTAGTTAATAACATGTCGGGCAGGAAATCCAAAGTGTGGGATCATTTTGAGAAGGTGAAGGACCAAC
>JAPZEB010000004.1:19775111-19789819 GCA_029783705.1 Chaetodon striatus
GTCCACTAATCGGACGATCAGCAGTTTGATCCCTGGCTCCTTCAGCCTCCAGTTGAAGTATCCTTGGGCATGATACTGAACCCTAAATTGCTCCCGATTGCTGGTCCATTGGTGTATGAGTGTGAGTGAATGGTTACTGAGTAGCAGGGGGCACCATGTATAGTAGCCTCGGCCACCAGTGTGCGATTGGGTGAATGTGACATCAAGTGGTTAAGTCTAGAGGACTAGAAAAGCGCGATGCAAGTACAGTCAGTTTACCATTCTCAATATCACTTGAAATAGTTTGATTTCGCTCCACTTCACTCTTAAAACCCTGGCAAAACAGGTATGTTAGCATGGCTACGTATCAATGTGGACTTTAAATGACATTAGATTCAGGCGGATATGTTTTATCCCTACTGATTGGTTAAGGACACAGACTTCCAATCCCCCACGGAAATCAGTTAAAGCGGACGCATTGTTAGACTGAAGATCTCTGCAACAACAACAACTCACCACAGAGATGTTGAGGGTCCGCATGCTGGCGTACTCCGTGACCTCACAGGTGATGTTGCTCCCCTTGCAGAGTGCCAGCGTGGCGCTGAGGCCTTCAGTGTCCGTGGCGTACTTCACATTCTGCAGGCCCTTCGCCCAGGCGGACGAACACACCAGCCACAGAAAGACCAGGATCGCTGTGATCACAAAGTCCTGGAAACGAGGACGGACTCATCAGCATCAGACACAAGCTACAAGTCTCTCATTTACAGTGACCCACTTTCATCTGTGTGTCTATTGGGAAACTGGCCAGCGAGATCAATACTCACAAAAATTGGTCCAAAGTCAGAATCCTTGTAGACGTGCATGTAGCCTAAATACACCAACAGAGCCACCATGCTGTAGAGAAAGCAGACGATGGCGATGCCCACAAAGAACTCCGCTGAGGACGCTGAGTCGCCCACCATGTGTGTCGTCGTGGCAGAGCTATTACAAAGAGTGGTGTTTCCCTCGATGAGCGGGACCTGGCTTAACCTGGCCACAATATAAGAAGAAGGATAAAAATCATCATTATTGCTGTTTTATTTTATTGTCCTTTTGAAACTGATTACACAACTGATGACAAGTGACATCTCAAACCTGTGCCTGACATTGAAAAATCACCAAAATGTGTTGTGATTCTCACCTAAATGGGTAGTGGAAGTTGGCATCGATCGTTTCATTTTTGCCATCGCCGCAGAAGAGAGATAAGATGTTCTTTCCTGAGTATCCGCCACAGCTTCCAAAAGCAAATATGGCTGTGAGCTGTTTGGACAGACAAGAGAGAAAGAGTGATTAGGGAGATGGTTGAGACTGATGGGAGAAAACCCTGCTCAGCTTTGGGGAAATAAAATCAAAATCAAGAAACTTAAAGAGTAACTAAACCCCCCAAAACACTGTTTTTCAGCTGAACCAAATTTAAATGAGCATTTAGTAGTGTTGTAGATGGACTCAGGTCCAATTTGAATTCTACATATTGTGCTATAAATATGCAAAGCGACTGCCCTCAGCTGGTTGAAACCCAGTGATTGCAGCTGGATTTTGCTATTAGCTGATCTGGTGTCAACACAAGTGCCAGTGGTCACTAGAGGCTGGCTTCAGGAGCAACTTCATCCCCATAGACCCCTGTGTTAAAATGCCGAACCTTACAGCAGAAATAAACATGTTTACAGCCTGGTACATAAAACAGTTTGGGTCTCTGTAGCTACTGGACAGTATGAATTTTATATAAGTCACCCATTTACATTTTTTATGGCTTTAAGTTACATTATTTAATAGCAGGGCCATTTGAGTAACAGGCTGTCCGCGAAGGGTCGCTACAGTCCATGACCCAAAGTCATCCCTTGCTCGTCAACAGCTCCATTTTCTTGTCCAAAGTTGGTCACTTCTGGCTCCAAAAATCCAAGATGGCGACAGCTGAAATGCTGAACTAGAGTCCACAAACCAATAGGTGATGTCATGGTGGCTATGCCAAAAAAACCTCTCAATTTTTCCTTTGCAGGCAATTCTGTTTAGAAAAGGTGGCCTAACCAACTATTTCTGCCTAATATACCTTTAAGGTATTACAGATTTTATTTTTAAAGGCCCAGACACACCAAATCTACTCCAGAGAACTAGTGGTGACAAAGGCCTCCTGCTGAGTCGCCAATTGTCATTGTGTCACAGCCAAAAAGTTGTACATGAACATACGAAAGACTACAGCAAACGGTCAACTAGCACATACGCTCTGAGCCTGCATGAAGTCAGAAACCGGAAGACCGTCTTGACGCTACTTAGCCAGTTAGCAGATCAACAACACAATCCAAGTTTAAAATAACAATGCATATCAACTGCGGGCCATTGAACAATAACTGAAACTGTCCCGAAATGTTCCTGTTAAAGAGCTTGTAGCTAAAGAAAAACAATCTTACCTTGAATCACAAGTCTGTTTTGGGCTCACTCTGTCTTGACCTTAGCTGTTTGTTTACTTTCCTCACTTCTGTTTCTCGTCTCAAGCGCTGACTTGAACTGCCAATCAGAGTGACTTTATTCAACCACGGGCTACACAGTTACCGGGGCCGATTCAACATGCTGAATCAGCGGAAAAAAAGTCAACTAGAGCTGACGAAGCCCTATGGTGCAGGACACACCTTATCGACAAGGGTGGCAGACGCTTACCAATGACTGCTGGCTAGGTGTGTCAGGGCCTTAAGAAAAGGGGAGGGTATTCAATATTTCTAATACTACAACATGAAAACACTAACTATAGGGCTGTGCAATATGATACGTATCATGATACAGGGGTCACGATTCAATATATTCCGATATCTGCAAATCTGTAAGCAAGGTGATACACTGCAGTTTTTTTAATCTAATTTTAGGAGCTAACAATGCACTGTTTATGACTCTGTTTCAAAGGCCTGTGTTCTTTGTGTTTACACTAGCATTTTGTTGCTACGTTGGAAAAGAAGAGTCAGATGGTTGAAGATAGATGACGATGACATTGCTATTTACACAACACAAAATGAACCACTGCCACAAATCTTTGCATGTTAACTATTGAAAAAAGGATAGTATTTTTGAGAATGCATACAGTATCAAAAACATTGTATTGCACTACTGAAGTGTAAATATATTCTCTTACACCCCTCCTAGCTACATGACACTGAGTGGTAAACTGAAACAATAATTACAATTTAATGTGATCCTTCCTACATACATATATACTCTTGGACAATACAGTTTGAAAATGTAGTATATTGTCACCATAAATTCACACCCAGAAGAAAGTTGGCAACCTAAACCACAGCATCAGCAGTAAAGAGCCAGAGGGATTAACAGATGGCCAGCATTTTACTCCAACAAACAGCTGAAAATAAAACTCACTACACAACCATTTTTATCAGTGTTCTTAAATCTGTTGCTCCTTACATTTGTTTTGCTCTTGTGGAAATACCCAATCTAAATCAAATACTCAGGAACATCTTTATTTTGTACCATTTTTCTATATTCCTTGTATCATTTTACTGTTTCCTGCCGCAGTCGTTCACCAGTGGAATAAAGAGCAAGGGAACTTTTCGAACATATGAGATCATTTAGTAGATCTTCCTGTCACAACTAAAATAAAATGTGGCTTACATGGCTGCACTAAAGCTGCCATTCAGCTCTTGAATTCTTTCTTGCAGGGGCAGAAAGCATCTGATTCAGCGTGTAGGCCATGTGACACTAATACTCTCCTTAAAACCAACACATACTAAATTCTTTTAGTCAGGCTGGCTGCCGCTGAGCTTAACCCTCACACTGCAGTAGGCAGATCATATTATTCGAAAGCACAGAGCTCCGTCAGACTCTCACAGATATCGCTTTACTCATACTTCATGGATCTGATTCATTTTTCTCAAAATGCGTTGTTAACAGCTTTCACACATTCTCGACATTCAAAGCTTCATGTCTCTTCCTGTCATCACACATCCTCCCTGAGCCTTCCAGTGCAACAGACAGCTGTGTGGCAGTACAACACTAATTCAAAGGTTTAACATCACAGGATAGAGCTTGATAAGGAACAACTGTCTGTCTTCACAGAGGAGGCATTTTTACTCTTTTAAATCATGTGGGCAAGAAATCTGTAGTCTTTTCTCAAGCCAAAAATCCAGACATTTATGTTTAAAAAAAAACTATCTATCTATTGCTGATTAAGGTAACACAATGGCGACTGAGCCTATGGCCCCCGTCCGGTTTTAAGGGCCAAAACTAAATATATAAATACACAGGGGCCCAGGCTACAGCAAGCGCTCTCCTCTGGGATTCTCAGGCCCTCGCCATCAACAGCTGCCGCACTATGGCTGCTGCTCTGGTGGGACACAGACATCTTTGGCTGGGCCTGTCCTCCCTGAAGGAGAAGGAGCAGCACCTCCTCCTCAATGCCCCCCACCCCCGGAGATGGTTACTATGCTAGAGACCACTAAAAAGACTTCGGAGCAGCTGGGCCTTCATCACCAGCACCCTCCTCCTCACCAGCAGGGTCTGTAATACTGTTCATTCACCAATCAAAGACTTTAACCTGCCAACAAATTTAATTCAATGCAGCAAGTTACACTATGGATAAATAAAAGTATATATATAATTTTTAATAATATTATAAATAGATATACAAATGTATGAATAACTGAAGCATATAAATAAATATACAAATGTGTAAATATATAAATAAAATACATAATATGTGTATAAATTTGTGTATAAATACACAAATAAATTGAAAATTTATATATTTATTGTGTAAATTAATTTGTGATTTTTTTATGGTGACAATTTAGCATCAAATTTCAATTTACATTATTACTTATTTATCTAAAAAATTTATTTTACATCAATAATTATATATTTATTAAGCATTAAATTCTATAATATTTATTTACTCATTTATTTAAGCATGTTTATAATATAATTATATATTTACTCATTCATTTAAGAATTTAATTATAGAATTATTTATGTTTCTTCATATTTTGTTTCGGCTCTTGAAACCCTCTATGGTGGTCTATAACGGACCACAGATAAACTGATTCTGATTCTGCAGTATTACGAACAGGGTGTGTGCAGTGACAATGAGTGGAATAATCACAAGTGGCACGCAGTCATTAATTATCTGCTCTCTCTCTCTCACACACACACACGCACACACACACACCATCTATGTGGTGGTAACCCTTTCATCTCACCAGCTGCAGGGCTCTTAAAATGAGGCGACATATATCAATTTACCAGTCGTGTTTCAGGCTTTGATCTGACAACAAACACAGTGCAATGTCACCAGAGATGCTGCTGTAGAGAACCAAATACAGACCTTTACGATTGTAACTTTATTTATTTTATATCTGAATATGCTCGTGTGTGTTTGCAGGTTTTAAAAGGCCAGAAAACCCATTAAAATAAGCATTAGATTGCTTTCCCATTGCCAGTACAGTGTATGCGCAACAATAGACAAGCATGCCTTTCTGTTTTTGTTTTTTGTAGTTTTTTTTTACTGGTGTGTCATGTTCAACGTCACAGACAGGCTGGACAACAGGTAAGTAAACAGTAAAGCAGCATGGAGGCCAGTGAAAATGAAATTTTGGTATCTCTTTCTCAAACTTGGTGCAAACTAAATTTGGAATGTTACACCAATCAGACAACAATGACGTGGTGTAAAATAGAGTTCACTTTTATAATTCATTCCATCACTGCTGATTAAAGCCAGTTGAGGGCGGAGCCAAAAAATACTCTGTTACTACTGCTGAGTCATTTGTCCTGGGAGTGAATGTCAATTGTAACCTTTCCGATTAAATACAAAAGCCAGACGTTAGTGGGTGTTTGTGGGGTTTTTTTGTGCAGTGGGGAAGGGGCTTAAATCTTATATTTACTCTCCTTTTAGCTCTGTTTTGGCCCCCACCATCTCTGGAGGGAAGTATCTGGCTCCTTAGCTGCTAGATGCTCCACAATGTTCCCCAGCTAGTGGCTAACTGTGTCTGTCTTCAAAGCTTAAGATGATTTTGTCCCTTTTGTCCTGAAGCTCTACAGACCGAATTGGGGCCCTGAACACATCACGAGGGCGTTCATCAACAGAAAATCACCAACAAGATGCCAAAATTAAAGCAGACAAAGATTATGTAAATCAACACATGAAAATGTTAAAACATTTATGTTGTCGTAGACAGCAGTGGACAGGAGGTGGATTACATCATAAGACAAAGAAATGATCTTTGATTCACTCCTCACATTGCAAAGTAATGACATGCACCACAATCTGTTCATCTACGAGGACATTTAGAAAAAACACTCTTAACTGACCTCTTAAATTGTGTTACATCAGCACAAACTGTATCACACATACGCACACCCTTGAAAAATGCTTATGACAGGCCACCTCAACTTTTAGCCTTTAGCTACACACCACAAAACCCACACGCACACCCACATTTACTGTACATCCACACACACACATACACACACACCTCCAGGCCTCTCTCCAGATGTTTCTCCAGATGTCACTGGCTGCCACTTCCTGTTTTTCTGGCTACACACACACCACGGTAAGCTACTTCTCTCACATTCTTGTTTCACTGATTCTGTCACTCTCCCACTACGAGGTCACATAGCCTCAGCATGAATAACTGTAACAGCCAGGGTGGACCGACACACACAAACACACACCTCACATTGTAATTCTTTTGTTTATGTTCACATTTTCAAACAGAGCATCAATACTACGCTGCATAAACACTGTCGAACAGTTGGGTATTTTGTCACGTTTCCAATATCACCATTTACTCCTAATTAAGGCTACAGGAGGCACCTTCTCGAAACGTGGCGGCTGCCAAAAGCTGTGGACAAACAGCAGTGCCTTGCCAGTACTTAGGCATCCCACACATCTGCAAAACACACAGCACCAATTTATGGACATTCCAGTGACTGCCAAATGAAATCACAGGCAGTCTTCACTCATAAGCAAGCTGTGAGACAGCATCAGTAATCTGCACACATTGCAACCACTCACAGTGTGTGATAGAAGTTCAGTTACAGGCAGAGGTGGGACCAGGGCATTGTTTGCAAGTCAAAAGAAAGTCTCAAGTCTTTGCACTTAAGTCCCAAGTCAAGTCCCAAGTCAAGATGGACAAGTCCTGCGTTGATGCAGGATTTATACTTCTGCGTCGACATGGAGCCTACGCCATAGCCTGCACCTGCCCAGAAAAGTAACTACACGTTGCGGCAACGCAGACCTCCTGTCTATTTCTGTAAGCTGAAACCATTTCCCTCAGTGGAAACAAAGCTTTTATTTACTTTTATTACACAGATAAGAAACAATAAATGTGAAGACAATAAAGCCTCCACAAAAATAGCATTTTGTGTGTGATTTATCCTGGCTTCATATGAGCAGAGGAAATCTCTGCTTGTCGCTAGGCTAATTTATACAATGTAAAATGCCATAGGTTTGTGCTAATAACGTTAGCATGTCATATTTGTTTGGAAAAAGTGTTTAGTATGACAGTTGTTTTGTTGGTGAACCTTGTTGCTGTTGTTCCTGGCTTCATATGAGTAGAGGAAAAGTTCGCTAGCCGCTATGCTAATTTATACAATGTAAAATGCCATAGGCTTGTGCTAAAAACATTAGCATGTTGTCTTTGTGGGGAAAATGTGTCCAGATAAAGACAAGCGCTTTGTCTGTGAATGCAGCGAGTTATAGTGAAGCCATTGTGTACTGTTTGAAATTGTCTCTATTAAGCTATGTTTAACTTCACTGCAGAGTGACACAGACACACCACCGCACAAAGATAAATGCTCACAACAGCGCAGGCCACGTGTGTGGGCTACGGCATAGGGTCTGCCGCACAAGTATAAATCCCCCTTAAAGCAGTTTCATGCTATAAATCAATGTTCCTCTGAAGCTGTGTGGCTCGTGGAGATGGGCTGCTCGCCCAGCACCTGCTAATGTGTGCTTACCTTTTTCCTCTGATACCTTCAAATCCAGACAACAAACAGACACAGTGATCTAAACCGGCACAAACACTAACTAAAGCAGTCTCGCGCTAAAAAGATCAGTGTTTTTCCAGCACTGCTTGTAGTGGCCTATGGAAAGACACCAGTAGTCCTATTTCGAGCCAGTGTCGGATTTGTTCATTGCGGGCCACTGTTCAAACATGGCTGTGCAACATGGCAGTCTCCACAAATGGGGACCTGCTCTCACAACAGTTCTTATTTTCAGTTGATTACACACCGAAGAAAACACTCAGTGTATTATATTTCATTTCTGCTACTATGCCCTTCTAAATCCAGCACACTGAACCTTAAGGAAAGCATGATCAGATTTATTCAACTGATCGGCCAAACAGTTTTCTCAGCTGAGGCTTGATTTCATTATCAAAATTAATCTGGTGCCTCCATCTTGTTGCCGTACACACCGCCCGTGAACTGGTGTTTGATTGATTGCCTCATTAATGCTCACAAGCATAAGCACCCCAACACAGCCCAACTCACTGCTGTGGATTAAACCTGCAAGATTGGCTCTGACCAAATAAATCATCTGTCAGTGTGTATATGCAGGATGCATGCTGAAGTTGGCGTAATATCATTTCAATCGATCACCAGCTCAGAGCTTTAGCAGGCTAATGCAAGGAGTTGATTCTAACACATTTATCCTTTTACCGTTGATCTTGTGTGGTGCAATTGAACTTCCTGTTGAGGTATCGGATTGTGCGGAGCCTTTTTGATATTACATTGTGGTCTGTCTGTCTGTTGTGGCTGGGGATTTGTTCGGCGTCTGCCAAACGAGAGGCAGGATGTGGTGTTTTACTTCATCCGCTGCAGTATAGTGTTGAGGCTGAAGTTGGTTTTGGAGGTCATAGAAAAGAGAGGGGTGAGTAAAGGAAGCAGAAGTCAGGACTCAGTGTTGGACCTGTTCAGCAGGAGACAGAAAATAGGCAGTGTGGTAGATAGCAGGAGACAGAAGAGCAGCAGCTTATAGAAGAGAGAAGGATAAAAGGGGTAAGCAAGGCATAGGGTTGAAGGAGAAAGCTAAGACAAAGTGGAAATAAAAGAGAGAGGAGGAGATAGAGGGAAAGGAGGCTGTGCTGTGCTTAGATTGAGGTGGGACTGGGACTCAGCTGCGGACTGACACCATCATTGTGATTCAGCCTGCTTTGGAGCCGAGTCAGCGCCGCGATGCACAACTGGAAGCATTAGGAGAGATGAAGGGAAGAGGTGTGTGGAGGAGCACAAAATTACAGTGCTGCCTGGAGCATGAAGAGAAAGAAGGGGAGAGATAAAATAAAGCCCCACAGTACAAACAACGAAATAAACAAATCTGAGGCAGAGAGCGTCGATGACAGGCCAGATAGCAAATACCTAATGTGTTTGTTCCATTACTCAGTGTCAGTAAAGGCCAGCGCGGGAGCCACTGTTACTGTAAGTGCAGCATTGGCAGTCCGATCAATGGCGCTGACGAGGAATAGTAAAGGAATTCATAGCGGGGACGCTGCACGGGGATGCCTTTTTTGCTGACTTGCACATCAGGGAGCAGATACTACCAGAGGCAGACATTAAAGGTGCCAGTTGACAGAACCTCTTAAGTTAATTAGCTTGTTAGGTGGAGACATCGGACACAATTGTGACTCTGTCCAAAACCAATAGTGCCATTATATTGTGTTGCAGATTACCAGCCTTCTGGCATCGTGTGATATCCAAACAAAAGCATGTGTTAGGCTTGTTAATATGCAGATTGGTACATTTTACTAGCCAATGATCGGGCGAAAAAATGACTCATGGTTTCATATCACATGACATGATCTTAGATTATCTGCCATGCCCATATTTAGCTTTTGTTTCTACTAATGGCCTCTGGGATCTATAGATCCTGCTCTCTAAGCCAATAAAAGCGATGCCTTGCACCTTTCAAAGTATTGTATCACTATCTTCTTTCAAGTAAACTGAGATTTCCCTCGACACCACGAGTCACTGAACAAGGGAAGTCAGGCATGACACATTGCTGGAAACGGCAAATCATTTTTCAGAAGTTTGACTGATAATGTCATCCACTTTCAAGTGTTAAAAAAAAATCCTATACATTTAGATTATGTAATGACATTTGTTTGAATACCGGAAGAAGAGAGACTCCTGTGTAGCCTTGCGGGTGTTTGGGGATATGATTTGAATTCATAATAACGTTCACCTGACACAGGAGAAACTCTTGATGGAATGCTGTTTCTCTGTGGCGCTTTTAGGCAGCTGGCAAGTGCTTACGATGCTTAATTTCTGGGCAAGCGGGCAAAATGGATTCAGGAATGGATACCAAAAGCCTCCAGCTGAGCAAACAAGATGAGGACATGCAAAAAAAATGAGATTATCCTTGCAAATGAAAGTACTGGTGAAGAAATATGAGGAGTGAGTTTATCAAAGTGTGACTGCGGGGCTGCAGACTGAAAGCTTGAGTGACAGCGCACTTATGTTTTTTTTAGTTGGGTTCTGCCTGGAATGGAACAAGGGAACAAGACGGCAGGTGTAGCCGCCAGCATCTGTTTTTTATTGATACAGGCTGCATCTGCCCTCCACCTGGTCTGCCAGAGGGGGATATACTGTACATGTGCTGCGTCAGAAATGTTCGTAATTACTGTGGATTCTAAATAAGTAACACTAAGTCCTGCATTTTGCTTTACTGAAACTGAAAAACAAATATGTTTATGAGCAGTAGGATTTACTGTGGATGTACTCTACCTCCAAAACAGCTTTCGGTTATTTTATTTATTTCTAATTTTCACAAAGCACATGCCAATATTTTCCTGTTTGATGAATTTTATATGAGATATTTCACAGTATAAGCCCATCTTAGCTAAAAATCCATTCTTGCTTCCCTTGCATTACTGGTGCAGCATACAGAGTGGCTGTGTTGCTTTTTTTTTCCACGAGGAGGTTAGTTTCATTTAGAGGCAGGCCACAAGATGTCTCCCTTTGCTAAAGAAGCTGCCCGTCCACCAGAGTGACATCCCTGATTGCATTTGTTTTGGCTCTTAAGCATCTGTCTTGTGCTCCAGATTTGCATTTGTCTGGTCATCTTAAATCACAGTGTAGCACAGGACTTGTCTGCCTGTCTCTGGCCTTGATTTTAAGGTCTGGAAAATCTCAGGGAGTCGAGTTGTGAAGTTTTCATGTGAATCTGAGTGTGACATGCTGCATATCAAGTAACTCCATGAGGAATCCTGAAGTCACGGTTGAGGAACTCTGGTGCCTTATACGTGGAATATTTCCTTAGTATTCAGCAAATCAGCTTTGTTTATTCAAGCTGTAAATGTTACAACTACATAGTATTTTATCAAAAGTTTCAAGGCTAAAGTGGGTACTGTATGTATGTAAGGACTGTCAGCTGGTCTGCTCATTTGGTCAGTTTTTTGTCAGTCAGAGCTGTTGTGGTCACATTACCGTGTGAAATACAGTACAAAGCAAACAATAGGAATATGAAGCTGAAATCATTAGTCAATTAAATTGAATTTGTTGATTGCCAGATAATAATAAATAGCTGCTTTTCTTTCTCATATACGGTATTAAACTTAATATCTTTGGCTCTGAACGATGGTTGGATAAGGAAAGGAATTTCAAAGAGGCAACTTGGAGATTATGGTAACACTTTTTGTGACTTCCATGTCTTTAATGCATTAAAAACATACATATAACGCACTATATTCTGCCTAAAGCACTGTATAAGTATAGTTATCAGCATTCATAAATATTCAAAACATCTTAGAGATACTTAAACACATTATAAAGCATTTTATTATGACTTACAAGGTCAAGTATCATAATACTACATAATGGCTGGGCACTCACTGACCTGTTTTTGCAAGGGTCACAGTGAATTATAATTCTCATAGTTGTAATGCATTATGATTATTTTAAAATGCATTATAATTACTATAATAATGTGATTATAAGTTACTCTAAGTGGTTATTGGATATGCTTCAAGTAAACTCATGAAATTCCTTGAGGTATAGGCACATAAAGGACATTACAAGCTGGCTCTAAGTCACCATGTAAAGCATTATGTGTATGAGGGCTTATATCAGTCATTATACAGTGTCATAAGCAGATTATAATACATATCATGGGCTATCAGTCATGGGCTTTTAAAATGTCAGTGAGTGACCTTTAATTGTGAAGTATTATTATACATGGCCTTATAAGACATATGTTATGATTAATGTTGACAATGTAAGACATTATGAATATTTACGAATGCTTTTAAGTATACTAATGTAAAACTTATAATTATAAAGTTCTATAAGCAGATCACAATGCATTATAAGTATGTTTATAATGCATTACAGACATGGGGGTGCTAGAAAGTGTTCCCAAAATTGTTATTTTTCATTGTTTTTGCCAGTTTTATCACAAAAAAGAATTCACTAATCAAGGCAATAATTGGCAGATTAACCTGATAATTAAATAATGAAAGCAGTTGCCAGTTGCAGCCCTATTTCTGTGTGTGCTCAGTGAGCAGTCACTAAAGGCGGCAAATAACTATTTTAATAATTGATTCAGAATTACTCCATTAACTAATCATTTGGCCAATAAAATGTCCTAAAATTGTTTTTTAAAAAAGGAAGAAAAACACAGTTTCCCAGGGTTTCATTATAAAATTGCTTTTTCCTCATCCAACAGTCCAAACACCCACAATATTGTGTTTACTATCAGAAGATTGAGAAACACACCAAATGTTTACAAATGAGAGGCCATAGCCAGTTGATTTTTGGTGTTTTTACTGGACTTAAATACTTACTCAGTAATCAGAATTCTTCTCTATTAATAGACTAATCAGCCAATCAGCTCAGCTCTACAGTAACTGGATATTAATTCTGGATATAGCCTGTATTTTTCTCATCTTGGTCTCTGCCCTGTCTGAGCTGCCTGTGTTTCTGATGTGCGTCTAATTGCCGCCGGTATTTCATTCGGAGCTGAACATTCTCACTGGCCCTTGAAGGAGCTCTCCCCTTTACTCAGTCAAAACTCTGCTCCTCCTCTAATGAGACCTCTGGGGTTCAACTAAGCTTTGACATAAAAGAGGATGGTTAGTGTCACTCCCTGACAGTCTCAGGGATCACTGAGCTGGTCTTAAAGCCGGGCAATAAATGTACAAATCAAAAAAATACTTATCTTTCCAACAGTCGTACTTTTCTTTCTCATCAAATGGCAGTCAGCTGCTCGTTTTCAATTTGGCAAATTTTATTACACCATGATTCTCTAATTACATGCTTGAATACTGAGACAAAGATGAAATGTTTTTTGCATCCTCGGGAAGATAACAATAGAAATGTGTGAGCTGCAGAAATGTGTTTTCAATAAGGAGGCTGGCAATTTTATAGAGACGAAAAATCATTAACTTCTGCCCCGGAGCGCTTTTTATTCCTGAGTGATTGCAGCGCTGTCTTGGAGGGGATATTTTAATTAAATTAATGATTTTGTAAAATGATTTCACAAATAAACACAGTTTTGGAAAGTTAGTCACACTAAAGTCTGAGCCATATTCCAAAAAAAATCATAAAACACTGCAGTCCAGTGCAGAAACATGATTGCAGAGTGTTACACCAGATTGGAAAGCTTTGTTGTTTCTTTGAGTAGATTGGAAAGACTCCAACCTTCTTATGAGGTCATGTTGTAACATAAGAGGGAGAGCTACCTAATTCCTGTAAATGTACTGAGTTCAGGACATCATTGATCCGCTGAAAACAAAAGAACATGCACCGATTTATACTTAACGCTCCACTAATCAATGTTTTATATTAACAATGGAGGTAATGGCTGTGTATGATGGGACAAGAGCTCAGTGTCTGCCGGATGTGTAAATACAACTGTTTGCTAATGTGTTCTCTCCATCAGCTTTAATAACTCATGATACATCAGTGTTGCATTTAAAGCCTGTTGCTCTGTCCCTAGTGGCCAAAAAAAATCAGTGAATGCAGACTTAAGGTTTACACATGTGATATCTCCACTTTGATTGAAGGCAGATCACATTAATCTCCCTGAATGGTGAAAGCCAACACAGTCAGTTGTATCTGCTGGATATGTAAACAAACAACTACAGTAATTTAGAGCTGCAGTCAACCAAAGAAAATCTTGGTTGACAGAAATTCCTCCGACTCTTCAACCAGTTGATTGGTCAGTGGTGCACTCAAGTGTTTTCTTTACTTAAGCCAGCATATTTTTGGAATTCTTTGCAACGGGAGCGCAGCTGTTTTTACTATGCTACGAATGCCAGCAGTGTGATTACCTGAGCACTTCACGTTTGGCATTTTCTTCCAGGTTGCCAAGAACTGAGAAATATTTAATGAGGAAAAAATAGGCAGTGCTGCACTGGGTTAAGGCTTTGTGTAGTTAGTTGTAAAGAAAATCCTGTGCGCCTCCCTTCACACCCTCATGAAGACTCTCTAGCCGAAACATGTTGGTTATCCATGTATTAATAAAGGATACATGGGCTGGCATCCTCTCAGATCCTCCGAACTGTCTTTTAACTGCCCCGCGATCAAGGCTGGTGGGTAAGGGAGATCGTGCCTTTGCGATAGCTGCTCCAAAGCTTTGGAATAGCCTTCCACTCTCAATTAAATCCTCCCCCTCCATTGACACTTTTAGGACAAATCTTAACGGCCTTTGGCTGTTTGTAGTGGCTTTAATATTTGTATGTTATATACATATATAT
>JAPZEB010000004.1:19793978-19805743 GCA_029783705.1 Chaetodon striatus
ATAACGAATATTTCTGACACATTTTGAAGGGGATTTTGCTGCGTTTTTCTCCAACAAGCTGGCTCCCCTCAGTTATAAATTATATAGATATATTGATCTACGAGCAAGCTGCATATGCTCCAACATTAAAGGATTTCAGACTTCATCATTTCATTCTGTTGCAGAGTTTCTTTATCACAATTATTTCTACTTTGATTGATACCTTCCCCCCGCCTCTCTATACCATTGGAGGTCTACTTCATCACCGGAGGAAAACAATTTCATCCACTGGCTCCACCTCATTCTCCATTCGACTGTGGAGAGAGTGTGTAGGGGGGCAACAAGCTTTATATTCCTTTCTGCAGGCTACAAGTCAACAGTCTAAAAAGCATCTCTTCAATCTGTGGAAAAAGGGAGGAGTTGGGTTCTGGGCAGCTACTGCACAAAGAGAGAAACCACCGAAATCTGCAAGTATTGTCTGGCACTGGAGAGGGAGATGGAGGAGTGAAAGATCAGAGCAACAGGGGTAAGCCTCTCCGGATTTTCAAAGTGATTGCCTCTGGGAGTGAAGCCGTCGCTTACATCTGCAATTATCACGTCCATTTATCTATTGATGAAGGACTGGTGATGGTTACGCTTGATGGTTTTCGTTAATGGAGTGATTCAGCTGTTTTTCTCATAAAGGAATCATTATGTAAATCAATTTTACCTCCCCCAAGGAGCTCAGTTCCTTTGTTTATATCTTCACGGCAAAGAATTTTCAAGCCTGAACAGTGGGACAGCTGCACATTAGGACTCCAGTCGCTGTTACCTGGAATTTGTGATGCATAAAGCTGGAGATGGTTGTAGTGAAAGCCACTGTGTGTAAATTAGGGATGTGTGTGGTGGGCTACTAAAAAAAAACAGCATTTGGTAGAGAAGCACCTGCCTTGACACAAGCAATTATGGTTAAGACAACCACATCCGAAGCTGTCGCCTTGGGGCCACACAAAGACAGTGATACCCAAGAGACCCGTCTCCAAAACACTGAGTCCAGCTCTCTTAAACCAACGTGGAAAGAGATCACGGTGGATTTCATAATGAGGACCAAGATCCACGGTTTGAAGTTTGTCTTCTCTCCGGACAAATCGAAGCCGCAGCGAGTCATCTGGATCATGGCCTTCTTCGTTTGTGTCGGTCTCCTGTGCACCTGGTCCTGGAATCGCATCCTCTACCTGATGTCCTACCCGGCCATCACCAAGATCTACATGGTGTGGGCTCACAACATGTCCTTCCCAGCTGTCACTTTCTGCAACAAAAATGTTTTCCGCGTGTCCTCACTGACCAAGGATGACCTGTATCACAGCGGCTACTGGATGGACCTCATGTATCCTAATCACACAGTGATGGAGAGGAGCCTGTCCATCCTTAAAGACAGCCACAAGCAGGGTCTCCTGAGCCTGTTGGACTTCAACAACTACACCCCACCCCCTGATTACAGCGTCAACACCACCGAGATGATGGGACGTCTCGGCCACCAGTTGGAGGACATGCTGCTGGAGTGCAGGTTCCGTGGGGAAACCTGCACCTACAAAAACTTCAGCACTGTATGTACAGAGAGAAAGATGTTGTTTGTCAGGTGTGGATATGAATGCTGTTTACAAGGCGTATTAATAATTCATGCAAGTATTTGATGCCGCACCCTCATTCTCTCAGGGTGTTTTAAGGTGTTGATGTTTCAAAGCTGCAAACAAGCCTGTCCTGTTTTTGCCTCTCAGACACGACAGCTTTTTCCTTATTAGACTTGATGTCTTCAAAAAGTCACTCAAGGAAACAAATACATCATGGTGTGGTGGAAAATCAATGTCATGTCATCATCAATAACTTCACTGTCTGCTTCACAGTTTGGGGAGTTTCTCATTCGCTTATACTCACCCTGGCGAGTTCTGCCAGTTGCTTTAACGCCTTTTTGTTTTATAGCCCGTGACAACAATATTAAGGAAAAAAAATTAGAGCATTAATAATTCAGACGTCGTAAATCAGTTCAAATTAAAATTTTAGCTCCTCTAATTAAACATCTGGAGGGCATGTGCAGTATATGGTCTTGTTTGAAAAAACCAGCTGAGTCTCGCATTTAAAACACCAGACGTGAGTTTATTACACCCATTCATTTTTGAGTAAGCTCTGAATGCTGCATGGAGGAAGTGGGTGACGTTTGCAAACCACATTATTCAGGATGGTAATATTTCTATCAGATGCTCCCAACACAGCCTATAACACCGTCAGAAAATATTTAAAAGGCTCAAAGGAGAAACTTGTGCGGTGAGAAGTATGCTGTAGTAGTGATTAATTTATTCCTGCGGCACTGACAATAATTTATATCTGGGAACATGCTCAGATTTAAGACACTAACCTGTCACAGGCATCACTTTTAACCACTTGCCTGTGCAGAGCTCACTGTCTAAAGACACAGAGTTATAAAATTCAAACATGTTACTGTGACGACTTCAGCTGGTCTTGAGACAGTTGAAATGCAAAGTCCTGCACACACTGCAAGATGTCAGCTGTCCATGGTGGCTTCCCTGTTTTGCACAAACCAGTGCAGCAGAGCCTCCACGGTCGTTAAAATCTGTCTTCATAGCCAGATTGGGGCCGTAATTGGGATTTAAACTGTGTTGTATGCTTCCATCTTCCATGTTCCATGGTGTGCAGCTCCCGTTTTATCTAAACTTAAATCAGAATCTTTAAAAACAGGTCTCTAGTCACTTTTGCAGACCTCATTATACAGCCAGCAGGGGGAAAGGACCAAAGGCGCTGTCTTATCTGTCTGAGCTGCATGTAAGTCTGTCTGTGTCTGGACATGGAACACTGACTCCGATCTCTTGAGATCAGCTTTGCCATGCTGGTTGAGTTTTTGCCAGCAGCTCTTTGCATGACCTCGCCATGCTGGGTTGTGAAAATTAGCCATTATATGACATTCCTTTTTTCACCAGGGTTACTTGTTTTTTAGAGATGTAGTGAAGACAGACTGCTGGAATGTTGAGAAAGCCTGCGAAAACACCATCCCAGCAGCCACAATTTCTTGTCAGGGTGTTAAAGTGAATGTATGACACATTACTGTTTGCCAAGTATGGACTTCTGGACAGCCATGTTCATTAATGCAGGAAGTGTGGCTTGATGTAGCAAATTACCATTTAAACTTTTACTGTAGGGTGTTTGTACAGAAGCAAAACAGCTCTTAATAATTTGAATTTTATGAGCAAATGAATACAACATTCTGAAAACCAGCCATTAATAATCAATGCTGTAACTAATGTTCAGGAAGTACACATATATTTTTCATTTTGGATCAGTATCTTTCAGACTTGATTTCTCAGGTGTTTTAAGTTTTTTTCATTATTGAAAATCAAGTTTTTATAAATGCTCAACTTAAAATTGCCTACTGCAGATTTCAAAAAGGGAATGGCAACCCAATTTAATTCAGATACTGATAGATGTTCTTTGAATTAAAATATTTCACTGCAGTAAATTCATTGTTATTCATTTATTGAAGTGGGCAATATGGCCCTAAATCTGTATCACAGTATTTTAGGGTATTTTAGCATTGATGATATTACTGATTAAATGACAAAAACACTGAAAAATATTTTATTTTTAATTTTAAGAACATAAAATTACAACAAAATTAGTGTTATAGTTTTATATGCCAGCATGAATTTAACAGTTTGCCTTTAAATAATTAGTAAAAATGAAACAAAAATATCTCTCAGGTCTTTGGTTTGTGAACAACAGAATTAACACATTTTAACAGTTGCTAAATACAAAAATGTGCCTTTGAATATTGCTCGCTGTAACAAGTGTCACTCAGCGCTTATTATCAGACCTCCACACACATACAGAGCTGCATTTATTTTGACAGGCTATTATGTTACAGTGACTATCAAACATGCATTTATATATAGTTTTTTGTTGAGCGTCACGTTTGTTTACGTTACTACAGACTTATGACAAAATTGCCTGGCGACAATTCCTACATGGAGAGGGAGACATGCTATGTTGCTGCGAGATGAGCCGCTGACTTGAGTTTACCCTGAGCAGCAAGTCACTAAAGGGGTCTAAAAAGTCCAGGGCTGTTGAGACAACATTCGAGACGCCCTTGCCTAATGACGCCACAACCTACTGAAGTCGCTCCCCTTTCTGGAACTTACCTCCTCCATTGTGGAGCTGGTAACAGTTTTGCTTTCAGCCACGCTTGTTGTAACATGCATAACATTATGACGTCGCTATCTTGACAAGTCGAAATAGTGCCATCATCATGATATGAATTTTTCTTACCATAGTAAAAATAGACTGGTATCACATCATGAACGATGTGATATGTCCTGCTCCTATTAATTTACAGCATTCATTTTTCAGTAGTTACTAAATCTTACAATTAGGGGATCAGTTGCTGTACAAATTCAAATCCTATTGGCTTTGCTTTGCCTCCCTAGTTTAATGATGATTTCAGATTTTCCAGTCTCATCGTGACTCATTCAAACTCACCCCATTTAAATATGTAGCTGTTTTCTGGGAACACTAACAAGCAGATATTGTTGCATATGTAATTGTGATGAACTTGTGTGTGACTGTGTAAAACGTACGTAGGTGTTCTCTCAATATAAAATGCTGTTAAAGTAATATGAGAGATGTTTCTTCTTTATAACACAGCAGGTTTTTATATTGTGTCAAAATGCACGAGAAATAGATATTCTAGTTCCTCAGAGTGTTGCATAACCAATCAATTCTTCAGTCTGATAGTCTTATCTCAAATTGATTGACTTATCTTGAATTTACTCAACCCCACAAGCTGTAGTCTGAATTTTACGCTTTCTTAGTCTTAATCCAAACTCTAGACTTCAATTTAAAATGTCAACATTTCTAATCATGATACTGATTTATTTTCACTTGTTTGGCAGAGGATTGGGAGTTTTCCAATCACAGGGAAAATCCATAAACTGGAAAAAAAAATCATTGCCGGAGCAAAAACTGAAAATAAATAACTCAAGCCAACTGGATTAATTAAATCTGAAAGATATTTGGTGTGAGCAAACGTACTGTAGAGATTGCACATCAAACGCTAAGTACCACTGAGCCTTACTGGCACAGGTTCTGTCTCTCAAGAAGTTTGTAAGTCAAGACACACAAATCTTTTACAAACCCAATTTAGAGTTTGTGTGTCCAGAGAGCTTCCACCTCAGATGTTTCTTATTTAATGACGGCAAAATAGTACATTCACTCTAAGTTACTCAGGGGAAATTTGGAGTGAAATTGGGTGAAGATTGATGGCTGCTGCGGCTGCTGCTGCTAAAGAAAGCTCATTAATTCCTCAAATCAGAGCCAGGTGCCTGTTTAAAGCCGGTGCTGCTTTCTCTGATAATCACAAAGCCTCTGCAATGATTAGCTGTCCTGCACAATTACAGGCTGACATGTAATACATCTCGTACAGGTGCACAATTTACCACAGCCCAGTGGAAAGGCTTTGACTTCTCATTTACCTTCCTGTTTTTTTTCCTGTTCTCTTTTCTTCACAGATTTACACACGCTATGGAAAATGCTACACATTCAACTCCGGATTAGACGGCAACCCATTGTTGACCACGTTAAAAGGTGGAACGGGGAACGGCTTGGAGATTATGTTGGATATTCAGCAGGATGAATACCTGCCTGTGTGGGGAGAGACAGGTCAGTATGGTAACATTTTAACCCGTATAAACCCTTTGTGAAAATCCTTCCACCTTGTCGGGTTACCCTGGAAGTCCTTTTATTCCTCTAGGCCTTCTGTCATTTCTGTCCGTCACTTCATGTGGAAAACAAAAGATTTTCTGTTTCACTTTACTGCTAAATATCTGCAGAATTTTACACTACACAGAAGAGATGTACAAGCATGTTTATTAGCATTTTATCTTGATATGTTTTTTCCAGTTCTACAACTGACATCAGGTCTAATAAACTGCATTCATGGACGTATTGTCTTTAATTTACGGCAGACAACAACCCCCACTGTATTGTACGTTCATAAAGTATACAGCATGCAATAAATCTTTGGTTGTAAATCTGTTTAATAGCCGTCCAGCACACTAACATATGAGTATCTCTCTGCTACTAGCTTTCAGCATGAGCTTTAGCAGCACTTAGTATCAGTGCCAGAGCCAAAAAGCGGGTTTCCATAGGCGACCGTACTTGTTGTTACACTCTCTGGCGTGCTGTATCCACAGATGAGACCTCCTACGAAGCAGGCATCAAGGTTCAGATCCACAGCCAGGACGAGCCGCCCTTCATTGACCAGCTGGGATTTGGTGTGGCCCCTGGTTTTCAAACTTTTGTGTCATGTCAGCAGCAACTGGTACCTAATGTTCAGCCTCCTCCCCTCCAACCTCGACGTTTTCATTCTGTGTTTGTCCACCAAAATCCTCGCCAACCAGTGACCATTACCTCTGTGTCACAGAGCCGGGAGCAAAATGAGATCTTTGGTTTACCTCGTGTGGGAAAAGGTGTTATAAAAACACCCAGTGATTCTTGGTACATGAAACTGAGAGATTATAGCAGCCAAGGAATATTGATAGAGCAAGGCCAAGTAATGATTGGATGCAAGCACACAAGCATACTGTGCTTGTCTGAGCCAAAGGAACCTCAGACTACACAAAAATATCTGGCAGCTCGGAGTGTTTGTTTTACTTTGCACATTGAGTCTGTTTCTAGCACGGGAAAAAAATAGTAAAATAGCTCATTTGTGTCTCTAGTGGTGCGTTCAAAGGCAGAAGAAGGCAGAGAAAACCTGACTACGTTTACAGGCACACTAATATTCCACATTTATTCAGAGTATGATAGTATTACTAAATGTGATATGGATCATGTAAACATTACATCTCGTCTCGCCTTTTTCTAAATTAAGAATTTTTCAATCAAGACGTAGTATACTATTCACATTTTAGGAGCATACTTTAAACATGTATATAGCGCATTTGGAATATGCATCTCGGTTTGGGTTTTCACCGCAGTTTGTGATACACAGCCTCTTGCCTGTTTACGGGCGACTCTGTGCGTTGTCATGAACGCACTGTACACAAATCAACAGTTTACAAGGCTGGGGTAGAGGTGCATGCCCAAGAGAGAGGCCTACATTTATGGTGGGAAGAAGAAACACTTTAAAACCTTATAAAAGACTTGGATATCAAGAGGTTTGACCATTTTAAAGAAGTGGTTGAAGGCCTGAAAGAGGGTGGCTTTGTTTGCACGGTCAAATAAGTTGGCCGCCGTTGGAAAACACAAAGAAGCAAATGGCACACGTGTCTCCAGCCTTTCCACCTCTCCATATTTTGTTGTGATAAGCAACATTTTAGGGCACGTTAATCAGAGTACGCATGGCTAGGTGTACACGGAAATGTTAGTGGAATAATTAATTTTAATTAGCCGTTTAAACAGCTTAGTAGGAGTATTGTCATTATCGGAATAAAGGCAAAAACCTGAATAATTTGTGCATGTAAACGTAGTCACTGAGTCAGAATTCACACAGCCACGATTTAGCAGGCTTTACTGATCAAAATGTTAAATCTATAAAATAAAAAATAATACAAATTAAAAGTGTTTAAAGAGATAATTAACAGTCTCTTATAATTAACACCCTTTAAGGAAACTGTTAAACATTATTAATGATTTCTCTCACTGAGATTTTTACTTAAACAGTCTATCAGCAGCAGCACTTAGCCAAAATCAGACTGCTTTAAAGTCTCACTATAAATAACTGACCTCTGAAGACGCCCACTCTAGACTTGCTGTATCTTGAGGGAAAGATATTAAAATTATCCTCATGTTTTTGACGTGAAATTAAGCCATTAAAAGAAGCCCAGTGCACCTGTCATCATATTAGTTTATTTCCCAATTCCACCAGCACTTAAAGTGTGTGTCGTTAGATGAGCAAGATGGCCCACAGCTATTTTGAAGACACATTTTAAAAATGTAGTGTGATTTAGGGACAGTAAAATGCAAGCAATATCAAGGGGAACAAAAAAAGCCTGTGGCAGGTTTTGCAGAAAATTAGTTTCTAGCCCTCAACTATCCCTTCACTGCCGTCAGTGAAGGACGGAAAGTAATAACTATAGTTAAGTCCGAATTGATCGGGAAGCCTGTGTGCAAGGTCATAACACTGAGCTCACATGGACGTGCTATCCAAATGTAATGGAACTGTACAGCAGTTATGTCACGTTGCCAAGACAACACACTCAAATCGTGCCTCTTTTGTCCGCACTAGAATAAGCACACAAGCCAAACACCCGTCTTTTGATTTCCAAACATAAACAGTGGCAGAATAGGGAGAATATCCTCTGACAAACAGAGAGAACCCTCATTGTGAGTCGCAAGAAAATGGCGCCGGTGCCACAAAGGATTTCAGGATTTTGCAGTGATTACCTTTGAGATCAAGTGTACTTCTGAATTGTGCCTCAGGCTCATTAAAATTTCCACCACATAATCAGTTCTTGTGAAGTCTTGAAGTAATGGATACTCCAGCGGTAAATCTAATTCATTACTTGAGAAATTAATCGAGCCTAATTTAAATGATTTTGCTCCTAAAGTTAATGGTCTTGGTCAGTTCATGAGCATGAGATAAATGATCAAATAAAACCTTCCACCATTGTTTTAGCAGAATAACATGGGATGATTTAGGCAGGTCTCCTAAAACAGACACTTGGACACCACAAAGTTGACAAATTCTGTTTATTGGGAAGCAGTTTTGAATCATGTAATATCTCTCTCTCGCTTTCTTTCTCTGTACGGGTGTTGTAAAATGCTCCAAGTGTATCATCATTCAGCCATCTCCGAGAAATGATCTATTAATCACCACCACAAAGTTTCCTCCTCAAAGTGCATGGACTGTCATTTATAATCATGACACGAGCGCCCACGCCAGTGACAGCTAAAAGACGTGTTTACGACCTAAAAGATGTGCTGAATTAATTAGACTGTCATTAAAGCCTGGCCGGCATTAATTTCAGTCAGTCTCCGACGAGTACAGTGACACTGTTCCCAGTGTAACAGCTGGATGAAGCACTTATGATTTCAAGACTTTTCATTTGTGAAGCTCCTGTCAGAGGAATTTAATTTTTAATAGGAAGCTATGACTTGTGAGCTCAGAGAGACATGAAGACTACACCGCCAAATTTTGGAGTAGAATTATGTAATGGTTGAAACTGAGCTGTGTCGTCACTCAAGCTTAAGTGGGTGTAAGAAGAGAATGGCTGAATGACAACCAACCAGTGCTGCAAAGTTTTCTGGGAGTTAGAGCCGATTTTGTTGTTATACTGACAACAGGCTGTCTTTCTGTCCCTCGCCTTGCTGTTGCTCCTCCTTATTATTTTGATAATGATGTGGGCTGTGTTCCCTCACCCCTCGCCCTAGATGAGACGTCCTATGAGGCCGGCATAAAGGTACAGCTTCACTCTCAGTCAGAGCCTCCTTTCCTCCATGAGCTGGGCTTCGGGGTCGCCCCCGGCTTCCAAACGTTCGTTTCCAGCCAAGAGCAGAGGGTAGCGTATGACTGTTTGGGCTTGCTGCATGCCACAAATGATGTATTGTTAAATAGCTACACACCCATCAATAAGTTTCACACTTTCATCTGCTGGTCCCCTCCCCCGCCCCTGAGGAATGGATCCATCTGTCCCCCTCTGTGTGGCTGAACATCCAACAACATCTGCAGTCCGTCCCTGTCGTCACTGTCTTCCCTGTTTATTAGATGTCAGTAAAGAGCAGCTAATGGGTTTCTTTCCAGCTTTAATCCATTCGTCCGAGTCTGTATCTTCATCAGAGCTGTTGTTTGGCTTTACCCTCTCACCGTCATGTACAGCTCAGTTCACATTTTTTTTTGTTTGTTTCGCCTTTATGCTATCAGGCCAATCCACTATACCGCTACTTAATATCATCTGGAGTGACCAGACAATGTGATTCATTAGGTTTTATTACCCATGAAGACTCTGGCATCCATTTTTTAACTGCAGTTATGAGAGTCTGTGGGCTAGAAATGGAGTTCAATAAAGGCTTAATAATGTTTGCCAGTTTAAGTCCACTCCTTCAGTGAAGCGCAGTCTATCTCTGTCACTTTCTATTGAATTCTGCTAAATGACCGTTAGATTGTCAGAGTTAGCCTGGTTAGAGCTCGTGGAGATGATTGGGAATTACCGTGAGCCTTAATGTGACAACGGCGGCATCAATTCTCTGCGAAGTTTGTCAGGAAGAAGCCTTTGGCATTGATTGTTGGCTAGCTCCCACCGCAATTAGTAGCTAAACGCTCCGATGCCCGAGCAAGCATCGGTAGCCTTCATAAATAATTGGTTGTTTTTGTCATGAAAATGAGTACTAGGCATTCATTACCATAAATTGTTGTAAACAAGACTTTTAAAGTGGACTGAAAGTCTTGTTGGTGGTTAAATGTCGGTGCACCAAAAAAGGAGTTTCTTTAATGTGTTAAGAGCTCTAAACAGATCGCACACACACACAAACGCACACACACACGGGGCACATTACTGCAGATATTAGACGAGCACCATGAGCCTAATGTTTACTGTGAAACAAAACCTTAAAATTCAGGCCTTAAATATTCCTCATTAGTGGATTCATTTCGAATTCCCGGAGTTACTCATAAAGGTAATGACCTGCTCCTCACCTTTTAATGAGAGTTTTACCTCTAATGAGACTGCAGACTGACTTCTCTTCATTGTTTCATTCACAGGGCTTGCAGTCCAGGGTCCTTATAATAAACTCTCATGGGCTCAGATTAGAATATCTAAATATTAAATCAACAATAAAACCACATTAATAAGTGTCAGGGGAGTAGTGTATTCATCAGGGTTTACTTATTATTTATCAAATCTTTCCTAAAATAGATTGTAATGTCTGTTAAATTCAGCACTATTCATTTATCTGTTCATTCGAAAACTGTGTATTGTTCTGAATTCTGTTCTGAGGGTTGTAAAATTTGTCCTTTGATTGTGGTGTCCTGTCTGAATCTACGTATTTTACAGATTTCTATTAAGCCTGTCTCTATTCCCATGGTATTCTGCTTCCTACCGGGGACTAGACCTGCATCAGTAATGTTTTGCATGACGTCTGCTTGCTGCTAAAACATGAGCAATAATGTTGGTCTGACCGGATATGTTGTGCCAATATTGTCTCTCAGTGCACATTTTCATTTTAAATGCTTCTGTATTTATTCATTTATCTTTTTTTGTTTTTATGTTTGAGACATTTGTGTTGGGTTTTGTCAGCTTGTCGTCTTCTTTTGTACTTCTGCTGCACCGCGCTTGCATTATGGCATTCGTTGTAATCCTGTGTGCTGATATACTGAGGGAAAACATGTGCTGTTTGCTCTTTCAGCTTCAGTACCTCCCTCCGCCTTGGGGAGATTGCAAGTCTACTCCCATAGACTCTGAATACTTCTCCACGTACAGCATCACCGCCTGCCGCATTGACTGTGAAACCCGGTACCTGCTGGAGAACTGCAACTGCAGGATGGTTCACATGCCTGGTATGATTTCAGAGAGAGCCAATTAAAGGTCCAGTGTGTGGGATTTAGGGTGATATATTGGCAGAGATGGAATATTATATAATAAGTATATTTTCTTCAGTGTATAATCACCTGAAAGTAAGAATCGTTATGTTTTCATTGCCTTAGAATGAGCCATTTACACCGATCAGCCAAAACATTAAAACCACTAACAGGTGAAGTAAACAACATTGATCATCTTGTTACAATGCAATATTCGGTTGGGAAATCT
>JAPZEB010000004.1:19831064-19863035 GCA_029783705.1 Chaetodon striatus
AGGGTACACACTGGACAGGTCGCCAGACTATCACAGGGCTGACACATAGAGACAGACAACCATTCACCATCACATTAACACCTACGAACAATTTAGAGTCACCAATTAACCTGCATGCCTTTGGATAGTGGGGGAAACCGGAGCACCTGGAGAAAACTTGCTGACACAGGGAGAATATACAAACTCCGCACAGACGCACTTCCCCACCCCACAGTTCGAAATTCCCACCCCAGGTTCAAACCAGGATCCCTCTTGCTGTGAGGCAACAGTGCTAACCACGGCCGTGTCACATTCTACGATTTGAAAAGAGAAAAACGAGTCTTGAACGTAACAGACTTCTTATCATTAATAGTTGGTCCATGCTTGTTGTAAAAACGTATATCTGCGGTAACAAAAAAGTTTGCAGTTAATCAATGTGATCCAGCAACTTGCTGCTACTGTTCACCGCTGCTACGCAGGTGCAGCACCCTTCACTAATGACACATCCTTGATAACAATGGTTCTGCCATAAACTTCAGGTTCAAGGAATCCTGAATGGATCAGGTTCAAGAACCAGAGGTAATCTGGTGGAAAAGGGCCTATTAGAAACCGCAAGAATGCTGATAAATTCCACTCTGACCCATTTTACTGCAGGATTGATTTGACAAAATCTCTTCACTGTCATCATAAGAACTTCAATCTATGTATTTAATTCATGCCGCATGTATAGCATATTACAGTTTATCCACGTAGAGTGAAATAACTGTAGGATCATTTATTTCTTCTTGCTGAACCAGTTCTAAGAGTCTCAGGGCAATACATCCTCTGAAATGAAATGACCTTTTAAAATGACCTTACTTCAAATCCTCAATGCTTCAAACTCTGTCCCCCTCTAGGTTTTCTGTTTATTACATTTTCAGATCAGTCGTAGTCACCCTGGGTCAAGTGCCCCCTCATGAGATTGGTGCGCCAGGCCCTTAGGTCAGCCAACCAAATCCACTAAACCTATCTGAGACTTGCCTGTCATCTCTCTGATAACGTCAGCAACAAAAGGAAATCAAAACACTACTTAAACCACATGCTGCTGTGTGCTCCACTCTCTCCCATCATTAATTAATGACTGAGCTTCACACTGTTCACACAAATAATGAGAACACAAATCAGTGCCTTTTAATAACCTCTAAAACACAGGGGACATTGTGGTTGAGATCCTGATCTGTTGTTGCAGTTTGCTACTTACATCTGCCATATTTTGATGTTACTTTTTATGTAAGAAATGTGAGAGTTGTGTCATCGAGGGCTAAAACAAAGTCTGAAAGCTTTAAAGGTTCTGTATGAGACATTCAGATCATTAATACAGCAGCAAACCACTATTTGCTATGTAAGGCTACAGTGTAGTGATGTCCTCCTGAGCAGAGAATAAGGTCACACTCCCTCTGTGTGTGTCTTGTAGTCTGAGTTTCGCTGTGGTTTGTTGTGGTAGGCTGGTCTGGCCACATATGCATGTTAGTATCCCACTGGCTAGCTCATCGCCACCGCTTTGCACTGCCCTGATACTGCAGTTACTCCTGTTATCCGATGGCATTGTTGCAGAAGTGTAGCGCCCACCCTCCTGGTTAACACTGTTAGCTCTGTCAGCACTGTTGCCATTGTTTAGCACTGCTAGCTTTTGGTCACCACTGTGTTGAGGATTGTGTCCAGACAAGTCATATGCTCTGAATTTCGCACAGGGTGCCTTTACAATAAGATAAGCTTTGGCTTGTTACAGCAGCTCAAGAGTTAAAGAGCAAATGCAAAAAGTAACTGAGCAATACACAAACATGGAACCAGATAAAACTACAAATGAAATACAAATAAAACATTTGATTCAATTTATCGATAGGATATCGTTTGGTTTTAAAAGTCTTTTGTGTTTCACTTTATTGTAGCACCCAAATGAAGAACTGAGAGCTCATAGATTGGTATCAACTTTTTTTTCTCCTTACCAAATAGTTAGTAGTTACAACACTTAAATGCTAAGAATGAACTTTATTAATCGCAAAGGAAACTCTTGTGCCAATGATTGCTCAAAAATGACCACAATGTAAGAACAGAAATAGCAGAGGAATAAATGTAAAGTGTATCAGCAGTAAAGCCAAACAAGTGCCTAATACATAACAATAAAAGTGAGATAAATTATGTAAATTAAATACAATAGATAGTCTGTTGAATGCTGGTTATAGTGTTGCATGTACTACAACTCTTACTGTAAAACCACTGGCAAAGCAGGAATGAAGATTTTATTTATATGGAGGTAAATTAATAACACTTATGTCTACATATGTGTGGTTTTATATGATAACTAATGTATATGGTAACTGAAATAATTTAGCATCAGAATTTTTTTTAGCATGATTTGAGACCAATTACCTTGGGTACATGGACATAGTACAACTTATTTCAAAGTCTGGATTAAAGATAATACAATACAACAATATAATTATAATTCGTTAGCAACATCTGATTTAAAATCTGTCTTTCGATATTGAATGTGACAAAAATCTCTGCAATTTCCTGCACAATTACAAATTTTAAGACGGAAAATGTCGGTTATTAGCACCTGATGTGTAAATGAGTTAATGAAATACAACCTACCTCTGCTGAGTAACACCTCACAGGAATGCCAAAGGCTCGAGCCAACCCAAAGTCAGCCAGCTTCAGCTCCCCGTTCTATAGACAGAGACACATGTGACCAAACCTTTACAGATATTAACACAGACTAATAAACTACAGCCTCCACAGTGCGTCAGATTTAACTTTACATCTCACACATGCCGTTACTGATTTCAAGTCGGAGGTTTGTTCAGCCTTAAGGTCAAAGTCCAAATGCACCTAAACACTTACTCTGTTTATGAGGAGATTCTGCGGCTTCAGATCTCTGTGAAGAACGTTCCGACTGTGACAGAAAGCCAGGCCTTTCAACAGCTGATACATGAATGACTGCATCAGAGAGACAAAGACTGAGTTTAGAGGAAAACAATCTTTAAGCAGTTAATTCAAAGTTTCGTGAGATGTAAATGGCATGACAGTCAATGGCCAGAGGTGATGCTCATCTACAATCCAAGCTGTCTGTACAGTATACATTTACGCAGATATGCTGTCCTTGGTTAAACTCTCTTTGTGGACTGATACTTATCTCTCACCTTCACAGTTTCAGGATCTAGATCCCCATTGCAGCTGTCAAAATACTTCTTCAAATCCTGCATATGATAGGAGGCACGCATTAGCCTCAGAGGGTACACATTAAAACATACTGTAAGTTTGAGATGACTCACTCTCACCTGATCGCAATATTCAAAAACCAAGGTTAACTTCTTGTCACTGTGCAAAACATCATGTAGTCTGCAGGAGACAGGACAGCTTTAAGTTGATGGTTGTTGACATCAGGGTTACATGCAAACTGCTTAGCATTTTGACTCATCTGACAAACAGTGAGACACTACCTGTCACTCTCACATAACAACAAGTGAAACAGTGTGGGCAGCAGACTGACCTGACTATGTTTTTATGCTTTAGTTCCTTCAGAAGACAGATTTCTCTCAGAGCTGAACTTGGCACCCCCTGAAAGAAATGACACCCAGTGTGATTAGCACTAGCATGCTAACAGCTTGCTAGCTAATAATGAAATGAAAATTAGGTTGTTTTGAAAACATACCTCGTCGTCGTCGTCCAACCTGACCCTTTTCAAAGCCACGATTTCGTGGGTTTCTCTGTTTTTAGCCTTGAAAACTGTCCCGTACGTTCCTACGGAGCATGGTAACGTTAAGTTAAATCAGTTATCGTATTGATGAATGGCATAGCAAAGGTAGCTAGCTAGCTTCCTAGCTACCTAGCTTGCGTTAGTATCGTAAAAGCTGGTAGGTATAAATCTTCTGACATATCTTGTTGCCAACACATACTTATGTTAGTAAAACCCGTACACACAGCTTTTTATATGGTTAACTAGCGAATGAGTTAATATAGGCACAAAGCTCATAATGTAGCTAACGTTAGCTAGCTCCTTAACTACAAGAATGCTATGCTAGCTAACCAGGCTAGCTAATATTAACTTTATCAAAAGCGTATGAAACTTACCCTCTCCGATTTTTTCAAGCTTTTCATATTTCTGCATGTTTGGCCAGTGAAGCCAGCCTCGGGCAAGCTAGCAAACCAGTGACTGATTAAAGCCCCAGACTGGGGTAAATATTGTTGTGATAGCTAGCGTTAGCTTAAAGCTATCTGCACTCACTTGCTCCTGGTCGGTCTGCAGCCAAGCTCGTCTTGTTGGTCATCTAGAGGACAAAAGATGAACTGCAACTGTCTGGAAATCAGACCAGACTCCACAAACGCTGCAGCATGCAGCAATATCTTTCTCATTATTAGTAGCAGAAGCTATTTTCTGTCTGTGCCTAGTTTTACAGCAGACTTTGGTTTTAATTCAAGGCAGATGATTGTGTACAGAGGGTAAACTGGTCCAAAAATGTCATTCCCAAGAACCAGATCTTCAGACTCTTCACATTGACCCACTTTAGTCAAAGACAACAATGTAAGGGATGTGTATGGGCTACTGTGCAGGACTGTGATATCTTAAATGTGTTTCCCTTACCTAAATTGATCATTTATTATCTAATCTCACACTGCAAATGGATTCCACTCGAAAGCTGTCAGGCTATATGTTAGTGTACTTTAATTATTAATTACAGACAGCCTAATTTGTCTGCTTAATGATGCACACAGTATGTTAAAGGAGACAGATCTTTGTGTTTTACTTGTTTCATTTGACAAATGAGCCTACTATACAAGTAATGATAGAGATGGCTAATATTCACCAGCGTGAGACTTTGTGTCAGCGCTCATACTGTACAGACACACACAGGGTATGGATAAAAAATGCCACATAAAAAGGGCATCAACGTCATACTACACTCAAAATCATAAACACATTCTTAGCATGAAACACTGCTTCCAGCATCTGTATAACAGATTTCAATGACGACAGTTGACTCAAAATATTTTACTTACAGTTAGTTATAGTGAGATGACAACTTTAAAAGGCAGTTAACAGTTACCTCCTGTGTATGGGAGCTAAAATTGGTGCCAAAACAGCAGTTTCATTCCTGGTATCAGATCTAAACAGAATGGATGATTGTAGGGAGCAACTAAAGCACAGAGCGAACATTACATTCTGCTTTATTTTATCCCACAGTGAATTGGAGGATTTTAACTGTAGGATCACTAAAAGAAACGAGACTATCCCCAAAGCATATCCTGCTCACTATTAAGGTTCGGTGTATAGTTTCCTCAATCCCGTATTTATGACAAAACATGGAATTTATATCTATTATGAGCCACTAAAATGAAGAGAAAGAACCAGTATACTCTCATTAAAACAAAGTTTATTTTTTCTACCACAATATAATTGATCATTCTATACAGGATAAGAGAAAACAGTGTTTTGAAATTCACAGTTAAAGCTGGGGCACGCAGTAATATTTGGCGTCACTGGGCAATTCCCATAATAACCTTTGAACTTATTGTAATTAAAATGGTCTGAAAGAAAACAAGACTTCTGTGCATCCTCTTGGCTCTGTTTTTAGGCTTTATAAAATTTAGCCTGTGACAGAAGACCCTGGCCAAACATGGGCAATTTTCAGGAACAGGGAGTTTATATTAACTGTTCTACAAATGCAAATGTGCATGCGTTCTTTTGGTGAAACCCTGATTCAGTGGCGTTGAATCCTGAAGAAATAAAGTTGCTATTCAAGCAGGCCAACAACTGTCTACACTGCAAAGCAACACCAAAAAATGAAGACAGAGTCAGAGGAGCAAAATAAAATGTGTCAATATCAGTGAAGCACAGAGAGAAACTGTTACACACAGTTTAGCCTTCTGCTAAGCGTAAGCAGGGGCTTAAGACTGCAGCTAATTCAAGTTCATGTTTATGTAGCTAGTGGTGATGTGCAGGTCAACCCACACGTGGGTTCTGGAAAGCTTGCAAGAAAATACTGAGTTTCAGGTGGGCGAGTCATTGAGGGACAGAACAGTGTCCTGGCTAAGTTATTACTAACTTAAAGAACACTGCATACAATAATCCACCTTCCACCTTCTCTTCTCCTACCTCTGTCTCACTCTCTCAGCTTTATCATTGGTGCTGCTGTACTCAGTCTTTGTCTCTGTCCTTGTCTCGGTACTGACCATTGTGCTACTATTATTGCATGTAGTTGGTGGTTTGAGGTCAGCTTTGGCTTGTTGACTGATGTATATGTTTGCAGGTCAGGTTGGTGCGGGTGTTAAAAAACCTTGACCCTGTGCATCACTAGTAGCTGGCTAGACCCTCAAATCACAGTGTGTCCTCTGCCACTACAGACAACTACAGACCCCAGCCCCTGGAGCAGAATGTGCCGCAGCCCTGGAGACGGACCCCCCCCCCCGTCAGCCGCTGCAGCAACTGGAACTTATCCAGTGCCAGGTGACCACGCTGCTCCGACTCCCTGACCGCTGCTGCCATCAAGCAGGTTAGACCCATGTCTACCGCTTGCCACTAGCCTGCTATGTCCGCTGAATTCGGGTTGCTACAGCCAAATAATCCCTGTATAAAGTGTGTGCATATGTCCGTACTTGTCTGGTGGGAGGGGTTTAGGACAGAGAGAGGAGAGCTGCAGTAGGAGTGTGTATTTTCAAATGCTGCTGTTTTTTGCCCTTTCCAGAAAACTGCATACCTCAGCTTTAAGTTTAATACAGTACAGTAGTGTAGTTTGTTAATCATCACAGGCTGATCCAGTTGGTCCGCTTACACATTTACATACATAAATTTTGGAGTTTGTCGTAAAACTAGACAGAGCTGGTGGATTTACATTACATGTTTTACATTATTTATCAGTTGAGGCAAACCTTTCCTATGAATTTCATTTAAATAGAAATTTCATTACTCAGTGTAGATCTACAGTAAACACGTTTTAGTGTGTTCATTTCTTCCCCTCGGCTCTTTGCCTGCGGATCAGATCAGAGTAAAGTCCTCCTTTGCTCAGCAGTTCCAAGTGAGTCCCAGCCTTAAAAGACAAGAGGAGGCTGTTAGACATAATTAAAACTTATTTTACACACTCAGCACATTGAGATGGAAGCGACCACTATATATATGTATAAATTACTGAACATGGAATCAAGCAAATTCTCTTGAGTGCCTTTTTGAACTTACAAGGTAGTCCAATAAATTAGCTGAGACTTTTAACAGGAGATAAGAGCACCTCCAATTTCTCTTAATACTCTGCTACCTCACCTCCACAATGCGGCCATTGCTCATGACACAGATGAGGTCGGCCCCTTGAATGGTGCTCAGCCGGTGGGCGATGATAAGCACAGTGCGACCGCGTGTGGCCCTGTCCAGAGCCTCCTGCACCACTCGCTCTGATTCTGCATCCAAGGCGCTGGTGGCCTCATCCAGCACCAGGATGCAGGGGTTCTTGATCAAGGCGCGGGCGATAGCAATGCGCTGTTTCTGGCCACCTGATAATGTCACACCTCGCTCACCTGGGTTTAGAATCTAGAGCTCAGTATTTAAATAGCACACAAATGGTAATATCTGTAAATGCCTAAACGAGCGCACTCACCAACCACAGTGTTATAACCGTCTGGGAAACCTACGATGAAGCCGTGTGCATTGGCCTGCTTGGCTGCATTAATCACCTCAGCATCTGTGGCCTCAGGCTTCCCAAAGCGGATGTTGTCCATGATAGATGATCCGAACAAAACTGGCTCCTGCAAAGACACAGGGTGAAAGATAAAGACGTGTGTAATTATAATTTTATTAAACTGACTTTATAATAAAAATCTGGGATGCATAAATGATAAACAGTCTTTACCTGATTGATAAATCCAATGACTTGTCCCCTGAGCCAGGACAGATCAAGTGTCCGGATATCAAGTCCATCAAGCATGACTACACCGCTACTCGGGTCATAGAAACGCTCAATCAAGGCCGCCACGGTGGACTTTCCTAAAATGTATTGGATTACTCATTTATTGTTGACATCTCACACATCTACAGTTATAATCATTAGTGATGACATTACCTCCACCAGACTCTCCAACAAGGGCAACAGTTTTAGCGGGGGGCAGCGTTAAGTTGAACTTTGTCAAGATCTGATGGCCAGGTCTTGTTGGATAGCTTTAAATACACAAAAAAGAAATCAAAAGATATAATCCTCTGATATTTATGTTTAGCTCATATCTATAATTGTCTTGTAATCTACTTGAATTAAGTCGAGGCTCCAACCTGAATGAAATGTTCATAAAATCCACTCTTCCTGTCAGTGAATGGTACGGGATGCGTCCTCCTCCAGACAGAGGGATGCTAGGCACCAAAGCTAGGTATTCAAAAACCCGGGCCCCAGAGCTTAATCCTCTCACCATCTGTTGCAAAAGTTAATCATTGACAGCTTGACTTCTTACTTAATAACATTTAAATATTTAAAAATGCGTACATAACACATGCTCTACATGCACACAATTTTCACGCACCTGTCCAAATAGGATAGAGATACTGGCCAATGACCTGAGCATGAAGAGAACGCAGGAGTTATTCCCTAACATCAGCTACATTTAAACTGATACATTTAATTTTAAATGGTAAGAAAGAGCAATCAGTGTGAAGCAAGTTGTGTCTTTTACCTCTGAACAGTCTGAGAAGCAACCAGGAAGGACATGAGGTCTCCAGGGGACATTTCATTGCTAGAAATTAAAGTTCCTCCAGCAAAAATAGTTCCTAGGACAATGCCTGTTTAAAAGCACACATCACAAAGACATTATTTTACTGGACAGCATCAGATACAGTACCAATCTGCTTAATACTGTGTTTATCAGTGAACATAGTTGGAATACACTCACAGTTCAGGGCGATGTTTGACAGTCCTTGGAAAACTGCAATTCCAGCACCAAGATTTTCATTCATGTCACATGATTTGTCAACTTCATACGCATATAACCTAAAAAAGACATAAACATATTATCTCTGACATCCAGTAAACTGTGTCTCTACAAGTACTATGGCTATGACTGTATCAAAATATACTCTCACTTACAAGGACTGGGTATCAGTGTTCAATACATTTAAGATAACAACCATAATAACCCAGTGCCAAGTAGCCAGATCTAGAGAAAAACTCTAATTGTATGGTTTTGTGGTTCAGATGCCGCTAAAACGTTAAAAATCGTGGCTATACAACACGCCTGTGGCCTCTGGGGACATTTAACGCAACTGAATGCTTCCATTCACATGATGGGCATCAAATTAAGTAAAAAAAAAGGCATCAAATAAGCCACTCAACTAGTATTAGTATCACTTTCAAGGTACTTGTATTGGTGCCGGTATCATAATTTTTTTAAATGATTCCTAGCTCTGTCACTTACTGGAGTTCCCGCTCCTCCATCGCAAAAGCTTTCACTGTCCGCACATTGCCAAGTGCCTCATCTGCCACTCCTGTTGCTTTTGCCACCTTAAAAATTAAACGGGCAAAGTTAAGGCACACAGCAAATTAAACTTACTTTGTAAATTGCAAAATAATAGCAGCTTTATTGCATCTAAAATTGTACACGCTTTAAGTACAGACACTGTGTCACTGTGTAATGACATACTTAAGCTTTGCAGTAGCACTGCAAAGATTGATATTGATTTTCTTCTGCAATCTAAAGGGAACAACTTTCTGTCACTCTGACTAGTGCTTCTTTGGAGTGTCAGTGACATTTTTCACAATACAAGCACTGACATAGTCACATCTTTCTGTTTGTACGTCGGCCCATAAAATAATGAGAATTAGAGTAGGTGCCAGGAAGAGTTGTAAAGAAACTTGGCATCTTGTGGACAGAAGTGAGAACAGATCTATACTGTATTAAGACAGGAGAAGGTTACTGTGTCTGCCACTTTTGTAAAGGTCTGTTCTTCTTGCTTACATCTACAGCTTTTTGAATTGTGTCTGTTCTGATATTGCAGCCTCTGGTGACATGGCAATGAAACTCAAACACTGTCCAGTCAATTGATTCTAATGCTTTGGTATCACCTGTTCTTGAGCCAAACGGGATAGTTTGCGGAGGAATGAGCCGATCAGAGCCCCAGCTCCCACCAGACAGGGGAGGACAACTACTGTCAAGCCCGTGAGTTTGGGGGAGATGACATAGAGAGAGACGAAACATCCAACTGTCTGTGTAATACTCCGCAGACCCTGCATGTGCACAAAGAGCCAAAAATAGGAATTAGAAGGCTCAAACTGTATAGCATATTACTTATTATTTGACAACACAATTGTAGCACTATACCTGAGAGATGACCAGTTTGAAGGACGACTTGAACTCCTGAATGTCGGCAGTCAAACGGTTCACAAGCTGCCCGGTTTTATTGGCATCAAAGAAAGCCACATCTTGCCTGAGACACAACAATAACACAGACAACAGCAATTCAAATGGGATGACCATTCCTTAAACTGTATCTGTGTTTTTTTACTCTTACACTGGGGAATATGTACCTCAGTAAGGATGCAAAAAGAGTCTTCCTCATGTCTGCTGCCACTCTCTCCCCCACCCTTGAAAGCAGAATGATGTAGCCACTGGTCAGCAGGCCCTGCACAAAGCAGGTGATTAATGACCAGTGCAAAAGACCATTTTCCGGAAAGCAGCTGTGACATTTATATGTTTTCTTCCACATTTTTTCCCAAAATGAGACTGAGTAAAACAGAACAAGGAGACATGTCGAGGTAATAAACATCATAGCTGTAAGAAAAAGGTACTTTTTCAAACAATGATATCTGAGAGCTGTAACTAAACAGGTAGAATTACTGCAAGAAAATGGTACACTTTAAAATGTAATCCAATACAACAACATACTAACAACAGCCTCAACAGTGAGTGGAACAACACCTCTCTGAAACAGTCTCAATAATCATAGCATAATAAGCTTCATAAAAATGGTAGTTATCTCAGAGCTGTTGTATTGGATTGCATTATATTGTCCAGGTGTTGTTTTTATTGCATCCATCCACCGGGATTTCTTCTCATTTAATTAACAGAGAAATAAATGTCCAGTTATTATCCCCTACACTACAATTAAATATGTTCAAAAGGTGCAATTAAGAATCCTTGTGGAAATAAAACAGCTGGCCAGGCAATCATAGTCATATCAGAAGTATATATTCATTTGACAACAGGAAAACAAAGGCAGAAAATGACATAAAGTACTACTGCACATGCTCACTGCTGCTTTATCATTACTGTAACACACTGCCATGTGCTAGCATACTCAGTTTATCATAGGCTGATTGTACTTGACTTGTGGTATGGTGAGTTGTGCAACTGCTTAGAACTTCTTGTGTACTTACTTGGATGCCATAAAGTCCAAGTAATTTCAATGCAGGACGTCTTATCTCCTGGAAATAATTCCCAGTCTGTTCTCTCAGGTAACGTGCAACCACATTCACCAGATCCCCGAGCATCAAGGGGATTTGAATATTCAAGATAGCTGCACCAAACGCAAGCTGAAAAGAAAATTACTCAGTTTAGTTGATCAGCATGCCGAACATATGTCGTATTTTATCTTGGAAAATGACAGCACATTTGAGAGAAGTGATTCAAGCTTACCACAACAGCGCCGATAATAGCAAACAGCTGAGGTTTGACAAATTCCCACAGGATATGCCATTTGAACTCAGGCACGGAGTTTTTGGCTACAGCTTCCACCGGGGTGTTGTTATTCACATCTGCCTCGCAGTGAGCTACATGGCAGAACAGCCGAGCAGACACAGTGAGCACTGCCGGTCCCAGGATAAACTTCAGGGCCACTCCTGGGGGTTTGGATGTTCGGGGGGTGGACTGGCGGACAGCTCTCTGAGTGAGGCTCCAAACACGACTGACAGCATTTCCAGGCTGCTGTGAGGAGCTGTGTGCTGGAGATCGTGGGGATGTATACCACCTGGATATGACAAAGAATTAGGCATTCAATAACCGATCATGACAGTACAACAGAGCTATTGTAACAAAGGTTAAACTTCAATTAAAAGCGTAGTCCCAAATAAAGTAGTCCCAGTGTGGCTTCACATTTCGACAAATAAAGGCCTGTCTCTATTAGAGGACTGGTCTGGCTGCCAAGCAGTTCATTTTTTTCCATAGCGGTTCTTCCAATGTGTAAAAGCAGGCTTTTGGCTTCCTTAAATTTTGTGTCCATTCCTTAATTACCCTGTAAGTTATTCAAATATCTTAAGTCCATAAAAGATTAAAAGAATCAAACTGGTTTTTCATAAACATTTATCCAAGTTGTGAGTGTTGTTTTAACAGGAAAGAGTGGTGTTGTGTTGGTATGTTGATGCCTTAATCCGAGTGCATCTCTCTGGTGCGCTGTCAGAGCATTATCATATTAATGATTCATTACTGATGTATCATCTGAAGCCTTATTTATACACAAGTCATTTTCATACTGGTTTAAATAAACAACACTTTTGTGTGAAAGTAAATAAAGGCCTGTCCCATATTGTCGCCTGCCCCAAATATAGGCCCGTTGATTTCAGTGATTTAAGCAACTTGACTGAAGTTTTACAGTTTATATTTTAAGACTATGGGAGTTTAGACTGATCTGAATTAGGGCTGTAACTAGTAGTTATTATCATTGACTATTCAGAGGATAATTTTCCTCAATTGTAATAATTAATTAATCAATGGTTTCTCCATCTTATGTTGGAATCACAGCATGAACACGGGGAATTATTACAGTGACCAATAATTTTAACGTACATGGGCATGTCATTATCCTGAATATATCCTCAAGTTGCTTGTTTGGTTATTAAATTTAAAATAATGTAGAGAAAAAGCTCATCCTCACATGTGAGAAGCTGGAGCAGGCTGATGTTTGCCATTGATTCTTGAAAACGACTTTTAAATGAATTAAAATTTTGTCAGTATTACATTCTGCACCTAAAGAACATATTTAATATATTTAAATAATATATTTTTAATGGGGTTTTTTTAGTTAAAAATACAGGAAAAATTAAATATGACAAACCTGTCAGATACATGTTTTTGTATTGATAACAAACTCAAACACACACATGCACCCCACTGTACCTATCTATATATAAACACCAGTGGAAACCAGCTATGTCACGATGTTCTGTGTGGAAAATCAAAGTAGGCTAAGCTTGTCAGTGTTGATTAACAAACACATGGCTTGTATAGCAGCTACAGGTCAGCTGTCATTAGCTACAGTACACTAGTTACCGGTCAGTTTGCCCTACCGTGAAAGTTTCCATATGTCCGCTGTTTTATTGCGTCGCACCGGAGCCGTGATGCTGGCTCTGCAGCAGAGTAACTGAAACATGCTTTATGCTTATTTCAGTGATAAGAAGCTCGTTAGGTGAAAATAATCGTTAAGCTCTGCAGTAATCCACAGGCACCATGCAGGCTGCCATGTTGACAGTGACCCAGAGTGCATTTCTGTGCCTACAGATGACCCCATTTTTCGGGGAAATTTAGTTTGTGACAACAGAGTGCGGGTTTATTTCACAACAGGCAACAAACTGATAAATATTAAGCAAGTTGGGCAACATTTTTAACCAGCGACACGACATGAATTGGACTTTATTTGGGAAAATTGGAGAAAACTACAGTTCGCACCCGGAAGTGACGGTAGAGTTAAGCGGAAGTAGCGTCAATGACGTTTTGTTGACATTTGTTTGTGAAAGACAAAAACAGTGGACACACACTGGCTGGTGTATTTTTGGAAACCAACTAACGGACTTCGCGACAGACTAAACACCACTGTATCGTGATTAAAATACACCTGTGCGTATTAACCGAGCTGTGGTTGAGGCTGGACTGTTGAGCACGACAGAAGATGTAACCTCCGCAGATGGACGGAGCAAGTCGGGAACAAAACAAACCGTTTCACCCGGACTACATGAGTGGCTGAATCATTCACAGGCTAACCAACACCAGGGACTCGAGTCAGGTTGTAACATTGAACGACGGTAGCTAACATTCACCAGTCAATCAGCCTAATACTCGTGTACTTAACCTTTAACTGCCACCCAGTATTTTTCGCAATGGTAGTGTAGGGTTACACGAGCGTTGTCCGCCAGACAAGCAAGTTAGCAAGCTAGTGCTAGCTGAAGCTAACGTTACCCTCGTTTGAACTGCTTGAGTTGCTGAGTAGCTAGCTACAGAATGTAGCTGAGGTTACCGGACTGCTATCTTCTCATACAGTGTTTCACGACAAGTAGCTCGTCAGTTGGGAGTGACCTCGAGAATGTGAAGCACAATGGCCAACTTTGAAGCCTACCAGGAGTATCAGAGAATTGAGGACTTTGAGGAGGACTCACCACCAGGGAAGGAGGATTTACTGGTGCATGTGCCCGAAGGCCTGAAAGGTAAACATGTCATTACGACATAAGTTTAAATTATCTTTAATATAACCGCACAACTGTACATTGAGAGCACTGTACTTAATAATTGCTTTAAGTCTGAAAATAAGATGAAGCAGAGTGCTAATGCTGTCATTTATTTTCCAGACTCATGGCACCATATCAAGAACTTGGATAACTTCTTCAAAAGGATATCCTTTAAAGTCACAGTTAAATAGCAGGTCCCTAAAAGTGTATATGTCACTGGCATCATGTCATGCTGACACACAGCTTTATAAAGATGCTCGTCAGCAGTCACATTTAGAGTCTGCTGAGTTTCACAATGTTTACTTCTTGACTGCCATGTGCTTCTACATTATTACGACATGGATCCATAGGAAAGCTAATTCACCCTTGAATGTGTTATCTTGATGATTATTTGTGCTTACTCCAAGTATTTTCAGTGGCTATTCAAGTATAAGGTCATATTTTCCTTAACCAGCCTGTCCACATTTATCATTTTCATCAAAAGAATGGCTTTGCTTGTATGATGCTGTCCGAGTTCTTTGAACTTGTGTAAGTATAAAGTAGTATAAAGTCCTGAGTTCAGATTCCTAGAAAACATCATGATATACAGTGATATGTGTGTAATCTAGAGCATTAGCTTGGGTTTGCAGTTCTAACAGGATGCTTGTTGTGACCAAGACTGGGGCCTCGTGGTGATTTTTTATGATGTTATGACAGTTAAGTGTGCCTCGGGCCTCAGCGTGAACAAGTTGAGCCAGATGATTTCAACAGCAGCTGTACTCAGAAGCTCATGTGAAACAGTTTCGGTGCACTAAACACTAACATTTTGACTATTGCTTTGTTTACTCTTTACTTAATTGCTATTTTTATTATTACTTATATAGTATTTTAGCAGTGTAGCCTGTCCCTTTAGCCATAATCACATCACCATGCCAGCTTGTCAACATATTGTTTATGTCCTGTTCCTGCCACCTGAGATATTTTTTTGCCGCCACCAGTAGGCCATCTCTATTACTGGGCTCTGGTCTGGTGTTATTCTGATTCTGGCCGCAGTTTGTTTGTTAATATGGGGCCCCTTGAGCCATTAGCTGGAGAAAATCTGTTCACAGAACAACAGCCCAAAACAAACCTCAGTCTGTCAACGTATTTAATAAGGGAAGTGCAATTGACCCATCTTATCTGCTTTATTATTTATTAATCACTTCTCAGTATTTGCAGAGTGCACTGTCTGTGTTTTGATGGTTAGAAATTAAATATAGTCACTTATCTCAGTACTGTTTATTAATCTGTTTTGTCATTGTAATTACTTTGGGTTTTCTTGTTTTTTACTGTCATGCAGAACAATGCCTAATCTCTTTTTTTTTTCTTTTTTTTTTATCTCCTCATAACAGTCAGTTTTTGTTTGTTGTCACATTCACGACGTTCCTTGTCAACTGCGTGGAGTATGATGTCCTGTTTGCCAATCGAGCAGTCAACCACACGGGGCCGGGCCAGAACCCATTGGACAGGAATAAGGTCACTCTTCCAGATGCCATCCTCCCTAGTGAGCAGTGTACTCAGAGGTAATCATGTTTAATACAGTATTATGGAGAGTTTCAGTGTGAAAGTGTATTTTCTTTCCTTTAGGGGTAAAATTAGTAGAAAAGTCCAGGTGAATTAATCGACAAGGCCATACAGTCACATAAAGGGATGTGCTCGTCCGCTCATTCCAGCCAGTTTGATTAGATGCTTTGTTCTGAAGTAGGCATGGTCTTGGATATTATTAGAGCCCTTTTAGAGACAGGCCTTCAGGGGGATTTAATTTGTCTGGCCTAATACAGTTGTAATCAGACTTTCCGACTTAATTTCTTATTGGATTGTGTCCGATGTGGCTTCAGACTGCAAGATACAGTCACATTCACGAGGAAGGACTATGGAACAGTAGTCTATTTAGCTGTACCCTGTGGGTTTCTTGATTTACCCCAGCAAATCATGAGAACTCTCTTGTATTTTTAATGGTAGGCAATACCTCTTTAAGCTCCTTTATTAACTCTAAGCAATAGCAGCAACAGTCTTTTTATGTCAATACCTTTTGGTTATCGTCTGACCCGAGTATCCAATGCTTGTTTTATTTCATAAACAGTTGTCCCAACAGAAGAAACTCAAACACACATTGATAATACGACAATCTGACCCAGATGTTACATCGTACATATTTCTTTTGAAGACACTTCCCAAATTAAAGATGTTCATGTGGTAAAAAGGGCTTAATGCCAGTGGTAACTAATAGCAGATTACAAGATAGCATTTTAAGTTGTATTTGTTTTTAAAACAGTGCTAACAAAAAGCACAAGGTTTAAAGAAATGCTTCAACCACAAATTGACCAGATTTAAAATTAGTCATGCTGTGTTAACTTCAATTTGTGATGAAGACTGTATTTTTCTTGCATGCCTCCACATAAAACAGCATACAGTTGATTTATTGAAGGTTTGGGGACCACTTTAACAACAGCCAAACTACAACATAACACCCATTAACAAACCCTCGCACAACTTGTGCAGTGTTGTCCAGGTGTTATTTATCCAGTCGTACATTTAGTACTTCTTAAAGACACGCATTTCACAAAAAACACACTTTTGGAGTCTGGCTTTGAAGAGAGCAAAGATGAGTTTACTTTCAGTTCAGTTTTAAATGGTAAGGTTTCAGCAAAAATAAAAGTGTTTGGGAAGTACCGAGCATACGACTGGATAAATGAGACTTGTATAGACATGTATAGCTTTGCCGTCATCCCCAATCAATCAATAAAAAAGTTTTCTTCATGAGTTCAAGGTAACCTATCATTACTAAGTCACATACAAATGGTCATTTTGTGGATGAAGTGTTCCTCAACCCAGATTGAGTTGTTATTTTTATGTTTGATTTTTAAGCAAGTGTCCTTCTATGAAATGTTCTGCTGTTCACTTGAACCTGAGATCGGCAGCTTCCAGTTGCCGCATTCCAGCAACTGATGGCTACTTCAAGGAAGGTATTTGTGTACTGTGTATAGACTGGCTTGAGGAAACACTGCAATGTAATTGATAGCTTTGGTGAGGTAAAACTGTCCGGCAGAGATACTGACAACTCGGCAGGGCCAGCGAGCTGACAGTCACATGACGCCTCACTAGCTGGCTGAAAGGGACAGGACCCCCACCACCCTCATGTTGTCATATTTTTTTTTCCAAGATTTAGCCCTACCCCTGCCTGTTTTCTCCAGCCTGTCTAATAGGCCTGTCATTAATCTGTTCCTGATTCTGACTGTGGCTCAATAGTAATTTATATCAAAGTCAGTGACGTAAAACTGTTCGGAGTTTAATTTGGGAACTGCTTGTTCCTCCGTTTGGATCCTCTGTGTCCTCTTCACATCTTCTCTAATTTCCCTTTTAAAGCAGGATGATTGTCCCGAAAACATTCTCATATTTTGTTTGTTACATTTAAAAGCAACCCAGTATAAAATGATATGTAATGGTGTGATAGAGCATCAAATATTGCAATAACATTTGCTAATGTATGCCTATAAATGTGTTTAAATTATGCCCACTGTGCCTTATGTTTTGACATACTTAGCAGACTGTACCTCCCACAACATGTAAACAGTAGTATGGCGTCAGTTTGATACATTAAAACATGCAACATTGTTTATTTTCTCATCTGTTTATCATGTTATAAGTTAAATGCAGAAAAAGTGTCACTTTACAATGTCATCAGAGGACAGGGGTGTCATTTGCATGCCCGAGTACCCACCGTAGATGTTATTCTGAATCTCAGATTTCAAACTAGCCTCGACCTTAGCCACTTTGTCAGGAGATTAATATGCTTTTTATGAATGCTATCTTTCCATCCTTTTCTAAATATTGTGTCAGCATCATGGCTCTCTGTCAATTTCCTGGCGTGTTTGAACACAGCTGTAACTAACATTTACATAGTAATCCATATCTGAATGACAAAATTAGGTTACCAGGGGATATATAAACCCAGCAATGTCTGAAAAGAGCTTTTTTTTCTATTCAGGATCCAAGAGAACAGTTGGATTATATTCCTTCTCATCATGGCAGCCATCTTCTGGATCTATCGACTTGTTAAAGTCTTTTGCAATGTTCTGAGCTACTGGGAGATCAGGCAGTTCTACATCAAAGCTCTAAAGATCAGAATGGTGAGTGCTCCACCTGGAGACCTACATGCTACATAAAAAAATCATCCAAATCAAACTATGACAAATGTCTCATGCTTGTGATTTTAAAAACATGAAGATATCTATAACTAAAGTGATGAGGTGTGTTGTCATGCTTTGTCTCTGTAACATTAGTCAGCTAATTTTTTACTTTTACTTCTACCTCCTTGTCCCAGGATGAACTATGCAACTTCACATGGCAGGAAGTCCAGGACCGGCTCATCAGCCTGCAGCGAGAACAGCAAATGTGCATACACAAGAAGGAGCTGACAGAACTTGACATCTATCACCGCATCCTGCGATTCAAGAACTACATGGTGGCCATGATAAACAAATCACTGCTGCCAGTGCAGCTGCAGCTCCCCCTGCTGGGCAATGTGGTGTTCCTCACCCAGGGCCTCAAGTACAACTTTGAGCTCATCCTCTTCTGGGGTCCTGGCTCTCTGTTTCAGAACAAGTGGAACCTGCACCCCAAGTACAAGCGGAGCGGAAACCGCCTGGAGCTGGCACAGCAGCTTAGCAGAGTCATCCTGCTGATGGGGTTGGCCAATTTGCTGCTATGTCCCTTCATACTGGTGTGGCAGGTGCTGTACGCTTTCTTCAGCTATACCGAAGTGATCCGCAGAGAACCTGGAAGCCTCGGCGCACGGCGCTGGTCCCTGTATGGTCGTTTGTACCTGCGACACTTCAACGAGCTGGACCACGAGCTGCATGGACGTTTAGGCCGCGGCTACAAACCCACTTCCAAATACATGAACTCCTTTACATCACCAGTGCTGACTGTGCTCGCTAAGAACTTCGCCTTCTTCTCAGGCTCAATTTTGGCTGTGCTCATTGCGCTGACAGTCTACGATGAGGATGTTCTGACAGTGCAGCATATTCTGACCGCAATCACTGTGCTGGGAGTGGTTATTACTATCGCCAGGTGGGTTTTCAGAGCCAGGTTTATTTTCCTTGGGCCATCACTATCAGTAGTAGTGTTACTCTTGCTAACTATATCACATACAGACAACTGTATACTATGATAGATTAGTATTGTTTTTATGTTTCTTTTAATTGAATTTGAGTATTTAATTAATTTCATATAAGCTTTTTTCAGGTGAGGGAAGTTAATCGTAAAGGAAACTATGGACATCCTGCATAACATGCACTCATGAATTTAGGAAGACTTTTAACGGGCTCTCTTTGTCTCTCAATCAGTAACACGTTTTCAGTCACAAATCAAACTATACTGTACAAAGCTATGCTGTTTCCGAGCTTACAGTGGTAGTGTTCAAAAGTGTACATCTTTTATACCTGTCCTACACCAGGTCCTTCATCCCAGATGAGCATATGGTGTGGTGTCCAGAACAGCTGCTGCAGTGCATGCTGGCGCACATTCACTACATGCCAGACCACTGGAGGGGCAATGCTAACAAGAGCGAGACCCGTGACGAGGTGGCGCAGCTGTTCCAGTACAAAGCGGTGAGGAATGGAGGAACTCAGTGGACAGGAACACATTTGTCATAGTCTGAACTAAAGTTATGGACGAGTTTTGTTGTGATTGATGATGTTTTTTTAGGTAGAACCTGGTCAGTGATAAGACTTTGTCAGGCTGAATACAGTCTAATGGAACAATCACTGGATTTATAGGTGCATGTTTTGGTATAATCAGTGTCTTCGCTGTCCCAATCAGGTGTTCATCTTGGAGGAGCTGCTCAGTCCTATTGTCACACCCTTTATTCTCATCTTCCACCTGAGGAACAAGTCGCTAGAGATCATTGACTTCTTCAGGAACTTCACTGTGGAGGTGGTTGGAGTCGGAGACATTTGTTCCTTTGCGCAGATGGATATCAGACGCCACGGAAACCCAACAGTAAGATTTGTTCCCTCTGTTACACAGTGCTAAAGCCACTTGGCTCATTAGCGTTTATCAAACTGGAGATGTGTGACTGTCAATAAGCAAAACTCTATTAAAAATTTAATGTTGTTTCTTGAATAGATCTGTAATAGCTTTGAATGTTTGTTTTTTTGCAGTGGATGTCCGAGGGCCAGACAGAGGCCTCCATATACCAACAAGCTGAAAACGGCAAGACAGAGTTGTCTCTGATGCATTTCACCATTAAGAACCCACGCTGGCAGCCGCCTCAGGAGAGCTCAGTGTTCATCAGCCATCTGAAGGAAAAGGTGCAGCATGATGCACAGGGTGGCCCCTCCACCCAGTTGCTGCTCTCCGAGGCTCCTCTCTGCACCTCTCTGCAGTCCAATGAGTCTGCCGCTGGGGTAAGAAAACCTTGAGGATCATTCAAATACCATGTACCACACACGAACTAAAGACGTTAGTCATGCTGACCAAATTCATTGTCCAATATTCATTGACAGAGGATATTAAAATAACTCCAGAACTGATTTCTCTGCACAAACTATTTCAATATAATCGTATGTACACAGTGGCTCTGTATTGACGTATGTTGTTGTTTTCAGCCTGATAACCTGTTGGCCAGTGTCTTGGCTCATCCCATTCTAACTGCGTCTGGACTACAAGGGCGAGACCGTCGCTTCATTCCACCGAGCACAGCTGCCTCTGCCGCTGCCAGTGTCCTGGCCTCTCTGTCCACCTCCCAGCTCCCACACATCAACCGTGGCCGCTCACATAGCCTCCTGCACTCATCCGTCCACCCCGAGAGCACCATGTACCGCAGCGATCGCACTATCATCGACAGGTTTTTGTCACACGTTACATTTTCTACATACTGGTGATAGAAAAGTGTTTGTTGAAATTGATAAATAAATGCAAATGCTCGTTATCAGCTTTGGTTGATGTGTTTGTTTTTCAGTATGTCCATCAGTGACTCACACATCCGGAGCAACGCACTGCACTCAGAGTTTGCCTCGGCAGAGATGAGTCTCCATGCCATCTACATGCATGAGGTAACTTACTGAACATGAGCTATAGCCTCCTGGTTGCCTGATATCTGACAAAATTGTCAACTCCGTTTCCGTCTTCAGTCTGACACTGCAGATTTCCATGGGGAGGCAGATTTGATTTTCCCTAACCTGTCACTAGAAACCAGCATATCTGCTTTGATCTAACGTCATTTTAAGTCCACACTGACGCGTAGCCATGCCAACATACTTGTTTTGATGGAGTTTCAAGAGTGGAGTGGAGCGAAGTAAAATAAATCACGATATCAGGCAATATTAAGAAGACATGTCGATTCAGAACAGCCTCACTAGCGGCATTTATCTTGTCTATAGCACTCGCTATTGTTGCTATTACTCTTCATTGGTTCACACCGCTCGACAGCAGCTTGACAACAGCGTCTGTCCTGCCTGTAGCACTGATTGGTTGTATTTTATTTCAACAGAGAAACTGCTTTTTCATGTCAAGATGCCAGACTAATCAGTCAACTTGGTGGAGTGGGCAGACTCAAAGGTCTGGACCCAGGCGAGCCCTCAGGCCCGACAGTTGGCATTAATATACGTACCATCCTTCTCTCTGTTATGTGCCTTGAGTTCAAAGTGATACTCCCCAAAATGTGTCTTTTGATCAGCAGCTAGCTTCAGCTCATGTCAGTTACAAAGGATTCCAATTGTGACCAGGTTTTATTGTTAAAAAAAAAGTCCTCTTTTAAGTCTACAGAGTTTGATACTGCAGGTGGAGTAACACTTTGCAGTATCCCCCGTTGACCACTTGTTCAGTGCTCTGTTCTGCTGCACACTGACAGCTGCTTTTCCCTCCAGCTCCACCAGCAGAGCTCCCACCCACAGAGAAGTTCGGGGCAGTGGCAGAACCCAGTGCCAATGAGAGATCTGCACACAAACACTGGTAAATGAAAATTTTGTTTTTGAGGAACCTTAAAAAATATACAGCGGTGTAGCAGAAAAGCAAGTCACAGGTTATGGACAGTGTGCGGTTCTGTTTGTCAGGTTTAAGTGATGATTTTATAAGTGTTTTTGTTGTAGGAACATTGAATCTAATGACTGGGTGTAACGTGAGAATGATTGCTTGTAGTGCTGAAATCATGGTCATGACCTAAATCTGCAGCACTTAATTACACACTCCAGTCAGAGCAACAACTGCAACCTGAGCGGAGATTTAGAGCACCAGACATTATTAGGATTTATATAATTATGTCTGCTTCAATATTTGTCAAATTTACATTTGGATGTGCAGGCACACAGTGGTTACATAACCGCAAATATGAAGCTCATATTAGTACAAGTTTGAAGTGTCTCCAAACAGCTGCCAGAAAGGTAAAAAAACACAATATGAAATAGCAAAGTACATGTTTATAATTTGTAGTGTATGGGCTAAAACTATGATATAATCCTTCAGGTATATTATTCATTTTTGTTCAAAAAATGATGCATAACACAGTGTATTAAGGGTTTGTGTGGACCAATATGTCATTAACCAGGTGACCAGCACTTAAAAGCTTAAACACAATTTTCGGCCTGTGCTGGGTGGTATGCTGATCATTTTCTAATAGAGTGCTGCGGGAAATGACTCTGAAAACGCAGACATGAGTTAGCATTTTAGCACTACCACTTCCCTTGACTTGAAGTCAATGGGTATGTAGTTAGATGCCCTAAGTAAGATCTGACATTAACACAAGCTTAAGAGACTTTCACATTTTGTTCTACAACATAAATACATTAGTAAATACCCAACTCGTGAATTTTGAAGCTTTTAGCTGTCTTAAAAACAAGCAAGTGGCTTGCTAGCAAGTGGCTAAATGAGACCACAGAACGTCATGACACCGAACACAGTTTTACAGCACCGTTGTGGTGGCGACATTTAAGTCATGTGAGCCGGGTGTAATTTGTTTATAGCCTATACATTAGTCTTTTACTCCTGGTGATTGCTTTTATACTTTAAAAAAATCATAAAAATGGCATTAACTTGTCAGGATTAAAAAAGAAAATTAAATTGTGCCAGCCTCAGCTAAGATTTTGTATAATATCGCTCGATGCTTTGGGGGTGTGTCTGGTGGTGTGTGCAATACATGAGTGGCTGATGTGTAATACTGTTGTGTAGTATGTTTTTATGTTTTTTTTTATGGTGTATGCTTTTCATTTATTCTGGACTATGATTGTAAGACAGCAACAGATTTCCCTATTGGGACAACATAGTGTGGCCAATCGTATCGTATCGTAGATTATCCTGCTGAACAAAACATGTAAATGTTATAAACTTTGTTTGCCACGGAGATTATTTTCTGCAATAATCCAAAATCCAGTGAAAAGATCCCACTGGCTTTTTGTCAAGGGAGCCAGGGTAACGCTAACTTCATGGTCATCTTACAAAAAAAAAAAAATAAATGTCTCTGCACTCTGTTAATGAAAATAACTTGATACACACTGGGATTTTGTGTATATGTTTGTGTGTTAACTTTAATCTTTGGGTATTGAATGTTGGAACTATATGAACTTTGGTTTAGCGCCACAAACAGTTACTGGACAAGTGCATCCTCTCAAAGACATAACTCAATTTTTTTGTGCGTTAAATGTAAATAACGGTTCAGAGCGCATTATAACCAAACAATGGCCCCCTGTCATTTTGCAAAAGTGCCCCCGGGCAAAGCAAGTTTCGTGTCCCTGCTTTAACATGTAAACATATTGCAATCATTCAATCAGGCAGGACCTGATTGAAAAGTTGAAAACAAATAATTTACCTTGTGTTAACTAGACTATACTTGAGCGAGACTCTGACTTTGTATCAACACTCTTATCAGGTTTCCAGGCACACAGTGGCCTCGGTTCCAGCATGCCCATGCCAGCCCCTGTCCACCTCGGTGGCTGGCAGGAGGAGGAGGAGGAAGAAGAGGAGAACGCAGATGACCAGGAGATTAACAGTGGATCTACTCCAAAACAGGGCACTGGGAGTAGTTTTTGAAGTGCCTTATGTCATAAGGTATATGCTCTGTTTTAAACTCTGTAATACGACACATGTCTACGATCTATGCTTTGTGGTTCTGTATCCTGTGTGTGTGTGTGTGTGTGTGTGTGTGTGTGTGTTGAACCTAACAACAATGGCCTTTTATCCTACAAGGGATACATCGCCATGATAATTTCTCCTCTCTTTTTTTTTATAGTGTTTACATTTTACTTTCTTCTATGAACATTGTGGCCTTAGATGATCTTCATGGAGAATTTAGCATGGACCTTTAAAACATCATTCAGCGTTTGTTGTAGGAGGGGCTCATTGAATAACCACTGTCTCTGCACCGCCACGCCTCATCCTGTCACATCAGGCAGACTATGGCATCAGGGAAACCATACGTCTTCCGTCCGATCCGTCATGATTTTGTCATAAACTTGTACAGACAAACTGTGTGTGTAAAGTGACAGAGAGAAAATAGAGTGTGTTCATAGGATCACTGTGTGAAAAAGGTGCACAAAAGGCTCATCGTGACTTCAGCTGAGCCCGTGTGTGCGCACCTCTCGTATTTTTGCATCACAAAGAATTACAGCGTGAGTCTGATTGAAGTTTCTCACAGAGTGGCGTCTAGATCTGTGCTACAAAGACTGCAAACTGTATCGTAGCTGCCTGAACAATTTATCACCTGACAAAAGATAATTCAATACTTCAAGTTGTGCTGTTTGACCCTGGTGATGTGTAAATACACTTTAGCGTCTTACTTATCCTTTAAAACTCCTCGTTTTTACTACCAGAGCTAATCCTTGAAAAAGAAACCAAGTATTGATCTGACAAAGAGCTGACTTTACAGGAGCCGTTCTACTTTTTCACCGTGTGTACCTGGCGAAACATCTCTTCAAACCAGACGTACACATGCTGTGATGCTGCTGTCTGTGTTTTGTGGTCCTAAACATGGATTTTACTCAGTATTAATGTTTCCACAGCTGATGTATCAGGACACTATTCTTTAAAAACAGGACTGAAATCACAGGCCTCAAATACACTTGGCGTTAAAATCCCAATGCAGATACAAGATGTGTTTTAAGTCTATTTAAGCTGGACACAAAGTCCACTTTATGCCTTAACACCCATATTAAAACATGCATTTTAATCCAAGTTTTCCGTATTACCTCAGCGGTGGTGAAGAAAAACGAATCCTCCAATCAATACCTCTGCAGTGTAATTACTCCTGTGTAAATATATATATATACAGTACATGTGGGATTCTTTGCAGTGTGCATATCTTTTAACTGCATTTTGATTTTAATGGCAGGTGTAACTGGAATCTGTTTCATGTTCTTATTTCGTAAGTCAAGCATTGATGTCCCAGAAATGGTGGGGAGGAATGTTTTTTGTTTTTTTTTTTTAGGACGAAACAGGGTGGTATTGCTTTTACAAATCTTAGTTGTGCATATTAGCATTTTGTTTGCGCCCTTTATTCCAAAAGGCTTGCATTAAAAATGGAACGTAATCATAAGGGCTGATGCTTTGCAGCTTTGAAGATGTTAGGACAAGCAGTTCCTCTCAGTGTTGGCTTTCTAAGAGCACGAAGAGAAAAAAGCCTCTCCACAGTCTGCATCATTCGTTAGCTTTAGGTTATTTATTACCCATTCCCCCCCAGATATTTAATTGATTTATGTGTATTATTTATAGATCTTGTTAATAAAAGAAATGGCATGTTGCCCCGAATTAAAAGTAGCTTTTTGATTTTAAAAGAAATTCCGATTTTATTATTGCAAAGATAACATGGCCAGCAGCTGCATGATTCTGAATGTGACACTTAAAATAAACTGGGAGTAAGTCTGCTTGTTGGTGCAGCATGCAAAATATCTCCACCCTTTTTTTTTTAAAATTGCATTTGTCATAGATCACAATAATATAAATGTCATCATCCACAACTGCAAGACTTCAGAGGTACATGTATGTCTTTGCCCTCTCGTGTTTAGGAACTATAACACTTTCTTTGTGAGTGTGTCTGTGGAAGGAATGCATTTCGACACCTGCATAATTATGCTAGCAGGAACTCTGAATTTTGCACTGACAGAAAATAAACTTTTTTTTTTTTAAATGTGTGTGTATATATACAATACTTGCATCAGTTACATTTTTTAGAAAGGGCAGGTCTCAAAGGGACACTGAGTCAGTCTCCATCCTGAGTGACCTCCTCTTGTTTGTATATAAGCAAAACATCAGCACGTATTGTATCGTCATTGTCCACAGCGGACCCACCTGGAAACACTGTGGCCAATCGCATAAGGTCGTTCTTACCTCGGGTCAGTAACAGTTCGCCCTGTAGGGGACGATGTGTGTCTCTGTCACACTGTTATATATGCTTACGTGGATGTTGTGGTCACTGTCCGTTTGTGCAGTGAGTTAATGTCGTAGAGACACTGGAGCTCAGCTTTGTGCACAGAGTTGATTTCTTTCGACCGTCTCCACATTTAAACCTCACTGTTATGTTTGTCGTTTTATTTTAAGGAGTGCCTTAGTATTAAGGATTAGTAATTGCTCTTTATAGAAGCCATTTCATGTAAACTATCTGATTTAGTTTCACAGATTTAGCAGCACATACTGTGTACAGTATTTTCTTTTGGCAGGTCATTGTGTATAGCATCAAGTATGTAGTGAAGTTGTGGGTTGTAAACTGATGTTGAGATCTCGTGTCAGTCTGTTGCATCCGACAGCACACTTCTTTTTATCATGGTGTCTAAATTTGCACTGTCCTCAATATCCTAAAGGAGCAGGAGTATGCCTTGTAATTGCCGGTGTCATCACGGCCGACCTTCTCATCTTACCATGGTTTCCTACCCCACTATACACCAGTCTAACAATCACACTGACTGGGACAAGGTGCTAAGTTTTCATCCTGAAATGTTGAACATGTTTTAAGACATTTTTTAGTTTATTTTTGTTTGTTTTTTTGTTACATAGGTTTGTCTGTTTTGTTCTGTAAATTAAGAAACACTAGCTGAAAAATGAAACATGCCAAAAGAACTTGTTTTCGGCACAGCTTTACAAATACATGTGTTGTTTTTCTGTGAGTGCGTAGAGAGGCAAATAAATCTTATTTTGAGTGTATTTAATCATTTAATGTGTGGTTGATTATGCGCTGTTTATTTGAAATAAAAATATATTTAAATTTTCATTCCATTTGTTTTATATTGCTGTTGCTAGTTTGCAGTGTCAGCTTGAGATTACAGGGTGAAACATTTTCTGTACGAGTCTTGGACATATCTGACACTAATGTATTGGTACTGGTGCACTAAAGACAAAGCTGTTTATTTTACAACATGGGTTCCTGTCACTGTTTATTTAGAATGGCTCAATGATGAAGTAGAGCCTGACAAGCTAAATCTGACATGTCCTAAAATGATCGCTGCACATAGATAGAGACAGCTCCACCACTGTACAGTGACTAAATAAACCAAAGGAAGCTTAAAGGAATACTTCACCCCCAAAATGGTCATTTGATTATCAGTAACTCAACCAGTGTTTCCTTGAGTTCACGAAGAAGACTGTTTTTCTGGCATGCCTCTGCAATGAACGAGGAATCCAAAAACAAAGAAAAGTTCTTGATGAACTGAGTCACAGGAGACTGTTTAAAAACAACAAAACTATGTCAAGACATATATTTACAAACTAACACACAAACTATGGAGTATAATCCTAGTTTAATTTATCCAGTCTGCTCAGTACTCCCCAAACAGACTGACCTTTCTGACGGGGAACTGAATTTAAATGAGACCTATCTGTGGTCTTTTGAGAGGCAGACTCCATTTACAAAAACTAATTTTACCTTGCTGAACATGGGAGCTGCTGGTCTACCACTGCCTTGATTGATAGTCTGTTTGTGTTATTGTGTGACTGAATCCAAGTTAACCCTTTAAAACAGTGGTCCACAACTGGTGGGTTGGGCTCCATTGAAGGGACCAGAAGTGACTCACATGTCAAGTTTGAAAAAACACACTTTACTTCTAAGTACAGTGAATTTTCGGCACAGAGCTTTAATTTTGAAGTGGTGTTTCCTGCTGTACAGTGAGTTACTAACGGACAGCTACTTGACAGAGACAGCAAACTAGTTTGACGACATGGCCAAATGCTAGTATGACGTAGATCTTGAACTAACGACTGAGGAGAAACCTGGACCCTGGGGCTGGACCAGTTGGGAACCACTGCTTCAAAAGACCAAAGTCACTCAAAAGCACAAAGTAACTGATCGAGGCAGTGGTAGACCAGCAGCTCCCATGCTCAGCGAGGTAAAATGATTGTTTTTGTCAATGGAGTCTGGCTTTGAAGAGAGCACTGATAAGTTTTAATATAGTTTTGCTGTTGTTAGACATAGTCCCCCTTGTACATGACTTCATCATGAATGTTCGCCTCTTTCAGATTCTTCATGCCCTGTTGAGGCATGCGAAAAACTGTCATCTTCATGAATTTAATGTAACATTGGTGAGGAACTGACAAACCAGTTGTTGTTTGAGGTGATGAAGTGCATCTTTGAACCCTCTGTGTGGGATTTGAAGTTGTCTGTGGAGACACCTAGTGGTGGTATCAACAATTACACTATGGTAGACAGCAATGCAAGGTGCAATGAAGATGTGATAAGAATAATAATACACCAAACAATCAACCACTGATGAAAATAATTAAGCAGCAAAATAATTATGTACCTAATGACAAACATCTAAAAGAGTTAGACTAATGTATTTCACAGTATATATGCTTGTATTTTCTGTGATATGATCTGATAATCATTAGGTTTTTGTCCATCTTTTGAACTCTTACTCCACCCCACCTTTCTTAAAGGTGCAATAAGAGTGTGAATCTTCAGAAAGGAAGACTTTATTCTTAAGACTTTAATGACACAGACTTTATGCTGATCTATTCAGGACACTTCACACTGTTATATACCATGTCTGTTTGTGTGCTGTGTGTCTCCCTTGCTCTCTTTCCTTCCCTCTTGCTCAGTCTGTCTCCGTTCAGATCCTATAATCAGCTGATAGCTCTCACAGATGCATCCATCTCACCTGTGCATACCAGAATAAACACTCTTCGTTCCAGTTGAAATCCTGTAGTCAAATCCAGGGTTGAATGGCAGATTTACCCCCATTGTAATAATTTGATAAAGTAAATTTGTAGATTAGTTGCATATGTTTGATTAGTTTGGACTTTTGTTTCATAGTTTTCTGTGTTACCTGTTTTCCCAGTCATGCTCTGTCAATACTGTAAATGCTATCCATACTGTAAATAAACACCCACATGCCTCTATTTTGAGACACACTACTTTGTCTCATCTGCTTTATTTTTTGTATCCAGTTTGCTGGGATCATTGTTCAAGTGCCCACGGAACATTTTAGGGACATAAATGCCATCTGCTGTTCATTTTCGGCTATCAATCCTCGGTGCGACTGACATTTGTCTCACTAGTCGTCTGCTGTGTAAATGTTCTTTTGAGGTAACACCCATCTGTTTTGGCTATGAACATGATACAACTGTGACCTTATTCTTGACATGGCTGAGGGGTCAGGTGTAAGGCCACAAAGGTCAGACGTTGGAGAGTATACGTTGCATCTGCTCTGTGAAAACGGTCTCATCATGAAGAAATGCTTAATGGGATTTGATTTCACTTTAAAGTTGCCAAACAGCATATAGGCAGGTGCTGTGTGCCTGTGTGCTGCCCTCTGCTGTGTTGTGCTACAGGTGACAACAAACGATCAGAGGTAAGTTCAAAATGTCCGTTTATATAACACTTTTTTTTTTTACTTTGACTCCATTATACACATTGGTGATCTAAAATGTCTGGATAAAATGCGGGACACACTCTAAAGAAAGATTTCTTCATTAATTTGTTGTCATTTCTTCTCTCTGTGTACCTCCAGGAGCATGGAAACCAAACACAGAAGCCAGAACAAGATGAAGCAGAGGCAAGCAGCAACAGTGGATTACTGTCTGCTAGAGTTTCGGCGAGTTTAAATCAGGGTCCAGGCGACCTGCTGCTGTCAGTCATTGACACTGGGGGAAAGCCCACTCTAGAAAATACCATGGAAGCCAAAGAATAGGGAAGAAAGGGGTAAGACTTGCTACCCCTTGTTCATAGACGCTAATCATTAAATATAAGAAACAGAATTATGTCTTTAAATCTGTGATAAAGTAGAGCATAATAGAAATATCTGTCCTGCTGTTTAATGATTGCTGTGTCATGCTGAATGATGAAGCGTTTTCATCATGGTGAAGGTGTCATGGGAAATAGATTAAACGCATTACTATATTTTAGGCTTTTGCACACAATATGAAGTCATAACTTAATTATGGGCCTGACCAGCTGGGTATTGCAGCTGTCAACATGATGGCGGTGGAACACAATGTGTCATAAGCTGCGGGGCATGTTCACCCAATCCCTCAGCCCGCCCCAATCACGTTTACACTCAATTAAAACATATATTTCGAGTCTCACTCAGAGGGCACTGTTTAAAATAATGGTGGGGCTGTGGGCAGAATAATAGGGAAGAATTACACTGGGTAGTGAGTAGAAGCAAATGGTGTATTATTATTTAGAAAACTGGTGAAAGTATGACAGTTTCACCTCTGTGTATGCTTTGCACAGATCAGAACAAGTGTAAATGTAGTGTTCCTAAAAAAGTAGAAGAATAGAGAAACAGTTAAGGCTCAGATACAACTGGAAAACACAACGCCTCCAAAAGTGGCCTGGGTTTTGTTCAACTCACACCTGTGCCAAACTAGTAACTTCATGATAGGTATTTCTGATGTGCTGCGTGGAGTCTCAGTGTCCCGCTGGTATTGGTCGAGGACTCCAGTGCTCAAGTTGACTTCACATTTGACCACGTCACATTTAATTTGGCTCAGCCTCAAGCACATAACGCACCACACACTGTGGTAAGTTGAGCCAAAAGATCGTTATACACAAATAGAGGTGACAAGAGATTGACTTGCAGGTCACAAATTTGCACAAACATAAAGTACAGGGGAAGCTGCAATTCTTTTTTAGCTTTGTGAGGTGAGTTTGAAGTCATCGGCCGTCCTGTGCAAGACAAATGTCTGGCGTTTCAGACTGCCTGAGGATTTATAGTATAGTCTGACTCCACAGTGACTCCAGTCAAGTGCCTCACTACTGGCTACACAATGTGTGATCAATGACTTTAACTACCTTTAATTACATAAATGGAAGTCTGAAGTACACCCATGTTTTGTGTTAAAATAAAAAATCCCCTCCACCATCTTGGACAACGATAGTGTCATTATGATTTAGGTTAAATGAGATGTCTAAATGAGATGTCTAATGACTAACATTTAGTACACTAACATACAAAAAGGTTTGAATGCACTTGTAGAACTGTACGAAATAAATACGAAAATCCAAATACCATTTTTTACAGACTTTAGTTTTAGGGCCTGGTCAACATTTTTCTGTGGAGCGTACAGGATTTGACTTCTTTATAAACTGTTGGATAGTTTAACCTACAGCTTA
>JAPZEB010000004.1:19869176-19894553 GCA_029783705.1 Chaetodon striatus
ATTACTATGGTGACTGATGTAAAAAAGCAAATGGTCCTATCTAGAGCCAGTGTTTGGTTTATCCATTCTGGGCTACTGTAGAAACATGGTAATGCAGCATGGTGTTCTCTGTAGGAAAGGACCTGTTCCCTAAGTAGATATAAACGGCAGGTAACGAAAACTCAAAGATTCTCATTTTCAGGTAATGATACACTAAAGAAAACATACTTTTTGTCAATATATCCCCCCTAAATCCTACACACTGGATCTTTACTAAAACCACTTTACAGTGCCCACAGCACTAAGCCCCTACTGGTTCCCACTTAAGACATACAGCACATCTTAAAAAATGGCTCAGAAATATACAGCATGCTATCCAGGCTAAGTCATTTGCTAAATCAGTTGGGCACTGTACATTACTCAAACTGGAGTGAATAGTCACTTGTTGGGGAGTATTTTGAGCTTCAAATTAAAACACAATTGATGCTCTAGTGAGTATTTATAACACCAGGATGGTGTATATGGAATTAACTTAAAATAAACTGCACTGCCTATGTCCATCGCACTGAAGGAACATGTCACCCAGTGCAGCAGTGTGGCTCATTCATGTTTTTAATAGCGACGGAAATGGAGGTTTATAGCACTGAGGAAGAGGCTATATGTTAGAAGGATAAACTCACTGTTGGCACTTACAATAATGTAAGTGTTGTCCAAATCAGTATATCACAGCCTCATTTAAACCTCTCAGAATAAGTGTGGCTTTTCACAACAAGGTTGAAGTCTGGCTCATGCTCTGAAGGAAGGGTGTTGTGTTGCATCTATTTTCTGCTGGTGATGAGTAGTTCACAGATGCTAAGATGGTCACTCACTCACTGGGGCACATTGGCACCACTGCTACTGAGACTTCCCTTGGGGGGAAATTGGCCCGAGGGATGAAACTGAAGGGTTGTAGATGTATGTCAGTATGTCCGATAATGAGGGCTGTGCCACTGACGTACCCGTTTATTGCTGGTGCAGGAAAATGGATACTTCTGATGTTGTCCTTGGAGGTTGTTAGTTTGCAAAATGTAAAGGGAAATTTTGCAGTGGAAAAATTTACATTTTGAACTCTTAGTGGTTGCATGAACATTTATCAGCTTTACAAAAAATACACAAAATATGACACAGAGTAAGAGGAAGAACACAATACATAGAAAATGGTAACAAATAATAGAGTACAGAGTTGCAATGAGTTGTCTGTCACTATCAGTATAAATAGTAAATATCAGTACAAAAACAATGGAGAAAAAGATGGTTATTTGTCTTCAAAAAGTAGACAGAAACATTCAATGCAACATAACTTTATTTATCCTATAGGGAAATTCTTGTGCCAGAGTATGCTCCAATTACAGTAACAACAACATACAGTACCAACGATTAAAATACACTAAAAAAAAACCAGGAACAACCAGTGGGTTCCCCAGGTCAGGGTCATACACTGGGCCCAGTTTTAAAACAATAGAGCACTAAATATCAGTCAAAATATACAAGATACAAAGTAATCCAGTGCTTAATACAGTAACATAGGAGTATGACAAGTATACAAGTTAATAAAAATGAAATAAAATGGTAGAAAAATGCAGACTGCTCCTGATAATCAGTGACATGATATTGTGCTTTGTTTAACCCTTAATTGAAAAAATGTAATATTGAATACTATACATAGCGTAGAAATGGGAAGAACCTATCGAATAGCTTTGGAATACTAAGGAGCAAATGTCTTGTATGTTCAAAGCTTGTAACTAAGCTTGTGCAGTATCTATATCTTCATACTGTCAGACATTCCTGAAATTTTACAGGGGTGTAGGGTTTATAACGGTATTAGTGTGCGGCACTACCCCCCTCACTTTGTTCTGCAAGCTCTTGTAGCTTTTTAAGTCTAATCAATGAAAAAAAACTCACTAAATGTCAAGAAAGGTAACATTCTCGCACCTGCTTTCCTTACTTAACAGAGAAGTACAACTGTGCACCCTCTTGATTCGGGTTTTTGTCCTTCACCCACCTGAGACTAGCTTAATTGTCTTTAATTTGTTCGATGTGTCCTTTCGAAGGCACATTAGAGGAAATATTTCAGATATTTTAATGTTAAATTTCATTTATTTTACATTTATAGATGCTTTTATTGATTTACTGACCCCAGTGGACTTCACCCATAACTCAAGGTGGAGTTCCAAGTGTTTCAGCACTTCATTCCTAACTTTAAACGGTTGGCTTAGATCCAAAGTATGGATATGGATACGTTTGTAACCCTCATTTGTGGTGCAGAGCGCAGTAGGAAAACAGAGAAGTAGGGTTAACTTACAGGAAGTCCTCTGCAACCTCCATTTAAATAGTGGGTGTAGTAAGCACATTGAAACCTTTAGTTTACATTAATGAAGTCAGGTAAATATAAACCATTTTTACTGACGCTTTTTAGTAATTATTTTTAACGGTGTTTAGCACAAATAATTGTTCTTTGAGCGTGTGGAAAGTTTTGTTTTTGATTTGATTGTTTAACTGCCAGACCTCGGGTTTAACAACCAAGGTTTTACAGTTGATTGCCAAAAAGCTTTTATTTCACCTGCTATATTGCCGGATGTGTTTGCCTACATCTCCCTCAGCAAGAGCTTCTGATTACTGCAAACATTTGAAAAGCCCAGTCTCAAATCCTGAGTGCTTAAGAGAATACACAGATTAAATGTTTAATGTGATGGAACCTCTCTGTAGTTTCTTCAATTTGATTTTAATTTTACACTTGCCTGAACTAGAGAGAACAAGGGAAATTACTTAAGTTTGTACATAAAAAAAAAAAACGGTTCATTTCAACACACATGCTGCATTTTGTTGATGATAGACTGACATATACAAAGCTGTCAGTATGGCTGCGTAACCTCAAGATTCTGTTTTGTTTTTCATTCTGTCAGAGCCTACGTTGCCATTCAGGAGGAAGCTGAAGGATGTGGAGGTACAAGAGAAAATGTCAGCCACAATGATGTGTGAGGTGCCCGTCACTTCTACCCAAGCCAACTGGTTCATGGAGGAAACGCGGCTGCAGCAAAGTACCAAATATAACATGGAGGAGGAAGGAACCCTGCGTCGTCTCACCATACACAATGTCACCACCAACGACGATGGCGTTTATATTTGCGAGATGAAAGAAGGCAGTCGCACTGTGGCTGAGCTCACTGTCCTGGGTATGGTTGAATATTTCATATTTGTCTTTATTGTTTGTGAAATATTGTGGGCAGGCATTGCAATACTGTTATCAAGAGGAATTAATGTGGCTGTGTTAAAATGCTGCTGAAAGTTAGGAAATTAACATCAGTATCAATGTTTCTACTGTGCTACTTCCTCTCATATTCCAGGCAACATTACCAAGAAGCTTCCCCGCAGGACAGTGGTTCCTGTCAGTGACACTGTCATCTTCTGTGTGGAGCTGGAGCATCCTGTCCCGGATGTCTACTGGACCCGCAATGGCGATAAGCTGAAGGAGGATTCCCGTATTTCCATTGCCTGCGTGCTCAGACAGTACACACTCACAATTAGAGACTGCCAGGCAGATGACTCAGGAGAGGTGGCCTTTGTAGCTGGAGACTGCAAGACTTCCACTCGGTTCACTGTCACTGGTGAGCAATACACCTGGCTCCGATTCAGTTTTATTGCATTTGTTCTGACCTGCTTGCCTCATAGTCAGGATGAGGTAATTCATGTTTAAATAACAAAAAAATCAACAAATTTTCTAATTATCCTAATTGTGTTACATTCTGTTGTATTTCTTTTTAATGTTTTATTATTGTATTTATTTTTCAGTTAGACAAAATAATATGAACGCTTCATGGAAATGGCTTATGGGGCGGTGCACGTGCCGCGTCTTTAACCGCCTCGAAAACGCAAGGTTGGGCACTGGGCACTGCTCTTGTGCCTACTCTGTGCCAACTTTCAGGGGTACAGAGGCAGATTGCATCTGAGGTTACTAGGCAACTACAACCAGCTCCATATCATAACCTACATACCAGAAATTCTGGTATCTAACGCTGTTTTTGTAAGTGTGTGTTAGGCCAAAAAATTTGTCCATGGGACAGATGTAAAGCTCTGATACCCCTGTGGTAAAATGATTAATTTCTCCTCCATATTTACTACAGACTGGTATTTACAGAAGAAAGGAAAGATATCTGCCAACTGTGTTTGGTTGTTTGTCGTCACGTGGCACGCGGTGCATGCTACTGTGTCCCAAAAGTTGACCTCTGTTTTTCTCAGGGCGCAGCCGTTGCGCTCAGCTGTTTGAGTGCACTTGATGCGCATCTACATTGCAAACAATGAATCTGAGGGTGCAAAAATGCGGCATGTGTAACTCTAAAATTATCCTGCAATTGCAAACAGTTAAACAAAGGTTGGTTGTTTTACGTTGTTTGAATGAATGAATGAAAATCATTACTTTGATATATATAGGTTTACAAAGCAACATGGACAAATACAGTGTACATTTATAGGTGTGATCATCTGTGTTTTCACCTCCAGATAAGCCATGTTGTGTCAGGTTTCTTAGCATATGCTATCAGGCTTTGGAGTGCAGTAGTTAAGCTAGTAAATAAAATCTTATCACGACTGATAAGAATGATCACCAACTATAAGAATAACCCCCAGGTAAAAAGAAACAAATTTTTTGTATAGTGTTTCTTTTGATTTACCACAACAATACTTTCTGATCACATAAACAGTATGATCATCACTCTTTCTGCTCTAGCTGCCAGGAAGCATCCTCCCGACCCCCCAGTCGACGCTGTGGTGCAGAACAAGACTGACTCATCCATCACCATCCGGTGGTCTCCCCCTGACAGCGACCGCCCTGTCCCCATCAAGGGCTACATTGTGGAGAGGAGGAAGATTGGCGCTCAGACATGGCAGAGGTGCAACGCTGGGGAAACCATTCTTTCAACAGAGATCATCATCTGCAGCTTCACAGAAGAAGCCACCTACCAGTTCCGCATCTCTGCTATGAATGACTTTGGCCAGAGTCCTTACCTGGAGGTGCCTGGAACCTTCTACCTAGGTGAGACTGAGATCTCTGTGGCTATGTGGTGTTGTTATATGCATTCAGGTGGTATTTCTGATGCCTGGTATGCCTGTTGTCCACAGAGCCCAGTGCTGAAATCAGGAGGGGCCTGACAAACAGTGCTGCAATCTCTGGAGAGGAGTTCTCTATCTCTTTGGAGCTGTCTGCTGTTTGCTCCGGCTTCTGGTCTCTGAACGGCCGCCTCCTGCGCAGTGGAGCCGACTACCTCATCACCAGGTCCAAGAACACACACACTCTGCTCATCCGTGTCGTCACCATGGAAATGAACGGAAATGAGATCAAGTTTGTGGGTGGAGGCTCGCAAAGCAGTTGCATCCTGTCCGTGAAGGGTATGATGCTCTAAATCATATTAAATAAACTGCAGTACATTTGCTGTTCTGTATTAAAACATTCAGAGCCTTGTTTTGAATTGAAGACCATTGGTGTTAAGCAAATCAAGAGTGCCTTTTTACATGAAAACTGTATTTTTTAGCTCCTCCTGTCAGGTTCACCAACAAGTCAGATGTATTGGAGGTGGTGACCTGCAGTGCCCAAGCCACTGCTCAGTTGACGGCTGAGGTGTCAGATTACGATGTACAGGTTTGTGATGGGAACATATGGCTTTATATTTAGTTTGCACAGATTCTTTTAACATACCTCTAACTTTACAAGTATGTAGAGGTAGAAAACGTACAAGCGTTTTCATTTCTGTAGTTGATTAGATTTTCTTCTGTGCTATTTTAAGTCTACTCTAACATCTGGTTTTTGATGAAACATTGTACTCAACTATGTCTTAAAATGGCAGAAGGACAAACAAAAATATATTCAGTCAGTATGCCATGTTTTCTATTTCATGTTACTGTTACCCAGAAAAGTCTTCACTTTTGTATTTGAGTACTCTGACATGTTAATACTAAAGTAACTATAGTTCTACTTGAGTAGAATACACTCTTTCAACCCTAGCTTTTACTTAATCATGTCCAATTTTGCAATCTATGCTGTGATTGTTTCTTCAGGTGGTTTGGATGAGGAATGGACGAGAGGTGAAAACTGGAAAGAAGTATGAATACATGATCATTGACCGCAAGAGGATCCTTATGATACACAATGTCACAGAGGAAGATGTGGGCATCTACGAGTGTGTTTTAGCTGATGACAGAATGTCCGTGCAACTCAGTCTTAAAGGTAAGCTGACTGAAAAAGCACTGTACATTTTCCTCTTATCACAGAGTAACATCAACAGTCTCCCTGCCATGGATTGTGTATTGGTCTGTGAAGCAAGTGCCACCAATGCGCTGTACTCAGTCCAAAGATGATTGCGCAAAGGGAACTGGACTCAGTGTGCATGCAGACAGTTTTCTCTCAGACCATGTGATACACTGAAATTTGACCTGCTTTGATGGCTACTAGCATATGCTTATGAGCCATCAAAATGAGGAAAGAGCCATCTGTCATCATGTTGTCAACTCCAGTGTTACTCTGTTACCACAAGTCATGCTGTTTTCACACATGAGTAGCTCTGATAACAAATGACATGCATTTCAAAAGAGATTTTAATTATGTCACAAAGATTTTACATGCATTTGGTAACACCCATTTTATTGTGTGAAATCAAAAATATAAATTGACTCAATCTCCATCTATTTTTCTCTAAGATGAACCTGCCAAGTTTCTGAACAAAACCAGAGGTCCCATGGGACTGTCATCGTCCCTTAAAGGAGATCTTGAGCTGAACTGTGAGGTATCTCCTGCCAGTGCGGTCGTTGTGTGGAAAAAAGATCAAGTGAAGATCATCGAGGACCAAAGAACTTCCTTCATCTCCAAAGGGACTCAAAGGAAACTCATCATCAGGAATGCCAAGAAAAGTGACGAAGGACATTACTCCTGTGAGACAGAAACAGACAAAGTCACATTCCAGGTCAAGATAAAAGGTGAGCCTATGTGACGCTTTTGTTGTGCTATATAAGAATTGACTGCATGTCATAGATATGAATTTCTTTATCTTATTTTTTCCTCAGAAACTCAAGCTGTAGCTGTGTTCTCCAACAAGGAGTCAGTCCAGAAGGAGGTGAAAGCTACTCTCTCCCAGAAAGCCACTCTTAATTGCAATGTTTCAGATAGCAAGACAGAGGTGAAATGGTACAAAGATGGCAAGCTTTTGATATCCAGTAGGACGATATACTCAGAAGTAAAAGGCAACACTCGTCAGCTGGTGATTGAAAAGGTGGAGAAGGGCGATGCTGGAGAGTATACATGTGAAGCTGGAGGGGAGAAGCTGGCCTTCAAGTTATTTGTGTCAGGTAGGACTGCTCAGTTGATTAATTTAACAAATATTTATACACAATTAAAATGAATTATGTATTTGTGCTGCTGTATTAATATGATTTGGTTGACATTTAATTATCTTTGTACACAACATTTATAAGATGTAGTACCAACTTTGTTATTTATATGTCTCAAACAAGGCTTGATGAGGTTTGCCTGAAGGTGGGCAATGCCATGACATTCTCCTTTTTATCCTTTTGCAGAGATCCAGCCCACGTCAGCCTTCTTCAACAAGGAGTCAGTCCAGAGGGAGGTGAAAGCCACTCTGTCTCAGAAAGCCAGTCTGAGCTGTGAGGTAGCTGATACCAAGACAGAGGTTAAATGGTACAAGGATGGCAAGCTGCTGACTTCCAGCAGGACAATCCACACGGAGACGAAGGGTAAAAGTCGCCAGCTGGTGATCGACAGTGTGGAGAAGAAGGATGCTGGAGAGTACATGTGTGAAGCTGGGACTGAGAAGCTGGTCTTTAAATTGCATGTGGAAGGTAAGAGGAATGTAGTATGTTATTATTTTGAGCATGTAGCGTGTGAAACATAAAGCTTAGATGCAGTTTAGGTAAAATCTAGTGTTAATGACTGTTTCATACAATGTTAATTGCATGAATATGAAAATTATATTAAAAAAACCCCAAACAAATAGAAAACCGGAATGTTTACATGTATGTGTAAAAGCCTGTCACTTGTTTATGATTTTAGAAACAATTCTTTGATTAATTAACACTTAATATTTCAAAATTTAAATAACACAATTTTACTTTCACCATAAGAGTTTCATGCTAGCCTTTTTTGCTTTAATAAAAATATTCTCAAAAAGACAATTAGGCTGTGAAGCTGGTGGATATTTTGTGTTTTCTATTTGTGGTCTCCTCTGATTTGTGATTTTAAATGTCACAATGAATTTTGACTGCTTCAGTTTTAACATATCTGGCATGCTTTGCTCAAATATCTATACTCCAGTATTGCCTCGGAGTCTCATGTTACTAGATTGCAGTTCAAACATTGCCAATACTTTGTGTTTTGTGGCTTGTATGTACTACAAGCCAAAGCACTACTCCATGCTTTGCTTTCTTGATTTGTTTGCTGAGGCAGCTCTGATGTCTTGTGGCTCTGTTGTGTGTCAGTTTCTGGTCACAGATTCGGTCTTTTTTGTTCTCTGTGAAAAGTTTTCGATATATTCATTGTGCTTCTATGTAGCAACTTGCACTTGCAGATGCCCGTTTTGCTTTTGTTTTATTCACTGCAAAGTTTGATGTGTGTCTCCCTCAATTTGCTTTAATAGAGCCTGTTGCTCTTTGCACTGCATCTGAAATGTTTGGCTGTGTTTGTGCAGGAAATCAAAAGCAGTGTGTTTGGTGTGGTTTATAGAGTCAAGTCTGTTTTTGTATGGGTAATTGTACTGTCACCGCACTCCTCCACAGGTACTTCTGCAGAAGTCCAGGCTAAATCTGCTTTCCTCAACAAAGAGTCTGTCCAGAGGGAAGTGAAAGCCACTCTCTCCCAGAAGGCCATCCTGAGCTGTGAGGTAGTCGATAACAAGACAGAAGTAAAATGGTACAAGGACGGCAAACTGCTGAGTGCCAGCAGAGCAGTTCACATGGAGTCAAAGGGCAAGATCCGTCAACTGGTGATCGACAGTGTAGAGAAGAAGGACGCAGGAGAATACATCTGTGAAGTCGGAACTGAAAAACTGGCATATAAATTACAAGTGACAGGTACAAGATGGGAATAGTATATGTGAGTTGTGTGTATTTTTTTGTAGCTGGGTGAAAATTTCAGGTGAAACAGACCAAAAAACAGCAATTTTTCCTTGGTTATATTATGGCTTGTTTTACACTGACATAGTAGTTTAGCAATGTTTTAATGACTTGTTTTAAAATGAAGGTGGCCAATGCCATGACATTCTCTACTTTTCCTTTTGCAGAGATCCAAGCCAAGTCAGCGTTCTCCAACAAGGAGTCAGTCCAGAGGGAGGTGAAAGCCACTCTCTCCCAGAAAGCCACTCTGAGCTGTGAGGTGGCTGATTTTAAGACAGAGGTGAAATGGTACAAGGATGGCAAGCTGCTGACTTCCAGCAGGACAATCCATACTGAGACGAGGGGCAAGAGTCGCCAGCTGGTGATCGACAGTGTGGAGAGGAAGGATGCTGGAGAGTACATCTGTGAGGCCGGGACTGAAAAGCTGGCTTTTAAGATGCATGTGGCAGGTAGGAGGAAGATGTTGACAGTATTTCTGAGAGTATGCAAATGTGAATGTAAGAATTTGTTTTGTAAAACAGTCATTAAGTGTGTTCATTGCTGGCTGAAAGGTTTTGGATGTGTTTATGTAGTTAAGCTTGACTGAATATATGTTGTCCTTTGTTTACATCATATTCTTTATTTGCTCTGCAGAGGCCCAAGCTGGCTTCTCTAACAAGGAGTCTGTGCAGAAGGAGGTGAAAGCTACTCTCTCACAGAAAGCCACTCTGAGCTGTGAGGTTTCTGATTCCAAGACAGCCGTGAAATGGTACAAGGATGGCAAGCTGCTGACTTCCAGCAAAGCAGTCCACATGGAGACAAAGGGCAATTGTCGTGAGCTGGTTATAGAAAAAATGGAGAAAAAAGATGCTGGAGAGTACACATGTGAGGCTGGAACAGAGAAGCTGGTCTTTAAGCTGCAGGTGACAGGTAAAATACATTTTAAATGTACTTAATTTTGCCACAAGATTTATAATTCTTGGCACAAGTCACTAAAAATAAGTGTTCACACCTCCTCAGATGCAGCTGTCAAGTTCCAGAAGAAGCTTGTCAAGGACACATGTATTGTTCAAGCAAGTGAGAAAGTTGTTTTGACCACCGAGCTGACCTCAGAGAGCGGTAGTGTGAAGTGGTTTAGAGATGGTGTGGAGCTCAGGGAGGGCGGCAAGTATGAAATGAAAAAAGACGGCCTTTCTCGTACTCTGATAGTGAAATCCTCCGAATCCAAAGACAGTGGCACATACTCCTGTCAAACTGCTGATGACAAACTGGAGTTCAAAGTTCAAGTTAAAGGCAAGCCTTAGAAACATTTCTGACAATCTGATAATTGCTGTTTAGACCTCTTCAGATGCCAGATTTTGTTGTGACGTCTTACTTTTCATTTCAGATTCAGCTTTGAAGTTTGTTGTCCCTTTGAAACCTGCTGCAGTGGAGCTGGGAGGTGTACTCAGCCTGATTTGTGAACTAAATCAAGCCTCAGGGGATGTTGTCTGGCAGCATAATGGCCGTGAGATTAAACCTGGAGGCAGGAACTGTGTCAGGACAGATGGTGCTAAGCGGGTTCTCACTGTGACTGGCATGACTAAAGAAGATGAAGGAGAATACAGCTGTGAATGTAGAAATGACAAGACCTCTGCTAAAGTATCATCAAAAGGTAATTAATCATGTAATGTAACTCAAAACATTCTTAGTTTCAGGGTAGAATTTTTTTTTTCCACATCAATCTGCTTCATTTGATGTCACATTTTCCCCTCAGCACCCAGACTGGTGAGGCTGACCACCAAACTGAACAATGTGGCTGCAATGGAGGGAAAAGACGCCATTTTCAAGTGCGCTGTCAACCCAGCAGACGTTAACGTTAAATGGTTCCACAACAGTGTACCTGTCGCTGCTGGGCCCAAGTATAAGATTGAACGTGGTGGTGGCAGTCACTCGCTCACCATCACCTCTGTCACCCAAAAAGATGCTGGAGAGATTAGCGTCGATGCAGAAGGCAAAAGTTGCCAAGCTACCCTACAAGTGCAGCGTAAGAATGTTCATTTGTCAATTACACATCATTTTTTAGCATGTTAAGTAATGTCCTCATTACCTTTGACGTTTCTTTGTGCTCAGATGAACCTGTGACATTTAAGAAGAAGCTAGAAAACCTGACAGTGGAGGAGCAGAGTGAAGTGAAGCTGGAGGTGGAGCTCAGTAAACCATCAGATGAAGTGAAGTGGATGAAGAACAGCGTAGTGCTGCAGCCTGGGGGAAACATGGAGATCAGGGTAAACGGAGCTAAGCAGGCTCTGGTCTTCAAGAGTGTGACCTACGCTGACCGAGGCATCTACTCCTGTGAAACTCTGGATGACAAAACCCAGGCCAAGCTCAACGTGGAGAGTAAGACTTATCTACAGTCACATTTTTAGATGCAGTATACTTTATTTATGTACATTTCTTAACCCTAGAAAGAAAATGTCATTCTCCAGTATTGTGTCTGCAGATATACATTTTGAGTTACAAGCTTAGACACTGGACTCAAACATTTTCTCCTCCTCCCTTCAGTGAAGAAGATCCAGGTAATAAAGGGCCTGACAGAAACTAAGGCACATGAGACAGAGACAGTAACTCTTGAGGTAGAGCTCAGCCAGGCTGACGTTGAAGGCTTCTGGACCAGGGATGGGATCAAATTAAAACCAGGGGCGTACATCCGCATCACGGCTCTGGGAAAAAAGCACGCCTTAACATTGTCCGATCTCAAGAGGGAGGATGCAGGGACTATTGTCTTCCAAGCTGAAGGAGTACATAATTCTTGCAAACTGATTGTCACAGGTAAGTCACCTGGTCTTTTTGGACCAAACCTCTGTTTTTCTTCAACGCCCATTCTGCCACAAGAGTCACTGTTTAGTCACTTTTTGACCAACGTGTTGATTCTACAGAACCTCCTGCTATGATCTCCAAGCCCATTATGGATATCAGTGTTTCTGAGAAGGAGAAGGCTACTTTTGAATGTGAAGTGTCCAGAACAAATGTAGATGTCAAATGGTTCAAGGTAAGAAATCATTATTTGAATTACTTTCTTCAGAATGAAATGATAAGATTTAATAAGTGTAAGGTGCATATGTAACATTTTGATGTTAAATCAATCTGCAGGATGATGTGGAACTGAAACCAGGGAAGAACTTTGGCATTCATTCCTTGGGCCGAAAGCGCACATTGGTCATCAACAAATGCACCCCTGAAGATGCAGGCACTTACATCTGCCGTTCTCCTGATGATAACACCGCCGCCAAGCTCACTATTCATGGTAATTATGAGTCATGTGATGAAGCACACAAATCAGTCTGGTCCATCATTTATGGTGCAGTATAACTATTTCCAGTATCTAGAAACATCTTAAAAATATTTTCCCTGCAGCCAGAGATATTAAGATTGTTAAGAGGCTGTTGGATGTGGAAGTGATGGAGAAGGAGAGTGCTTCGTTTGTCTGTGAAATCTCACACGATGAAGTGGACTGCCAGTGGTTCAAAGGAGGTGTCAAAGTCAAAGTCAGTGACAACATCAAGATGAGACAAGATGGTAAGGACTGAAGAACACCTGTATGTTCATGCAGTTTTATGGGATTCACCTGAATCATAATTATCTATTTCTTATTCCAGGCAGAACCTATGTCCTGCTGTTTAGGTCTGTCACCCCAGAAGACATGGGTGAGATTAAATTCACTGCCGACAAGGCCTCTTCAACTGCAAAACTCAAAGTGAAAGGTAAACTAGTCTGCATTATGTACTGAAATCATATACCAGTACATAATATATGTCGCTGCATGTATAAGCTAACCTTCACGTTACAATGTTCAGATGTGCTTGCAAATGGATTATTTCTATTCATTAAGACAAAAGCTGTCAGACAATTGCAAATGTAATACCTCTGCTCATTTTAAATCTTTTTTTTCTCTAAATTATAAATGATTAGGCAACTGTAAACAATCTATACAGGAGTCTGCGTGCAGACTGGAGATTCCTGGATGTTAATGTAAATTGACTTCAACATTTCAACTGGTTTAGTGAGCCAAATGTAAAGGGTCACACTAAAGTTAGATGAAATGTTGTTTTGCTAGAAGAGTAAACACAATGCATCATTCTGACAGTATTGGTGAGATAGAAAATCCACTTGCAATTTGCATTTACATTGTTATGCCTCATTGAGGCCTGATGGCAAAAGGAAACACAAGTCTTATGGTGTTTTACCAGCTGAGGTTTAGGATTATTTTCAAGGGTTTTTGTCATAGCTGTAAGTCTTGATTGAATATGTAGGTCTGTGCAATGGTCTATAGAGAAAGCATCATCGGTCCAATGGTTGTAGACATTTAGAGGTTGTTTGAAAATTGGAAATTTTCAGGAGTAGAAGAAAAAAAAGAGCTCTGTCAAAATTGTATTAAAGGCACAAAGTCTGTGACTGATAAGAAGCGTAATTTGCTTCATCAGTTTCATCATCATGCACATGTTCCTATTATGTCAATGTCTTGATATATAAACAAGAATGACTGAGACACAGTAATTCCTATTTAATGTAGTGTCATTACAAGACTCTTGCTGTCTGCTTTAGCTTTTGCAGAAAATGTGGAGCTAATGCTGCATCAAGAACATTAATGTTCCATTACTTATTAGCTCCATTTGCTTTGGCTATAACATAATTCAATTATGAACATTGCCTGTTCTATAGTGCGCTTACACATGGGCTTTGGCAAGGCCTTCGCATTAATAGCCTTTAATCTTCCTTTTGTGGCATACTTGATAGTTTTCATTGATTGAGTGTTATTGTTACTGTAGAGCTGCCTGTCAAGTTTGTGAAGAGACTCAGGGATAAGATAGCGATGTATAAGCATCGTGGTCATCTTGAATGCCAAGTGTCACGTGCCAGCGCAAAGGTGAAGTGGTACAAGAGCAAGACGGAGATCAAACACGGCAAGAAGTACGAGATCAAAAGTGAAGATGTTTACCGAAAACTCACCATCAATGATGTGGACTCCGGGGACGAAGACACCTATACCTGTGACGCCGTTGATGAGAAGACATCCTGTAAACTACTTGTGGAAGGTAACAAGATGGAAGATGACAAAGGTTGACCGAAGCTTAGCGTCAGGTTTATCAGCTGTAGGGCATCTACTTATATCATCGTAAATTACTGTATATATCCAAGTATTTATGCAAGACAAGCCATCAGACTCCTGAGGTATCTGTCTGTACAATATATCTATGTCTGTCTGTCTATCTATCTATGATTAAGTATTGTACTAATAGAAAATACAGGAACATTATGTTGATTAATGTCTTGGTCGTTTTGGAACAAGCCTGATCTACTAAATGAATTAACATAGTAAATGATATTTCAAATTATGTGTGCGGCAAAATAACAAAGCTGTATTACTGCAGGTGAAGCAACCACGCAGGTATTGTACAGCCATTCTGATTGAGTAGACCTCTGCTCAAGTTGAAGTTGGCTGGGAAATACACAAGGTCATTACAGTAAAGTCCATGGACCAAGACTAGGCCTTTTTTACAGAGGATATTTGGACATGTCACAGTAGAAAAAGTACAGGTGTAAACTAATAATGGCTGAATGGCATTTAACTACTTGGGTTCCAGGGTTCGTGGCACTGTGCATGCTGGCTCTCTGGCACATTGTCATGGCTGACAGGGACAGCTGAATAGAAAGAGACTATCTTTACTTTTATTTTTGTGCTTCTTCTACTGTGACAAGTCAAATTCTGTATTGTATTCCTGCCATAGCAAGTACAACAAAACAAACAAGAGAGTCAGTCAGAAGTCCAGTCAGCCAAAATAGGTGAAAATACCTGTGTGAGTGTATCAAGTGTTAAACAGAACAAAAGTTATCCTTGCTGAGAGTTCACATTGGACATTTATTTGTACTGCATGTGCAGTAATAGTGTTACACTCTGTATAATTTTAATAATAATATTTTCACCCACTGCAAGTCAGTTGTATGATTTTGAACACATAATACTAATGTAAATTATCATATTAGGCGCAGATAATATTCAAGATAAACTCCTTTTAGATAAACTACTCCATTTAGGTTTAGCACCACAAAAAATCTCCATAACCTAAAACACAGTTCATAGTGTTTTAAAACACAGACAGTGAGCTGAGAGGAAATTTTGGGTTATGGGTGCACTTGTTAGTAGTACATCTTTGAAAATGACATTTGGATTATTATTATTGCTGTAATATTTAGGCACTGCTAAAGAATCAGACAGATGGTTGCACATGGTTTAGGTCATTGACTACACACATATATTGGCCGGGCCAGTATTAGCTTTTAGCAGATATGTCTGCATCGATGTATGTTGGTTCAAAAGTAAGAAAAAAATGCAGTGCAGAAATGCCAAACCAGGTTTGAAGTAATTGAGAAACAGTGTCTTCATTCCATGGTTTGTCCACCATAGAGTCCTGACAAATTTAGGACTCAGCCAATATAGTGTTATTAGATTTTTTTCAACTCTAATGAATTGTTGGTCATGCTGCACTGTATGCTTTAAATTACTACTGAATGTTTTTCAAAGGATACTATAATTTTTTTCTTACTCTTTTGAATAACAAAAAACAAAGTTGCTCATTTATGTATTATTTATCTCAAGCAAAGTTTAAGTTCCTGCAAGTAGATTTTTAAAGCACACGCAAATATTTGATGCCAACATTTCTTTATTTCTGACCACTAGTGCAGTGTTTGGCAATAATGTAAACTACATGAGATTTGATATTTCAATTTGATATTAATCTTAAAAGGCTAAACCCTTAATATGGTCTTTTACTATAAAATCATAACACTGACTTTTAACTAAACTGCATTATTTTCATGTACCCTCCAGAGCAGTCCATCAGCATTGTACGGGAGCTTAGTTCGGTAGAAGTGACCGAACCTTTTGCAGCTGTTTTTGAGATTGAAATCAGCATGGAGCTGGTGAAACCTCCTATATGGACTCTGAATGGAGTTGCTGTGCAGGAGAGTGCTGATGTTGAAATGGAGAAAGAGGGCACTCTGCACCGTCTCACTTTCAAAAAGACCAAAGCATCGATGACAGGACCTGTGCAGTTTACAGCTGGGAAGAGCAAATCTTTAGCCCAGCTCACAGTCAAAGGTAAATGTGTTGAATCACGTTTATACAGCAGTTGGCCACAATAACTTGCGTACTGTGATACTGTTGTATGTAAAGATATCTAGTGTAATTTCATTTGGTCTAATCACATACTGTTCGTCACGTTTAGAGCGTCCACTTGAGATTGCAGAGCCCATGAAGGATGTGAAGGCGAAGGAGAAAAGCTCTGCTATACTCAGCTGCAAATTCTCTGCTGCACCCAAAGAGGTTCATTGGTTCAAAGGTCAGGTACCTCTGGCGGCATCAGACAAGTATAACATGAAGCAAGATGCTACAAGGGCTCAGCTAACCATTCACAAGCTGACTGAGGAAGACACTGCAGAGTACCGCTGTCAGTCTGGACCTGCTGAGACCAAAGGCAAACTTACTATTGAAGGTACAGTATGGACCTTTGAATACCACATAAAATACAGCAATTATGTTGGTGTTTTGTGTGAAGTAGTTAAACAATGGCCTTCAAACTAAAACTCACGCTTCCTCTGTCCAGTACGTGAAATTAAGATCACCAAGCACTTGGCAAACACAGAGGTTGATGAAGACAGCGATGCATTGTTCACATGTGAGATTAACTATCCAGATGAAGAGGTACAGTGGCTTCTGAATGACAAGGTGCTCTTCTCAAATGAGGTCAACACCATCACCCATGATGGGAAGGTTCACACACTCAAACTGAAGAACTTGGCACCTCAAGATGGGGGGACCATCACTTTTCAAGTCCGCAAGGTGAAAGAGTCTGTGACACTCAAGGTCAAAGGTAAGAATAGCCATGCCCTACATTTACAAGCACACAAAAAATGAACATATGAATATCAGGTTAACACCGGAAATTGTGGCTAAATGTGTGATCATATTCTGATTGAAACATTTGGTCATGAGTCACATCTCTCCTCTATTATACCTCGAAACTGTACTGGCATTGTTCTGAAAATCACCTCTGTATGAATGCTGTCAATGTGGCTTACCCTAGGCCACCCAAAAGGTGAGAACATAATATATCCTTTAATCAGTCTTTATTTTCTCAATTCCCCTCCAGAGAAGCGTGCTGTGTTCCTCAAGTCTCTAGATGATGTCATTGGAGAGGAGAAAGGCATGATAACTCTAGCATGTGAGGCGTCCAAGCCCAGGGTTTCTCCCACATGGAGAAAAGAGGGTAAAGTCTTGAAGGCTGGATCAAAGTATGAGCTCCTTCACACGGGCAAGTCTTTGGGACTGATCATCAAGGACGTCACTAAAGAAGATGCTGGAGAGTATAGTTGTGATCTTGGAACTGAGGTTTCTAAAGCAAAGGTCACTGTAAGAGGTTGGTACCGCTGTTTGAACTAAACAGTTTTACAATGTTAGTCTTCATACACATGGTATATTTTGGCATCTTCACCAACTTATGCTCTCTGTCCCAAATTTAGAGATTGGCATTGGAATTACCAAATGGCTGAAGTCAGCTGAGGTGAACGAGGGAGAGACATGTAGCTTTGAGTGCATCCTATCTCGCGAGAGCACAGACGAGTGTTCCTGGACTCTTAACGGCCGCACTATTACAGATGGAGGCCGCTTCAAAATCATAAGTAAAGGACGCAAATACATGCTGACTATTAAGGATGTCACTCCTGCTGACGCTGGAGAAGTGGTCTTCAACATTAAAGACCTGAGCTCCAAAACAACATTAACAGTTGAAGGTAAGCTACATATTTAAGAGGCCTAGACAAAGTCAGAAATATATTAGGGTATTAAGATAAACATGTTATGATCTCTTGTTGCAGGCAAGGCTTCATCTGTGACAAAGGGACTACAGAATGTCCGGGCTGATCGAGGGGAAGATGCTGTTTTTATCTGTGAGGTAACACAGGCTAGTTACTCTGTGAAGTGGGCCAAGGAGGGCAAAGCCATCAAAAAGAGCCAGAAGTATGACATCACGCAAGAGGGCAGGGTCATGAAGTTGACCATCCATAATGTTTCTGCTCAAGACTCTGGAGAGTACAGCTGTGAAGTTGTTGGAGGTGCAACCACTAAAGCCAAGCTGGAAATCAAAGGTAAGATCATTCTGAAAATTCTAAATTTAATTTCTTCCATCTTACTTATTTACGAAAGATTGAAAGATTGTGGTTAAATGTTAATCACTTTTTTTTTTTTTTACTGAATACACAATCTGTCCATAGAAAATCTAGATTTTCTTTTTTTTTTTTTACAGAGCCAATTCATAAATTCACCAAACCGCTAAAGGACAGCCAGACAGAGGAGAAGAGCTCCGTGACCCTGCAGTGTGAGACTGCACAAACCCCATCCACTGTGATCTGGCTCAAAGGTCACACAGAGCTCAAGGCTGGAGGTCGATATGAGATGTCCCAGAAGGAGGGGGTCTTAACTCTCACCATCAAACACCTGGAGGAGAAAGACACCGATATCTACACTTGTGACGTGGGCACAGCCAAGAGCATGGCAAAGGTGACAGTCAATGGTAAGAGCTTAACTATGTTTGGGGTAAGTTTTGGTCTTGCAGAGCTGATTATTTTTACGAGTGATTTGCCTTGACAGTTCCCCTGTTGATTTGATTTTGCTTTAAAGGCCAGCTGATGTTTATACTGTAGAAAACACAGGATGTTTTTGATTCTAAAGGCGAATCTGCTACATTTGTTTGCTGTATCAGTCCTACTGATCTGCCTCATGAACAGTGGTGTTTAGATCATATCCTACGGGAGCCAAGCTCTTCAATGATATATCTGTACATGGTCTAGAAGGGCATTTTCACTCTCTTACTGTAAGTGAGCTAACTGCTAGGGACACAGGTACCATCTCTGTGGTTGCTGGGCATCGTAAATTATATGAATCCCTTGTTGTCAAAGGTAACTAACACCACGCCCAGTCAAATCTATCTACTGTATGGTTTAGGCTTGTCAAAAGTACCATAGATAAGGTTGTTCTGTTACTAAATCCTCTGTGTTTTCATAAATTTGTTTCTAGTATTTTGCACTTGGAGTGTACTCACTGAATGATTTGCTTTGCCCTTTTGTTTTGGTCGCCACTGTAGCACTCTCTTCTCTTTGTCTTTGGGATTGTATGATTAAGAGATTGTTTGCACATCCACAAATTGTGAACGAAATCCACCAGCATGCGCTAATGTTTCAAAGTGACCTGTTCCTAAATGCATCCTTTTTTCGTAATCCTTTGTGCATTTCAGTAAGCACATCACCCTGTTGTATTGCAACAAGAGAGTTTGTTCTTTCACAAAAGTGCACTGTTAGCCTAACTTTCATCAAAAACACCAGCCCAGCTGTTGGAATAATGTTTGGGTTCCACAGACTAATGTTGGACGACTGGAGCACGACGACTCATATGTCATCTTCGCCTCTACTCACTTTCCATCCTCCATCACAACCAGACAAAATGCAACCCCCTGTTTTATATAATCAAGTCACTGTTCATTTTGTTTTAGCCCTGCCTGCCTCTTTTAAAGAGATGCTCAAGAACCAGGAGAAAAAGGAGGGGGAGACTGTGACGCTTTGCTGCAAGTTATCGAAATCTGTGGACGCCGTTCAGTGGAAGAAAGGCTCTGAAGTTATTCAAGCTGGAGAGAAGTATGAGATGAAGCTGGAGGAGATCGTTTGTGAGCTTCGGATTAAGAATCTAAAGGTTGAAGATAATGGAGAGTATTCTTGCGTGTGTGGGGACCAGAAGACTTCTGCATATGTGAAAGTCAATGGTATGGGCTCATAAAGTCTTTTTTGGCAAGATTTTGTTGTATATCCCAAAGGAGCTCCACTTTTGTTACCTTTGTTGTGTTTGTTGAAACTATTTATTTCAACTGATTTTGAAATGAAACTTGGTTGTACAGCATTACCTCCAACCTATATAAAGAAGCTGGAGGGCCAGGAGGCTGAGGAGGGAGCCAGTGTTACTCTGCGTTGTGAGCTCTCTAAACCTGGAGTCCCAGTGGAGTGGAAGAAGGGAACACAGGTCCTGACGTCTGGAGAAAAGTACCAGATGAAGCAGGAGGCCTCTGTGAACGAACTTGTGATCAACAAAGTGGTGCCAGAAGACAGTGGAGACTACAGCTGTGTGTGTGGAGAGCAGAAGACCACAGCCAGCCTCAAGATCAAGGGTAGGAAGAGGATTTTTAAAGTTTGCGATCCATGGAACGTTTTTAAAAATTGTATGGAGGAGCCTTTTGTATGTGCTTATTTAGACATGTTTTGTTTTTTTTGCACGTCAGCACGACATTATAAATTGTCAGTGTTTGTTCTTGTGTTCTTGTGTTTATGTGTTTACACATTTGTATATTTTATGAAATGGCATGCTGCTGACTACTAACCTGCTAATAACTGCTCAGCCCAACCAGTGACCTTCAAACAGAAGCTGGAGAGTCAGGAGGCTGAGGAGGGAGCCAGTGTTACTCTGCGTTGTGAGCTCTCTAAACCTGGAGTCCCAGTGCAGTGGAAGAAGGGAACACAGGTCCTGACGTCTGGAGAAAAGTACCAGATGAAGCAGGAGGCCACTGTGAACAAACTACTGATCAACAAAGTGGTGCCAGAAGACAGTGGAGACTACAGCTGTGTGTGTGGAGAGCAGAAGACCACAGCCAGTGTCAACATTAAGGGTAGGAGAATTTGTAATTTAAATCACAGTGTATTAAGATTTGTCTTTGTAATTAAGAAAAGCATTTTCCTTTTGTTTTTATCTGTGTCACTGCAAGGTTGTTCAGATTGAATCATAGAACACTGATGTTTAATTGATAGGAGGAATGTTTGTGTTACACTTTGATTTTTTATCTTGTCTAAAACGCTTGTATTTAAGCTTTTGCCATGACATTTCTGTTGCTGTCTCTTTGTTTTTTGTTTGGCTCAAAAAATATCAGCATTCTCTGTGGGTGTCTCACATCAGATTCATCAGATGTTTTCTTCATTTGTATGTGGTGGATCAACAGGTTGAATGTCTTTGCCTGAATTGTTCTGTGTGCTCTGCGCTGTGATAGAGTTTGAATTTTGATCTTTTGTTTAGATGACTTGTTTGTCACTTCTTTCACATTTTTCTTACTGTGTTTTTAAGACTACAAAACAAACCAGAGGTTAATGCAGCTAAAAGCGACTACAAGTCCCCTTTTTTCACATCACAGTTTGTCAATTTATGAGACTGTGCTTGTTGCTGCTTTTTCGTGCATCTTATATTTTTGTTTTTATTGGTAGTAGTGTTGACCTTTCAAAGTGTATGTATACTGGTCCATAATCCTTGTTCATGTTGTATTGTAATTATCAGCTGTGTTTTATGGTCCTTGCTGACTCCTGTTCTCGATTGTTTTAATTTACAAGTTTTAAGCCTTTTCGTCAGGTGATATTTCGTTTTTAATTATGATGGTAAAGTAGATGATCAAGTATGCTCCAGCATCCTGAATTGAACTTGTGTCCTCTCAGCTCTGAAGCTGGCAGCCCCTCCCTCAGCCACTAATGTGGAAGCTAAGAGGCAAGAGACCAGAGAAACTATGGAAGGTATGGAGGGAACACTGCAGCGTGCTGGCTTGGCTTCCAGCTTTATGTGCTCTGTCCGTCTTGATAATGGCCTTTGTGTTGCCATGTGCGGCCTGCCCTTAAATTGCGCCTGTACCTCTTGGCCTTTATAGCTTATGATAAATGTATTTTTGCCACATTGTATCTTTCCAGTTTACTAGATTATTTAGGTTGCAGCTTTGCTCTGGTGTGTCAAATGTTTCTTCAGTCCTATAGTAGGATTGTGTTTTGCAGTTTTTATGTGGGTCTTTTTCATCAGTGTTGTATTGCAGTATATGTGGCATAACCAGCTCATTTAAAAAATAGAGCAAAGAAATAAGACCCTTGTTTTTGTGCCAGTTGTGCTGGTGCTGTGTTTGAGAATGATATCTGGTGTTGGCTGGTCTTTACATATGTATAATTTAGTTATGTCTGGCATGATTTGTTATCTTTTACATTATATCTGCGTAGTTTGAATAGACTAAAAGTCTTTAAATTTGTGGCAATAATACAAGTGCTTAGGAGTTCATATCAAATACTGTAGGTGTGGCAATGCTTGTTGTTGCTGCCATTATACTTTATGCAGCATTCCTATGTCCATATCATCTTTGCATTTCAGCCAAGACCCCTGAGGCTAAAGACAAGCACAAGAGGCAAGAGATATATGAGACAGTAGAAGGTAATTCTCTAAGGATTTTTGGCTTTGCTTGGTTATCTGGCTGTTGTGCATTTGTAATATTCAGTGCAGCGTGTTGCTTCGTTAAGCCAAAGGTGAGAGACTGTCACACCATCCATGTCTTGGCTGTTGGCTGCTGTTATCAGACAGAAACTTGTTGGGTCATGAATTGGCTGACATTATGTTGCTTCAAGAGGGAATTGTTTTCAGGCTACATATGGTTTATCCTGGCTTTATATCAGCTAACCTGCCTGAGTTAACCTGCGGTATTTCATCTTACTGCTGGTAAATGTGGCTTTGTTATTCGCCTGTTAAATGTCATGATCTGTCATTTTTGGGGCTTGTGCTTCCATTGTGAAAAGAAAGCATTGTTTCAACATCTGTGGATTCCTGTTGTCTCTGGGTTACTTTGTTGCATAGAGAATGGCTTATTGGTATGGAGACATGTCTTTTTCCCATCCTCTGTTATTAAACGTAGCTAAGGCTATCCTAGGCATTTTAAAATTGTGGGTCCCATGTTTTTTCAACCTCATAGCTGTGACACTGCCGACTACTGGACAGACTCCTAAACAGCAGCTCCTCAAAGAGGAGATTCAGAGAGATACTCGACAGCTAGGAGGTAAAGGTAATGAGGCACATGTTTGCATGGCATTTGTCAGATACTGTAACATTTGTCTAAGCATGGGCATCATTTGTTTTATTTCAGATGTAATTTCAAGCTTCAGTTTGGATTTACTGTCTGTACAGTTATGTTGCCTGGTGAATGTGTAAAATGTATTTCAGACAAAATGTCATTGGGCCATGAACTGGCTTAAATTGTGCCTTGTTGCTTCAAGAAGGCATTGCTCTATGGTTTTACCTTATCTTTACAGTTATGAGATAACCTGTGCTATTCATTCTGCCTGATGGTAAATGTGGCTTTTTTTATTCCCCTGTTAAAGGCATGATGTGTGTCATATTTGAGGTGCTTCTATTGTGTTGCCTTGGTCCAGACTTTGGAATCTGCTAGTGTTGGAAATATACTGATACAATACCATTTTTAATACCATGGAGAAGATTGGCATTGAGGACAAATGATTTGTATTAAAATATCATTTTAACAAGACAATAACATGACAGTGACTTTACTTTTTGTGGTTAGTAGCAGAGAACAGCAGAATGACTGTGGTAAACATTAACAATAAGAGCAGCTAGTACTGGTATACTGATACTGCAGTAAATGAGTATTGAAAGACGATTTATCAGTATCGATATGCGTGGTTAAATAAATATTTTGGCAACACTCGGATGTGCACACTCCACCGACTTGACTAAAGATGGAAATGAAGTATAGCGAGTTGATAATTCTGATTGCTATCCTAAAGGCAATTTGTGGGTTCAATACTGTGTTTGATTTCATAGCTGTGACACTGCCAGCTGCTGGACAGATTGCTAAACAGCAGCTCCTCAAAGAGGAGATTCAGAGAGATTCTGGAGAGCTCAAAGTGGGAGGTGAAGGTAATGAGGCACATGTTTGCATGGCATTTGTTGGATACTGTGACATCTGTCAATACTGTTAGCATGGTCGTCATTTGTGTTATTCCAGATGTAATTTTAGGCTTGTGGCAAAGAAGATGGCAACATAACTGCACAGCTCAGTTTGGATTTACAGCCTGTGAATGTGAAAATATATATGAAGAAGCTGGCCTTTGATTTCTTGTTAGCTCTGGTGTATGTTGATGTTCTGTTTGCTGCATTTTGTGGCAAATACTCTAATTTGTCCAGTTGTTGTAATGGTTCATGACTCCAGTTCTGCATTGTATGTTGAACATGTCGATGCTATATGTTTATGACACTTTGGCAGCACTGTGTTGGATCGCTGCTGCTTACCCTCGTTTTCACACTCACTGTATGAACATCAGCATATTAAATCTAATATAAAGACATTTGTCAGCACGATGAGTTGTAAACAGGCGACACTTCACTGGTTGTACTGGGTTATCTGTGTTTCTATGTGTTTTTCTGGCTTGAATTTGTTCTTGTCTTCAAGTTATAGTTCTTGGCAGCAAACTGGATCATCAGACAGCTACATGGTGTCTTGTTGCTTGAGTCAGAATTCAGTCAAAATAAGTTTTAATGGCTAAGTGTGCACATATACAAGGAATTTAAAAATACAAGGCTTTTTTTGTTGCTTGTCAATGTACGAACAAAGAAATAGGTATAAAGTTAAAATAAGGACAAAAAAGCTAAACAGGTAAACATAAATATTTGCCTACTATATATTAGGGGTGGAAAACACTGGGGACTCCATTGTACGATATTATCACGATACTTAAGTCACAAAACAATATTATTGTGAGTATTGGGATAGAATATATGGCAATATAGATTATGTCCCCCAAAGGAAAACTTTGTCAACATTTGTATTATCTAATAAGATGAAGTTTTTTAGTCTGTTAATTTTATTTGCAGCAAAATGTATGTAGTGGACTGAAAAAGCAATTGATTTTATTAATTAAGTAGGCTAACAAAAGTTTAATTTGTATTTGTAATATTAATACATTTTTTTTTTTATATATATATATAAAAATAACAACACATTGAAACTGTGAACAGGAATACAGGAGGAAGGCTGTTAAATGTGGCTTTGTTATTCCCCTGTTAAATGTCATGATCTGTGTCATACTTGAGCTTGTGCTGCTATTATGGGAAAAAAAAGATTGTTTCAGTCTCAACATCTGTGGGTTTCTGGGGTGTCGTATGATTTTGTTGAGTGGAGAATGACTTAATGATATGGAGATATGTTTTTTTCCCCCTCTGCTGTTATTACATGTAGTAAGTGGTATCCTGAAGCAATTTCAAATTGTGGGTTCTATGTTATATTTAATTTCATAGCTGTGACACTGCCAACTGCTGGACAGATTGCTAAACAGCAGCTCCTCAAAGAGGAGATTCAGAGAGATTCTGGAGAGCTCAAAGTGGGAGGT
>JAPZEB010000004.1:19894653-19906868 GCA_029783705.1 Chaetodon striatus
TTATGCTGCTCTGTGTGAACTACAGTAGATATGTAAGGTCTAACTACAGTAATTACGCCTGCAGAGATTGAAAAGCCTGCTGTTTCTGAAGTCGTCCCAAAGCCAGAGCCTACAAAGCTGGATACTGAAGTGACAGGACAAGGTAGAAGTTTTGTGGCACCCGCACATCGTTTATTCTTCTCAGTTTTGTTTTGTCCTCCATGTGGATTTTTGTATGCCGTGTTATCAGTCTGGCTTGTTGTTGCTCACTTTTTGTATTCATCTGTGAATGCCAGATTTGCTTTATTCTGGATTGTTGTCTTCCTCAGGTGGGAATAATTCAAAGCTGTGTTTTTGACAGACTTGATAAATATTGAGCTGCTCCCCTGTTTTAAATTGGAGAAGGGATCATTGGCACCACTGTTGTTTGTGTGTGTGTGTGTGTGTGTATCAAAGCGGCCAAATATTTTCCTTGTTTTATTTTCCTTATTCGCTTTTATTGTAGCAAACTAGGAAGATAAAAAATGAACCTGTTTGCACTCAGGGACTTTTTGAGTAAGTTGAAAGAGTGTCAGTGGAAAACTGCACTTTTAAATGTAACTATCATTTATTTTTTCTTGGTGGTTGTGTTCAGTTCAACGTTTAATTTAAAAAAAAAAAAAAAAAAAAAAATATTGGAATCCATTTCTTTTAATTTTTTTTATTTAACAAATTGTTGTATTAAGCAGTATACTCAAAGCAGCCGAAGGGCAGAACTGAGTACACTTTCATATTTGTTTATTTTTCGCAAGTAATATTGTTGCTGCGATATTCAACATTCTGACATACTGCATATTTTGCTAAATACCATGCAGCCCTACTGTAGCCTTCATCTGGTATCTCATTTGAAAGCCTGAGTTAATGCATGTCAACGCCGTATGTAATTGATTCAATTCCCAGCTCTTCAAATCAAAATCATTCGAAACCTGGAGAGCCAGGAGGCTAAGGAGGGAGACAGTGCCACTCTGCACTGTGAGCTTTCTAAACCCGGACTGCCAGTCGAGTGGAAGAAGGAAACTCAAGTACTGAGATGTGGTGAAAAGTACCAAATGAAACAAACAGAATTCACTTACGAGCTACAGATCTTTGATTTGAGACCTGGAGACACGGGAAGCTACTCATGTTGCTCAGAGGACACAATAACCTCAGCCTCTCTTGTAGTAAATGGTAGGATAGACACCACGTCATCATGCTGTCTTCTTCTTCCATCAAGTCTTTCATTTTTTAAAAATTCATTCTTCTTCATCTTACTCTTCTTGAACTTTCACTATAAATCTGATCATTTCTTTTCACTCATCAGCTTCCCCAGTTATTTTCACAAAAGAGCTGGAAAGCCAAACGGCTGATGAGGGGGACAGTGTGACGCTGCACTGTGAGCTCTCTAAACCTGGTGTTCCTTTGGAGTGGAGGAAAGGAGAACTTGGTCTTTGTCCTTGTGCCAAGTATGATATTAGACAAACAGGACACCTGGCTACTTTAATGATCCGTGATGTAGACCCAGAGGATGCTGGGTGTTACACATGTGACACTGGTGACCGTCAAAGCACTGCACAACTAGCTGTGAAGGGTACGCTTCCTAAAACCTGATGTTGGTAGTGGATATACTTGAGTTGTAAATTAATTGATTGAAGACTTGCCTGTCTCAAAGACTTCAGTTATTTCTATTTCAAGAGCAGAGCTGTCATAAATAGTTTGAAGCATCAAAACTTCAATGATAATGTTGACTTTCAAATTCTAAATTATTTAAATGCTGCAATGTTTTCTTTTTGTCTTTGCATGTCTGTTAATTCTGTTTAAACCCCGATTGTGATAAAAAATATTTTCGGTAACTCTAGAGCATTGTTAAGTCCAAAAGTCAACATTCATTGAAAAAAGATAGATGTCATTATTTTCAAAATTCACATTTTTATCCAAGAAATGCTGCTTCAACTCATATTTGTTGAAATTTAGCCTTGTAACATTTTCACTGTGGTCAAAAAAGTAGGCTATAAATTTTCCTGAATTTTTTCTCCTCATTTTCACCACCTCCCCTTTGCAGCCCAGCCCGTCCTTTTCAAAACCCAGCTGCAAAACCTTGAACTACAGGAAGGAGAGAGTGCTTGTCTCCGCTGTGAGACCACAAAGCCGGGAGCTAGTGTGGTCTGGAGGTGTGGTGACAGGGTATTGTCATCCAGCGGCAAGCATCACCTGAAACAGGAAGGAACCACAGTCGAGCTTGTCATCTATAAACTACAGGGAGCCGACTCAGGAGAATACTCCTGTGATACAGGCAGCCAGAGGACTTCAGCTGTCCTCACTGTGCAGGGTAGGAGCTGTCTGTTGAAGGCTGTCCTTTTCATGCACCCTCCGGAGTCACGACTTTCTGCGTGTCCAACATCACTCTCAACACTTGAGCATGAACATCAGTCTTTCATCTGGAGATCGTGTTTTACTGTCTTCTTGACTGCACTTTAATTTTCAAGTATTATTCCTCATCCCACGTGTGTTCTTGTTCTTCACTTGTACTTATTCACACAAAGACTTTCCTGTTGAGCTTGATCACTTATCATTTGTGCCTGCCTGTGGTCTCTCTTCATAAACATTAACACACCCTTTACTGTTTTCCTTCACTTGCTACTCACAATAACAGCTCGGGAGAAATCTTTATATAGTTAATCACACTCTGATCACAATCTGCACGACTTGAACCATATCTTTGTCAAGCACCTCAGACAACAAATATCTAACTGTTCTGCTGAAATGTATTTGTCAAACAGAGGTCAAGGTTAACATAGTGAAATTCTTGGAGAGCTGCGTCGTATACGAAGGTGAAGACGTCCACTTTGAATGTTTGGTTTCCCATGAGGAGGCACCTTTGTCCCAGTGGAAACTCCAGGATGTCCCTCTACAGAATAACGAAATGAACCTGATCAAGTCTGAGGGCCGGGTACACAGCCTCACTCTCAGAGGCGTCACCACAGCTGACTCAGGAACAGTCACGTTCTCAGTGGGTAACCACACTTCTACTGCTTCTCTGACAGTCAGAGGTAAGAAAATGCACTTTATTTCATGGGACACAAATGAATACTTCCCATTTTGCCTCTATGATAACACTTGGACTCCCCCTGCTCATTTATCTAAGTCATCTTCCTTGTGGGACACCTTCCCTCTATCTTTCCAAAAAGCATGCCAAACCTAGATGCCTGTGATGTTCTTAGGCTACCTTTTTTTTTTTTTAACTTTGTTTTCAGTTTATACCGACTTCTTATCTATTCATCACACTTTTGTATTTGTATGATATCGGCACTCATATTTCTATTCATGTTCACTTTTTTTCCTATTGAACTTAAACTAACATTTCCCATTTACTTTTAAATGTTATATTCCATCGGTCATATTGATCAGTATGTTTCCTTGTAACTCTTGTGCACAGCAAGTTTTCTGCACTTTTTTTTAACTGTACACTTTATTCAGATAGCTTGACACACAACAGCACAATTAACTCAGTGACTGACCATGTTCAGTTTAACAATAACTACAATTCTGAGTTTTTGTGGTGTCCTGGAGGCATGGGTGTTAAATACAGTGACAGATGTAGTCACAACTTGTCCAAATTTGAGTCCTGCCAGGAGACCTTTGTTGCATGTCATCCCTCGTCTTTCTCCCCTCATTTCCTTTCACCTCTATATTGTCCTCCCTACGAGACATGGAACCCATCAAAAAATAAGCAGAAGTGATTTTATTCATCAAATGTCAAATGTCAACAGTGCATTTGTATTTTATCTCAGCACTCTTCCTCTGTGTTGTTTTATTGTACTCACAAATACTAAACATGCCAGTTAATGATTCACCATATTCCACTGTATTTTTATGTCTCTGCAAGGCATTATATTTTCGGGTTGTCCGTCTGTCTGTCTGACTGTCTGTCTGTCCCATTCATGTGATGCGATATCTAAAGAATGCCTTGAGGAAATTTCTTTAAAATGGCACAAACGTTCACTTGGACTGACCAATAAACTGATAAGATTTTGGTATTCAGGGTCAAGGTTGCTGTGGTCAAGGTTGCTGTGACCTTGCTTCTGTCTCATTGTCGTGAATGAGATATCGCTAAAATGCCTCAAACATATGTTTTCAGGTTCTGCACAAACAGTGATGGACTGATTAGAGTTTGGTGGTAAAAGGTCAACATCAGTGTGATCTTGCATCAGTGTCATTCTCATGGAAGCAATATCCAAAGAGCAAAAGAACATTTTAACGGAATTTCTTCAAACCTTCATTTGGACTCAATGATGTAATTAAAAGAATTTGGTGGTCAAGGTCAAGGTCACTGTTATGTGAATAGGATATTTCAAGAACACCTTGGGGGAATTTCTTCAAATTTGGGACAGTCGTCCACTTTTAGTCATGGATGAACTTGTTAGAACTTGGTGGTCAATGGTCAAGGTCACTGTGACCCTGTCCGGCTCACTCTAGTGATCGCGGTATCTCAAGAAGACCATGAGGGATTTTTTTCATGTTTGACACAAACATCCACTTGGACTCAAAGACTAACTAATTAGAGTTTGGTGGTTAAGGTCAATGTTGCTGTGACCTTGCTTCTATCTCATTCTTGTGAATGTGATATTTCAAGAATACCTGGAGGGAATTTCCTCAGATTTGGCACTGATGTTCAACTGGGCTCAAGAATGAACTGATCAGAATTTTGTGATCAAAAGTGAAGGTCACTGTGACCTCACAAAAACTTTTTGGCCATAAGTCAAGATTTTATACACTTATTGTAACAACATTTCACACAAATGTCTAAAAGGTTATAATGATCAAGTGTTGACATTTTAATTCAAAAGGTCAAAGGTCAGTTTCACTGTGACATCATAATGTTCTGTAATGCCCGGCCATTATTCAACATCATATCTCAGGAACAGAAGGAGGTACATTTGGTCAGAGACTGAATGGTGACCGTAATCGTGGGTGACCATTTCAGCCTGTGGTGGCTGTAAAAATCTTTTGTGTACTGCCGGGGTGAAGATTTGTGTGAAGCATCTATGTTTTCACAGACAGGGATGTAAACTTTAAGTGCAACTTGAGTGGTTCGCAGAGGGACAAATCATTTGTCCACGAACGTGTGACTTGATACATTCGATTGCCAATTTTCTTCAGAATCAGTCTGTCAATGTTTTACATGAGAAATGGGCTGAGTATAGATATACCAGTGATAGTTGTTTTCTTGCTCTGCTTAAAGTGTCTTGTTGGTATGGAATTGGTAGAACTGTGAGTATAAAACAATGTGGTTCTTGAATACTGTGTTTTGTGGTGGCTGTGTTTACCTTTGAAACCTTTTGAAATGACTCAACCTAATTAATAATGGTCTTTCTAGCAGCCGCACCTGTACTATTCAAGAAGGAACTGGAAAGTCAAGAGGCCACCGAGGGAGACAAGGCCACCCTGTCCTGCGAGACATCCAACCCTGACTGCAAGGTGACCTGGCTGAAGAGCTCAACTGTGCTCACCCATGGGGAGAAGTACAGTTTGGAGAAGACAGCTACCACTCACACCCTGGTTATACACAACCTGAATCTGAAGGATAGTGGAGAATATACCTGTGATACAGGGGACAAGAAAAGTACAGCTACCCTGACTGTGAAAGGTAACAGAGCACAGCTTCATCTCATCTATGTTTCTTGTCTCCTCTCATCTTCGTCTTTCCTGAAGTTAATTTTACATTCATCCATCCAATTAACAAGCACTGGATCAAATCTTCTACTCAGCCTCCATTTCTCTTGGATTTCACAGTCTTTGAGTGAAGTGTGATGTCTTATTTGGCATTTAGCTTTACTTTTACCTATTTGTCTGATGTTGACTAAACTGTTTTTGCTGTGTTTTTTTCTTCTACCTTTATTGCTACTATTTGTGAGTCATCAAATTACAGACATAGTGAATGGATTTTTATGGTTTGTTTAGGTTCAGATTTGTTTGGTCATTAGTTGTAATTAGAATGGCACATGTCAGTGTACTAATCAAAGTTGTGGCATGAAATAGTAAGTAAGTATTGAAATGAGGGTCTTGGTCATGGATATACCCTCTTACTGATGTCATCTGGAAGCTCAAGAGATCTGATCACTGACCTCCCATCATCCCGTTCACCCTCAGAGCGTGTGCGTGTCATCCGAGAACTCTGCGATACCACTGTGATCACTGGGCAGGATGCTGTCTTTGAGGTTGAGTTGTCACACTCAGGCGTGACAAACATGGAATGGTGGCTTGGAGACAATCTCCTCCAAAATAACGATCTAAATCAAATGAGCAGCCAGGGCAGAGTGCACCGTTTGGTCCTGAAGATGGTGACCACAGATGAATCAGGGGATGTTGCCTTCGTGGTGGGAGAAGAGAAGAGTGTGGCCTGTCTACTTGTGGAGGAGAAACCCAAAGGTAAAGGAGATGACATGGTCTCTAGAGATTTTTACTCCTGACACCCATCTCCATCAACCACCAAACAAACAGCTTTGTCTTGGCCGATGGAAATATGCTGGCGCCATCATCTTTAACATCCTAACTTCTAGACGTGCTTTCCACTCTTTGCATATAGTGTATGCCATACTAAGAAGTGCTATCAAAATGCTAACACTAATATTATGACTTAGAGACAAACTTTGGTATCTTTCAACCTGGACCCTATTTTCCCATGTTATTGTGTCTAAATCACTAATGGAGACAACTAGTGTTGAAGTTGGTTCAGTATTGAGAAAGAGGGCTACAGCTAGCAGTGATAAAACAGGCTGTAATTTCACCACTGTGGGCATTTGGCATTGTCAATTTACATCTGCTAAAAGTACCTGTTTTTGGCACTGACGTGCTCAGATTATTATTGTAAGTGTCTAACAACAATATGGAAAGGACCCTACAGATAAATTAAACATTTTTCTTTACCTTTCACTTGATCCGGTCTGTGTCATATTGTGTGTAACTTAGTCTCGCTCAAGAGGAAGTCTCTTTAGCCCCGTTTCCACCAAACACTTTCGGTGTGGTACCTTTACAACCAAAAGTACCCCGTAGACATGGTACCTAGACCTTAGCGTTTCCTCTGCAAACAGTACCCTTAAATGTGGTTGGGGTTGTTGTCACTTACTGCTCCATCCAGCACTCACTGTATTTCCTCAGTACTGGTGACAAAGATGGAAGTCTGCATCTTGTTTATTGTACACAAAACAAGGCTGTACACCAACATTTTCAGAACAAAATAAGCAGGCTGCACTGAGAGTTTCTCTCCATGGGATATTGGAGAATAGCAAGTTTGTGCATTTAGTCCTTCTCAGGAAAGCTCGGGGGTTTAATGCTGTCCACAGAAACGGTACTCCGCAATGCTGTTTTTTTTCTCCAAGTGAGGATTAGAATATATGCAGTTCACATAATCCGGCTGAAATAAATATATATATGCTTGAAGATCCACTCATTACTAAAAGTGTATGTCATAAAAAAAACTTAAGTAGTGGTAAAAGTTGTTATATGGAATATTTAAGGTGTATTGATTAATTCACGTCATCACCTCTGGCATTATGTAACATAACAAGTTAACGTTCCACCTCAAAAGTTGCCGGCAGTGAGCCCAGTGAATTAAGTTACTTTTTCTCTGAGTGCAGCTGCTGTGAGAGGCAGCAAATCATCCTTTTCATTTTATAGTTTCAGTTTACAAATATATAAAACTGTCCACAGTACAAACAGTAGCTCCATGAGCCTTAAAACCAGCCACAGCTCAGCCCTAAGCAGAGTGACCATCTGCTATTTACCAATCAACAGACTGCTGTGTTCAAGGCTCCACCTTTTATTACTAGATCTGTGTGCTAGGTACCTGAACAGAGGGGGGACCAAAAATGGGGACGGTACGGAATGGTCCCATTGGTACCATTAACAACTTTTCATTGTGGAAACGGGAAAAAAGCAAACCAAACTGAACTGCACCATACTGCTCGGTGGAAACGGGGCTTGCTGAGAAGAGTTTGTTGTGTTGGAGTACAGAAAGCGTAGTTAAGTGTTTTCTACAAGATTTTCAGTGTCATGGCTGGGTATAGACCAAACAGACCAAATGAAGAGAAAGGTAAAGAAAAAATGTTTCATTTCTCTGCAGGTTTTTCTCCATAATGTCGTCAGACACTTATAATGACAATCTGAGCCTGTCAAAGGCAAAAAAGCACTTTCAGTGTACGTTAATTGGCCCTGCCAAATGCACCAAGAAGTTACATGCTGCTTACCATGCTGCCTGCCTGCTGCAGCCGTCTCCCTCAATACTGGGCCACTATTTAAAAATAGTTGTCTTCATTAGTCACTTAGACAGAAAAAGATGGGAAAATAGGGTCCAAGCTGAAAAATACAGAAGTTTCCCTTTAACACTAAAATTGCATTATTTCTGGAAGATGCATCATTTTCAATATATCGTTTATCAAATGTTACAGTTTTATAGCTTAGTTTCCTTGCTTTTTTTTTGAAAGACAGATCTTCAGATCTCTATTCAGCATGCTGTAAAATTTGTGACAGCATACGATTGTCACAGCATGCATCTATGTATTTATGTTTATAGCTTTGAAGTTGTTACTATCAGGGCTGTCAAGGAAGGGAAAAGTAAAAGACTGCACATAAATGTTACCATTATTAAATCTAGTTTGGGGTTTCCCATATTTACAGTGCTAATAGTAGAGAAGCCACACAACACTGTGGCAGTAGAGGGTGAAACTATCACTCTGGCCTGCACCATCTCTGACGCCAAGGGCACTGTCACCTGGAAGAGAAACAACGTGACCATCCACGCAGGTCTCAAGTATGACCTGAAGAACAACGGAGCATTCCACCAGCTTCGTATCCACAACCTGGTGCCTGAGGACTCAGGAATGTACACCTGTGACACTGGAGATGCACAGTGTGACGTCACCTTGACTGTGGAAGGTAAAGAATGATGCCACCTCTTTGCTGTTGATCAGATCCAAGAATGTGGACCAAGATCAGATTGACATGAACAGCTGAAATATTCTTGAACTTCCACTTCCCTCAACTACATACCCAGTCTGGCATCAGCTAAAACTTTTGTCCAAATTCCCATAGGACATGTTTTTTCTTGTCATCTCAACAATCTGATGCCAAACTTTCCATCTCAACATCTGATGCCAAACTTTCCCGTTTTCAATTCCCACCAGGTGCCCCAGTGTCCTTCCACAAAGAGCTGAAGAACCAGGATGCCCTAGAGGGTGATGATGTTACTCTGAGGTGTGAGTTATCTAAGCCAGGTGTTCGTGTTGAGTGGAGGAAAGGAGGCATGGTCCTCCAGCCTGGTTTGAAGTTTGTGATGAGGCAGGAAGGGTGCATTCAAGAGCTCTGTATACGGAACTTGGAGCCTGAGGACAGTGGCTACTACACCTGTGACGCAGGAGACCAGCTCACCACAGCTTCTTTGGCAGTGCAAGGTAGCCTATTTCAATACTATTTTGTCTATTCTGAGTATACTTTAGGCCGATTGGTTTAAATCTGACTGTATCCTTCAATGTATTCTTACTAATAGAATAGTAGGTTTGTTTTTAGGACTGGCCTACGTCTTTGTAAACAATAATGTTGCATGATCTCATTTTCTGTCCATTCATATAATGCTATTTATGATTTAGAGGCTCAGTACATATGTGTATTTTTTTGCTTAACAGTGAAAGAAGTCTTCATTGCGCATGGTCTTAAGACCACTTACGTCTTTGTTGGGGAATGGGCAACCTTCTCCTGCCAGTTGTCTGGTAGGGCACCTGGCAAGGTGCAGTGGTGGCTGGATGGCACCTTGCTGGAGAACAGCCCCTTTAGTGAGATAGGGCTGAGCCAGGGACACATCCACACACTCACCTTTAAGAACCTGGCCACAGATGACTCTGGCACTGTCACGTTTAAAGCTGGGAGTTTGACATCAACAGCCAAGCTCTTAGTCAAAGGTATCACATAATAAAGATAATCAGTAGAGACTGAGATAAGCAATATTTCAGTCTCTTTTTAGACTCTGCAGAATTTTTGTAGCATATTTTAAATCCAACGTTGTGCTGTTGTCACTACATTATACAATTTAGCTCATGGCATTATTTATGTACGTTTTAATCAAATAATAGGCACAAAATTTACCAAATTTCCTCTAAATTTCATACCTAAACAAATATTAAGCCAATGTTCAACCAGCTCTGTGTTACTGCAGTGTGGGCATGCACTGCACACACTGCAGTGACACAGAGCTGGTTGAAAATTGGCAAATTATCCCTGTAATGACTTGTATTACCCAATATAATTTCGTACAATTCTCTGTGAAGGCTATAACTAATTATTCCATGAATTATGATGTTTTCTGCAGGGTTCCATAAAAAAAGTTGAAGTTCATGAATAGATTAATAGTGTTTTTTTACATTGCAGTGCCTCTTCATGCATGAGCAGCATTATTTCTGATTTAATTAATAATAATAATGATAATGGCAGTTGCTGTATGCTTTGATACAACCAAAACATACAATTGGGTGCAGCACCACAGTAAAGTTTTACAGGGCAGATTAACACCGAAACTCAATCATCTCCAATTTTTTCTGATGTGTTAGTGAAAAAAAATCTGCCATAATTTTGTAATGAAAATATAAATAATTTAGACTCATTTTATTTCCACTTTTCTTTTGGATTTTCTCTAGATTATTACTATATGCTGTATATTGGGCTGCTGAAATGATAAATCAATTATAATCACGATTATGTTTCTCACTTTTGACATTACTATTATTTATCACAACTTTTCACCCATCTTTGGGAACAAAGTAGAGTTATAGCTCTTGAACTTTTAAGAGTTGCTTCTGGTGATGCATTGGGAAGGACAAATCAAAATAATGTGTGACATGCAATAAGGATATCTTCTTTAAAATATAAGTATAATTGGACAACTGATCATGCTGGTTGTGGAGTTTGAATTTTCTCCTCAGGCCTGTGTGGGTTTCTTCTCACCACAATCTAAAACATGCAGGCTCAGTCAATTGGCCACAATAAATTTTGTGTACGTGTGACTGGTTTTCTGTCAGTATTTGTCAGCCTTGTCATTGACTGGCAACCTACCTTCAAGGATAAGCAGGTATAACTAACTGATGGATGGATGTCTACTTACCCATGTGCGGTAACATTAGTAATTAGTTACTATTAGCCTGCGTAGCAGATTACGTATTCACTCCCTCAGTTGTTGATTGTTGTCTTGTGTCTATTGGCATTTGCTGTTTTACCTCTTTTTCTGCGTAAACAGATTCAGTGCTGTTATTGCACTCAGACAGATCTAATCAGATGAAAATGATCTGTTCACATTCAGTCCTTGCACGAAAACACTCTTGGCTCTGCGGATTACCCCTCTGCTTCATTCATAAAGTCTTGATCATCCAAGAAGTTTTCCTGATGGCTGGGTCAGTCCCTGTTGTTGAGACTAGCAGTCCTGGTCGCTAACTTGGAGTTGCTGCTTGTTCACTGATGTCTCTGTCATCTTGCTGCTGTTTTGCAGTTTCCTGTACCAGTATCCCTTCGTTCATATGAATGACCTCTTATATGTCAATCCCAGATTCAAGCCTGTGTTGCGACCCATCCAGAATTCCTTCTGCCTTTTCATCTAAAACAAAATGGTCCAAAAATAAATGGGGAGACAGACCGCACCAAAACTGACTTACTTGATAGCATCATTTGGCTACTTTTGGCCAAGCTTTTTTTAGAAGTGTCACAGAATCAAGGTACAGGATTTACAAACAACAACAGTGCCTGTTGGACGTACTTTCATGGATTGTGACTGACTGTGCCAGTAAGTGATTGCACCACTTACATCAGTGGCACATCATCAGCATTTCAGATATGCACTGGACATTGCTAAGTGTGACGATTACTGTATAGTAAATAAAGAGTTTTAAGTGAATCCCTCTTAACTATGTAGTACATATACCGATCGGCCAAAACATTAAAACCACTGACTGGTGAAGTGAATAGCAAGTGAATAACATTGATCATTTTGCTACAATGCAATGTTCTTCTGAGGAACCTTGGGTCCTGGCATTCATGTGGATGCCACTTGACACACACCACCCACCCAAACACCAATACAGACAAATACGCCCCTTCATGGCAAAAGCACTCCGTCATAGACTGGACTTGGCTCTGGCCTGTCAAGGCCTGGACAAGGACCTCCGGGGCACTGGTTTATCCCA
>JAPZEB010000004.1:19906968-19925998 GCA_029783705.1 Chaetodon striatus
GTGCATTATCTAGCTACTGACATGGGGGGTACTGTTGCAATCAGTGGGGGTACTTTGTCTTAAGCAATGTTTAGGTGGGTGGAGTGCATAAAGGGGCATCCACATGAATGCCTGGACCAAAGGTGTCCCTTCATAACATTGCACTGTAATGAAACAATCAATATTACTCACTTCACCTGTCAGTGGTTTTAATGTTTTGGCTGATGGGTGTGTGTCCTTGCCTGTTCTGGAAGAAGAGATTAGTTAATCACAGCCTGCTGAAAACATCCGTCTATGATTTGGGACTCCTTGAGTCGTTGTTTCAGGCCATGACCCTGTGGTGTGGCGCCTGTGTAAGTTAAATAGGAGCCAAAGCATGATCGTGATTATTATATGGTTAAATGTGCAGCCCTATGTGTAACTGTCCCTTTGTAATGTAAATTATGAGTAATACAAATGTAGTGATTGGACTGAGTGGATTACATATAGTAGGCCTGATTTTGGTGAAGTTAAGGTTTGTGTGTGTCAACACAAATGTTGTGTTAGGAAAGTGCTGCTCCACCCATCCATGCAGGCCGGCTGCTGTTGAATACTCACGTTCCATTTACCTCCACTATCCCATCCTGCCAAGCCCTGCCCCTAACCCTCAAGCACTAAAACCTCTAACCTCACCTACATCTACCTTTTAAGTTTGGTATTTCTATCCACTTATCACCCCTCCTTTATCATCAGCGGCCCTTGATTGTGACCATTACCCTGATTCTTGACTTTTGGGCTTTTTGACCCCCTATTTATTTCTGGCCCACATACAGTGGACATTAAAAAATATGTTAAGATTCTGTACCATAGCACACACAGTTTGTAGTGGTCAGTCATTAAAAAACATAGTAATATCACTCACATATGAACATCACTTCAACATGCTTTTGGGGGTTATAAAGCCCATATGTCATTCGCCGTGACCTGCACTTATCCTTAAATCTGATGGCCAAGCCCTGACCCTATGACCCCTGAACCCAACCTCAGATCCCACAGTTGAAGTGGTGAGCGAGATGGAGGACATTCGGGTGCTCGAAAACCAACCGGCTGAGTTCATCTGCCAGTTCTCAAGGCCGGTCAAGGCTCAGTGGAAGAGAGACGGGCAGCCGTTACAGCCTGATGGCCGAAGGGTGGTAGTAGAGCAGGACTGGAATGTGGCTCGCTTGTACATAAGCCGTGTGTCTGCTCAGGACAGGTGCACATACTCCTGTGAGGCAGAGGGGACCTGTGCGGTCGCTTCACTCTATGTGGAAGGTGAGCTTCCCTCCACATGGAAAGAGAAACAATCCTTAGGGAGATTCCTTTGCTCCCTCATATCTCAAAGTTACCATATGTGGCCAGATAAAGTGGTCAATTGTTGATCATCACAAAGTTTGTGCCCTTCATTGCCAAAGCCCAAACTATTTGACTTCCAAAACAACCCTGTCCTCTTAAAATCTTTTTTTTTTAAATTGTGCTTTCTTTTTTCTTTCTTTCCTCATTGCTGTATTTCTTCATTTTTCCTTTTTTTATAGGAAAACCCATCGACATTGTTCAGGGCCTGGAGAATGTAGAAACCATTGATGGAGGTGAAGCACTATTTGAGTGTGCCCTCTCTCGTCCTGAGAGCAAAGATTTCCGCTGGCTCCTTGATGGAAAACCAGTGAAAGAATCCCCTAATGCTGAGATTGTGACATTTGAGAGCGGCCGCCGTCATCTGCTCCTGTTGAAAGAGTTGCGAGTGACAGACAGTTGCACAGTGACCTTCAAAGCTGGCACAGCATCAACATCTGCCCAACTCTCTGTCAAAGGTGAGTCATTCAAATGAATACGGCAAGACTTTGACGTTGTATTCATATCACTATCTTCCCTGAATTATATGTTTTCGTATAATAAAGTTCAAATGACAGGGTTTTATATTTCATTCTGTGTTTTGTCCTTGAAGGTTGGCAGCTGGACGTTGCGAAGGGTCTGGAGGACAAGGTGGCTGCAGTGGGGGAGAGGGTTGAGTTTTGTGTTGAGCTCACCGAGCATGTCCCCTCATCAGAAGTAGCCTGGTATGCTAATGGAGTTGAGCTGAAGTCCAGTGACGTCTGGGCTATGAGGGTTGACGGCTGTGTGTATCGTCTTGTCCTGAGACAGGCACCTCTTTTGCCACAGCAGGAAATTACATTTGCTGCTAGAGATGCTCTCTCTTTGGCCAAACTCACCATCATCAGTAAGTGTTTGAAGAAGTTCTATTGCTTTTTCTAATGATGATATTTTAATCTTTCACTTTATTATAAATTTATTTTAAGGAATGTAGTTTTTAGATTTTAAGTGTTAAAAGTTCTATTGAGAGATATCAGAAGGATCAACACGTAACCACAGTTCTCTAAGCGCCCTGACACACCAAGCCGACAGATGGCATTCATCAATGTTGGGCCGTTGGTGAGCGTCTGTCGCCATAGTCAACCTTCAAAAAATTTGCAATTCAGCTCTTTAGCAGAAACGGTTTGTCATTGTTTGTGTTACTGTTCACTTACACACGGGAAATATCATTGGTCTTTTCAACATCAGGCTGTATTGTTAATGTGCCAACTGGCTAACTAGTCTCTTGAATCTGTCCTGTCGGTTCTCCATTTTTTAATAATGGATATAGACTACCGTCCCCTGCTGGTATGGAGAGTTATTTCCTGTCATGCAGGCGTAGACCGTACATGCTAGTTGGCTGTTGGCTGTAGTCTTTCTGGTGTGTTCATGTGCTACTTTTTGGTCGGGACACAGGAAACATAAGGTGACACAGTAGCTGGCCTTCATCAGCACTACTTCTTTGATGTTGGCTTGGTGTTTCTGGGCTATAAGTCACTCTTTGTCTCTGCTACTCATGCATTTCAGTTATGTACTATGCATGTAACAGGATGAAGAGATAGTCCTAATAGTATAGACAACAGATGTCAGATAAACATTACAGTCTGTGTAGTTCTTGATTTGATGTGTTTGTTCTGACATCTGCTTCTTTCCTTCCCAACAGCTGTACCTGATCCTCCAGAGGACCCAGAGGTCCTCAGTAAGACTGAAAAGTCTGTCACCCTGTCTTGGTTCACTCCTCTACATGATGGAGGGAGCCCCATTCTGGGCTACAGGGTGGAGATGCGGCTGGTAGACAGTGCCCTTTGGCTTCCATGTCATTCTGAACCTGTGTGCAACACAGAGTTTGTGGTTGGAAATCTAACCGTGGGGAGTGGATACAGGTTTAGAGTGGCAGCTATCAACAGAGCCGGGATTGGAGAGCCTGTTGAGTTGCCCCAGACTGTGCAGCTTGGTGAGTGGATGAGGGCATTTAGCTTATAATGATATAAGTTAGCAAAAGTTTTTTGTATGAGATGACCAAATGATATGATAAAGCAGTGTGGAGAAATTTAGATGTTTTATAAACTGTTATATGATGTGTTTGCTTGTTTTATCATTGTTAAACAGAGGCACCAAGGCAGCCATTGATTTCCCCAGGTAAGACATTGTGTGTTTAGTGTGTATGTTTTTGTATTTATCCTGCAAATTCTCATATACTTATATATCTCTGCACATTTATCTTTATCCAATGGAATGTAAAGCCTGTAGGATGTCGATCATGCTAAGTTGGACTAAGTAGAGTTTTAATCGACAGGGTCAAGCATCACAAGTAGGTTTTGTGCTGTGAAGGTACTGACAGTACGTTTTTAAAACAAAATAGTAACATTAAAAAACATCATTGTTATTATAGGTAAAGCGGCAAAACAGGTAGAGCCTGAGGTGATGGGGCAGCCCAGTCTGCCTCCAGAAGCTGCTGAAGAAGGTGACCTCCATGAGCTGTGGGAGGAATCAGCCAAGAAACGCCGCATGAGTCGTGAACCCACTCTGGACTCCATCACTGAAGAGGACGGTAAAGGTGGTCAGAAGAAATCAGAACAAAAAGAGCTGAAGGCCTCAGAGAAAGTGGAGATCCAATCAGCAGAGAAGGAGAAAGCCAAAATGTACACCAGCTCTGAGGATGAGTCTGTTCCTGGAGGTCCATCGCTTGTCTCCTACCTCAAGAAGAGCAGCAAGTCTAGTGTCACAGCGACCCCTGGGTCAGAGGCTATGACTACCGAGAGGTTCTTTGCACATTTCCAGATGGCAGAGCAGAGAACAGTGCAGACAACCACAATTCAACAGATAGGTGAAAAACAGGTGACTACGGAGGAGACTAGCATCATGGAGATCAGTAAAGAGGAAGAGCCTGAGCTTAGAGATGCTGCCATTAAGATTCAAGCTGCGTTCAAGGGCTACAAAGCCCGCAAGGACATGCGCCCTGTCTTTAAAGAGGTCTTCAAAGACCAGACAAAGGAGCCCAGTGGCACTATACATCTGGAATGCATGTCAGAAGGTAAACCTGATAAGGTGCGGTGGCTGAAGGATGGAGAACCACTGACAGATGGTAAGCACCACCACATTGATATCTACAATGATGGTACTTGCTCACTGGTCATCACTGCCATCACTACAAAGGATACTGGGGTTTACACTTGTGAGGTCACCAACAAGTTTGGAGTCACTTCTCACAGTGGTAAAGTCACAGTAGGAACAGCGAGAGAATCTTCTGGGCGACGGCCACTGACCGTGGGCTACAGTGCCGACAGCGAGCCTGAGAGCTCCTCTGGAAGTGAGATGGATGAGTCACTGAGGCAGGCAAGCAGACGTCTGCGCCGCCTTCTGCGCACACGCCTCCCACCAGATGTTGAAGAAGAACCATTTGTGAGCGCAGATGAAGGAGACCTGCATCCTCCAGATCCTCACTCTTACCGGGAGGACGACACATACATCTACATTCGCTTCAACTCACGGTCAGAGGCTGAGGTTGCCTCAAAGAGGTTCCAGGAGATGTTTACAATCCATGGAGTTCCTGTGGAGACCGCCATTCTTGAGGCAGGGCCTATCAAAGTGGAGCTGCGAATTAGGAAGATGGGCTACACGCAAGATGGCACACAGACCCCCACACAAGATAGACAGCCTCCTGCATTTATGACTGGAGCCCCAGGTAAGAACCACATAGAAGTGACTGTTAGGATCAATATACACATTCACACAAATACACACTTTATAAATCATCAATAGTTTACTACTTATCTACAGAATAAAAGTCCTGTACATACTGTGCATTCAGCTTTTTGTCCTGTTTTGTACTCAGTATTATGCTTGTTAGTAAAGTCCAGCTGATACATGTATATACTTCTTTGATTCAAATATTTTATCTTGTCAATTTATTCTTTCTGATTCTCTGACTATTTCCCCTTTTTGTAACCCAGCTGCCCCAGTCTTCTTGACAGAGCTACAAAGTCAAGATGTTCCAGATGGTTATCCAGTCAGCTTTGACTGTGTTGTGATTGGCAAGCCCCCTCCCACTGTTCGCTGGTATAAGGACGGCAAACTGCTGGAGGAGAATGACCATTACATGATCAACGAAGACCAGGAGGGCTGCCACCAACTCATCATCACCACCGTACTTCCCACTGACATGGGTGTCTACCGTTGCACAGCTGAAAACAGCAGCGGCATTGCAGCCACCAAGGCTGAGCTCAGGGTTGACAGTGAGTAATGTTTAGCATTTTGTTCATAAATTGCAGCAGTACTCTCAGTAGTTCAAAACAAAAGATGATGCGCTTGATTGAAGGGGTGTGTCACTTTTATTTTATTTTATCTCCCTCTCTTGCTTTCACCATTGCCCTATCTTTCTCTTTTCTTCCTACACATGAAACCAACATCAGCAAATTAAGTTAAGGCACATTCCTTTTGAGTTGTTTAAAAACATTTTGGCAAATGTAGGAAATCAGTAACTGAAGCTGAAGTACTGATTTTATGGAAAGTAGGTCCACAAAAATATAACATTTACCACAAAATAATTAACTAAATGGATTGAACATAGCTGAATGGTGTTATGCACAAGTCTAAGAGTATCCATCACCTGCATTTTCCAGTCTTAAACCTTATCCCAGTTAACCTCTCACCCCAAAAATAAAGACTTAGTCTTAAACGAGCATTTGAGAAGCATTAAATACTACTCAAAAGTGTCCACACATTAAGACCTCATTACGAAAGCAAATATTGTTCAAATTAGATGGCTTAGATTAGGCACATTCTGACACGCAAACTGTTTCTCACAGACTAGAATAATTACACAATCACATTGTCCCTGATGTAACTGATCACTGTTTAATACTGTACATCAATCTTTTTCATCAGTGTCATGCAGCTCAGATTATGATACTGCTGCTGATGCCACTGAGACATCCTCCTATGTCAGTGCCAAGGGCTACGTGTCCAGGTAAATTTACTGTGAATGATGTTTTCTGGTGTTCAAAAATATATATTGGTAACTATTTTTGATAATGGTGATAAATACTGAATTCGTAAGGTGTACTGTCCTCCGCTCCTTGTGCAGGGAAACTGAGACATTCGAGTCTGTAGCTGAAGATGATCAGCTACCACAAGTTGTGGAAGAGCTTCATGATGTCCATGTCAGTCCGGGTTCACCTATTGCTAAGATGCAGCTTAAAGTAAAGGGTAGGTGTATTAACCAATATTTATAGTCCGCTCACCTGACCAACCAAGTAACAGCTAATTGTAACTGTCTTGAAGACTAAATATTGTCTCTGAAATACCTGCTGTCTTCCAGGCTTCCCCAAACCCAGAGTATACTGGTTCAAAGATGGCCACCCTCTGCGACCTTCAGAAAGGATTCTGCTGCTCGCAGAGAGAGATGTTCATGGTGTGGAGATCCTGGAGGTGAAGAAAGAGGACATGGGGGAGTACTCTGCTTACATCAGCAATGCTGCTGGTTCCGCATACTCCTCTGCCCGCCTGATAGTGCTGAGTACGTATGCAAACGTCTGGATTGTTGCACATCTTTGCTGAGCATGAGATACTGTATTTTAAAAGACTTTGAGCTTAACAAATGAAGTTAACGTCTGTGTTTTGCAACAGGTCCAGGAGAGATTATGCCACAAGATAAAAGAGGTAATGTGTCATTTATTGTACAAACTTGGTCCAGGCTCTTTAGTAGATACATTATGTTATAAGTGAGTGTGCTTTTGTTTCACACTGTGTTTATACAGACCCCAAGGAGCCTCTGGTGCCACCTCGCTTCCTTGAAAGGTTCAGCAACAGGAAGGTGAAACAAGGAGCCAGCATCACTCTATCTGTCAAAGTAGAAGGTTTGTTGAATTTACAGTGATTGTTTTATCATCCATTAACATCCACAGTAATCTTGGGACATCCAGAGAGTTTCATCTGGTGGTAGAAATTCTAAATTCTCCCCTTTACTTTTTCAGGCTCTCCCACTCCTATGGTGTCCTGGCTCAAGGAAGAATCAATGGAAGATGTCCTGTGGATCAAGCCTGACACCAAGGGATACAAAATAGCAAGCTCAGGGCGCCAGCACAGCCTCATCTTGATGGACGTGGGCACAGAATACACCGGCGCCTACACCTGCATCGCCACAAACAGAGCAGGACAGTCCATCTGCACTGCCCACCTCGAGGTTGATGAGAGTAAGGAAAGCAAAGTCATCTAAGCGCTACAGAAATTATATTGACATTTGAGTATATTCATAAACTAGAACTAGACACTTAGACATAGTTTGCCTTCTGGGTTTGATTGTGCGTGTGTTTCTACCCCATTTCTCCAGCACCACAACCAAAGAAAGAGACCAAAACCTCAGAGTATGTTTTTGACATTTCATATTCAGATTTGCAACGACATGTATATACAGTACATTTAAAATATATGCATACATGAAAAGAAAATGTAACATTGAATTCTCTGCAGGGTTCTTGGAATTACAGTTAGTCCTCCAGAAGAAGAGGCTGGCAAAGGAAAAGGTGAGACATATCACCTTATACACTGGCATATAATATTTATACTAATACCATCTGTTATTCATAGTAACATAAATTATTTGTAGTAATAAATACTGTTATATGTATGGGCTTCCTTTCTCTTTGTGTGTGCCTTAAGAGGGTAAAATACCCTACCTAGGTGAAGTAGGTACAGAAGAATTCCTCATGAAACTCACCTCCCAGATAACTGAAATGGTGTCAGCGAAGATTACCCAAGGTAAGTGTATGTAACAAACCACTCTGTCTTTGCAGTTCTCAATTACTTGATTTTAATTTGAAAAAATATAGTTAAATCTAAGTACTTTCAACCAGACATACTGAGCAGTGTTAGAATATATCCAGGGTGCATTACAGAAAGCTGGATTTACAGTAAAAAGCCTATCTTGAGTTAACCTAAACAGTTAATTCAAATGTTTCTACAAACTAAGCTCAGTGTAACATAAAGAGGCTTATTCAAGTCTGGTTTAAGCCAAGGTAAAGTAATGATTTTGTTAGCAGTTGACTACAGCCCCCATAAAGCTTTGGTGGCATGCCAGTGGCTGTACGTAATGGGATAGCGTCTAATTTAGTATCCAGTACAATGGTAGAATATGGACACAAAAACACAGGTAGATGTTTCAGCTCCAGACTTTGGCTGTCTGTAAAAGGTGATCGCTTAACCTGCACGTACAACTAATATCCAGCACTGATATTTGGAGTTTAAATCGCAGATTGTTTTATTCAGTGTGAAGTGATTAATTTTTTTCGTCGTCGTCATACATCCACAAGCTGACTTTGACAAGATAACAAACTGTAGGTCAGAGATAGGCAACCGAGGCCGTAGACTTCTAAAACTATGTACGTTTTATTCTACACTTTACCAGGTGACTTAAAAGCTGAGGATGCCCTCACTCAGAGGGAGACCCTAGCTCACAAATCACTGGTGTTATCCGTGGCTGGAATAAAATTCTGCAGGTTGCCTGTCCCTTTGCTAAATTAGACTGAGTTATAATTTTTAAACTGGTATGAAAAGTGCAAGCTGCCATGAATGGCTTTGCTAGTTGCTTATGCTACAGACGCTTAGAGTGTGTCAGTAATCCACGCATTACGTTGGATACAGCGCTTCTGTTTGGTGCTCTATTACGTGTCAGTCAGGTTTGGTTGAATTCAGTGAATTCATTTTGTCTATTCAAGAATTGTGAAAGTGTTTTTAATCTGGATGTTTTAGTAGCACTTCAATTCTTGAATTTTAATTTACCAAACTTGACAAAGGAGTCTTCCTCTCCTGCTCTTCCTGTGCTTGTTTTTCAGCATGTTTTGCGTCATCCATGACTATATGACCTCCCATTGCTTCATACAGACATCATATCTTTACCACCCTGACATCCATCAGTTTAGCAACCCAACCAATTTCATGCTCATCCAATCATTAATTTGTTATTCAGACAGCTTACAGAATCATGAAGTGCTCCAGTGGATGAAATCTTGGCCCAAAACTACCAGTATGTATCCAAAGTGCATCAGCCTCACAATTAATATACATTTTTCCATTGAGTTATGAACACAGATGACTTGTGGAAACAGTTTTGATCTACATGTTCTTTCACACACAGGAAAAAAGACATGTATTATATAAGAAGGTGCAGCCAATACAGTTTCCTCTTTTCCTGTGTCAGCATTATTGTTGTGAAAAAGTCTAATGGAAATGGATTTCAAAATGATTTTAAGATGACTGTGATGTCTCACCAACTTATAGCTGGAATACATGCTCACCGACAGACATGTATGTGGAGAGCTTATACACTGTAGCTTTGTCCTGCATGTTGTCACAATACTAACACATAGCAAAGCACTTAGAATGAAATGATTGTTGTGGATTTTTTTTCTTTCTTTATGTTTTTTACATCACAAAAAATGGGTGATGATTTAAATGTTTCTGATGAACATTGCCAAGTAAATTTAGCACCAGTAGGTGCCAGCAAGGAGCCAGTTAGTGACTGACTGGCCCTGTCTGCATCGAGCTCTGCTAAACTGGGCACTAATAACTGGTACCATATTCAAGTCAAAGATCTGTTCATCTAGAGTGAAGTACAGTATGATAATCCTTTCCTTTACCAGAACATCAACATTTCTTGATACATAACAATGACAAATTAAGTTTAACGGAGATTGTTTTAATGATGCATGCTGTACTTCTTCGCGCAACTGATCTGTCTTCCTCTGATTCCTTGCTGCCCCAGCTTCATTACGCGTACCAGGTGTTGACAGTGACGATGAGACCAAAACCCCTTCTCCATCACCGCATCACGGTCGCTCTCGTCCTCCTTCCCTCATTGCTGACTCCTCCTCTGAGTCTGATGAGGGGGACGCCAGGGGAGAGGTGAGATATAGAGAAATTGTCAGTGATGTTTTGTCGTATTTTGTCGCCAGAATTGTTTTACTAGAATTTTTTTCCCCCAATGTTTGTGTTGGTCATAATATATGGGAATCAGGTATCACTTAAAAATGTGATCTGGTAAAGACTTGAATGGCACATTCTGATGGATAACCTCTAATGGGCCCCTGATGTTTAATGACATGGGACCAAATTCACCATCCTTGTTCTGTGCAGAAATGTAAATGTAAGTAGGTATTTACAAAAATTAGGAATACTGAGGAAATATTAAACCAATTGTAAGCATTTAAAAACAACAACTATACACACAGAGCAGTTAAAAAGTCAGTCGGACCAAGATTGCACAAGAATAAGCAGCTTTACATTGTACTGGATTTAAAAGTAAAAAACAAGAATATACAAAATACGATGAATATGAGGGCATGTTTGTACGTATTTCTTATATTTTGTATATTGTTATTTCTTATTTATACATGTATCATTATACACTTCAAAAGCTCTATAGAAAGAGTTATGAATGAATTTATTAAATCTGTTCAGTCTGCAATGAGGCACTCTAAATCTCCCATCAGAGGGCAGCAGCCTGCACTCTGTATGCAAAACACGAGAGGAGTCATACTGTACCTGATCAGGCTCTCTAAGACTGTCTTATAAAAAAATATACATATTTTACCAAACCATGCACTCTGAGATGACTCAACAAATGCAGCCATTGTTGTTATCTGCTACAGAGACTATCAACATGTGGGTTCCAGGTTAGTGAATTGTCAGCAGAGACACCGAGATATTAATTTGATGGGACCTGTGCAATGGCTTGGTTGTGAATGACCACTGGTGTGTGGTCAGCAACTGCCCTGTCAAACACCATCTTATTATTACCACTTATTATTATTACATCATCTTTACTTTCTCTCTATGCTTATATACAGTATAAGAGCAACTGCATCATGTCACAATTTCTCCCTGGGGATCAGTAAAGTATTTCTTGTCTTCTTGTGTTATTATTTATATAATGTTATTGCAACAGTTTTCGAAACCACGTGTGCTGTAATTAATGTTATTTATTTGTTTAATTTTACAGATGTTTGACATTTATGTGGCAACAGCTGACTACAACCCCATCACAGCAAGCAAAGAATCCATCTCTCTAAAGGAGGGACAGTATGTTGAGGTCTTGGACTCAGCTCATCCGCTCAAATGGTTAGTCCGGACCAAACCTACCAAAACCACGCCATCCCGCCAAGGCTGGGTCTCACCTGCCTACCTGGACAAGAAACTTAAAGTATGTCTTCAAAACTAAAGCAACTGATCCACCAATTTAACATCTGAACTTTTTTCACTATTAAAAATTAATCGTCTTGAGTCCACTGAGCATTTTAACAGTAACTGTGTATTCTTCCAGCTGTCTGCTGATACAAGTGACCTTCCAGAGACAAGTGTAGAGGAGGTGTCCGAGGGTGAATACAAGAGGAAATTATTGTAAGTGAAGCATATCTACACTCACTTACCAAATGCTGTAACTAAATGACGCATCACAACCAACTTTTATTTTATGTCCCCAGCCAACTTATCCAAGACCTGATAAATGGTGAAGCAGAGTTTGTAAAGGAGGTAGACTTCTTTACAACCCATCACCTGAAGCATGCAGAGAACCCTGATGCACCACCTGATGTCAGCAGCCAGAAGGAAGTCATATTCAGGAACATTGACGATATCAAGGCCTTCCATAGCAAGTGAGCGCCCCTCTTGATGTCCTGATTTTTGTTGAGATTTTTTAAATGTTTTTTAAGGTTTTTCAATGCATTCATCTCCCCCACAATTTTGTTTTAGGTCATTCCTGCCAAAGTTGAACGACTGTGAAACAGACGATGATGTGGCCATGTGCTTCCTGAAGAACAAGGAGGGCTTTGAGAAGTACCTCCAGTATCTTGTTGGTCAGGGTCTGGCTGAATCTGCTGTCAGTGACAAGGCTGTTCACCGCTTCTTCAAGGTAACGCTAGAACTTAGCTGTACTGTGGGTCACAACCTAAGCCCATTACTAGGGCTGGGCGATATGGACAAAAATTTGTGTCTCAGTATTTTCAGGCTGAATGGCGATACACAATATATATCTCGGTATTTTCTCTGAAATGGGCTACATGTTTTCAGTTGCAAGTCAAAGCTACGTTTGAGATGTCACAAGCACTTTTATAAAAACAGACTGATCAAACGAATCTAGCGCTGGAACATGATTTAAATCTTTTTATTTATTTAGTCTGTTAATCTTATTTAATCACAGAGCATCAACAGAGAGGCAGAGGGAAGGGAGGAGCCAATGACACTCTGCATTATATATGTCTTGTATATGAAACGTCTGAGTTTTTGCTGCATTTTTAAACACATCTGTCGCCTGCATCCAGGTGCTGTCTCACTGTCACACATTAGACTACAACTACCAAGAAGAACAACGATGCGCTATGATCCACCTCACACATGAACTGGCAAACAAATGCTCACCTGACAATCAAGCAGCTCTGTCTCCCACACATGCAGCACATCGATGTATTGCACATGTGCTACTGCGCTAATTTAATTCATCTCACAGACTGATTTAGCTTAGCAAGTGCAACATATAGACCGATGTCGCACTGTAGACTAATTAACAGACAGATTAAACAGAGGAGCAGCTCTGTGTCTCTCTTCGTGTTGCTGGAGAAATTGTGAGTGGGTGAGTGGGGCGGAGAGTGTGAGAGAGGAGAGATGAACACTGGTTTGTGTGATGTAACGCAACTTGACCCTTTATCAATATATACAGTATTGTCTAAATCTATATTTTGCTCGAAAATATATCGATATATTGTACATAGGCGTTTTATCGCCCAGATGTGATTTCTGTTATTTTTATGTTATATACTTACATTTTCTTCCTTGTAAATACTTCGTCATGAGTCACTGTGAAAGGACTCTGCACCAGTGTAATTAATTAAGTTTAAAAATCTTCCTTGCCTTACATTGCAGGAATACACTGAGAAAGTGCAAGCCAGTGCAGACCCTTCAGATCCCCCTGTACGCAGCATCAACGCCAGCCTCCAACAACCACTGGACAGGATTCAGAAGTACAAGGCTGTGCTGAAGGTGACAGCTTTCACACACAATATGCATGAACTTCCTGTGAGATTCAGTGTCCTGCATGACAGACAGGAGTGGATCATGTGCATGTGTTGAAACCTTCTCTCCAACATCTTCAGGAGCTGATTCGAAACAAGGCAAGAAACGGCCAGAACTGCTGCCTACTGGAAGAAGCTTACGCCATGGTGTCTGCGCTCCCTCAGCGCTCTGAGAATACTCACCATGTCTCCATGATCGAGAACTATCCTGCCACACTGGAAGTATTAGGGGAGCCAATTAGACAGGTAGGTGGAGTTACTGTACCATTCCTAATTAATACAGTGATTTCAGACATGACTGTGTTTCTTTGATTGTTTATTTATGGGTTTTTTTTTTCCCTTTTTGAAACCAGGGACCCTTCCAAGTCTGGGAAGGGGCTCCAGGCATCAGGACGTCCTCTAGAGGCCACCACCGCCACTGCTTCCTGTTCAAGAACTACTGCATAATCTGCAAACCCAAGAGAGACAGCAACACTGATACACAATCATATGTCTTTAAGAACATGATGAAGGTACGACTTTTAATATAAATACACCTTTTCTATTTTGAAGACTTCTGTACTGTCATCTTTCCTCATCAGCGGCCTAAATGTCGTTGTCTGTGTTCTTCGTCCTGCTGCAGTTGAATAACATTGATGTAAATGAGACAGTGGAGGGTGATGACCGTGCCTTTGAGATCTGGCATGAACGCGAGGACTCTGTGAGGAAGTACACCTTGCAAGCCCGAACTGTAACCATCAAGAACTCCTGGCTGAGAGACTTCAGAGAACTGCAGCAGCGATACAGCATGCCTGCATGGAGTGAGTCAAACACACACACAGTTTTATTCTCTCTTTTATTACTCACTGTGCATTTTGATATTCTCCAACTGTCATTACCTTACATGATTAATCTCCTCTTACAGGTCCTCCTGACTTTGATGAAATTCTGGCAAACTGCACAGCAGAGCTGGGACAGACTGTTAAGCTGGCCTGCAAAGCCACTGGAGTACCAAAACCTAGCATCACTTGGTACAAGGGTACGCCATTCGCACCATATGTTGTAGTCATTTGCTGTATTGTACAGACTGTAGACAAATGGAGAGTAATGTTACATAACACTGAGTGACTGACTAACTTCTGTGTACAACAAGTACCTGAAATGTGTTTAATCAATGCACGGTGTCCTTGTTGGATGTAGATGGACGAACAGTGGAGGCAGATCCTCATCACATCATCATTGAGGACCCTGATGGTTCCTGCACGCTGATCCTGGATAACATGACTGCAGATGATTCTGGCCAGTACATGTGCTTCGCCACAAGCTCAGCTGGTAATGCCAGCACTCTGGGCAAGATCACTGTTCAAGGTAAGCAGCACACAGTGTGATAGTGAATTAGTGAATGCTTTTTATTTATGATTACAGTGCAACACAGAAAATATCATTCAATAGTCACACTGTGCTTCAGCCAAAATGTCAGGCCTGTTGGAATTAAGTAATAGATTTTTGTGAGGCCAGTTTATTTTAAGGCAGATGCTGTTAGCACCCAGGTGTCCTGAGCAAACAATGCTATTTGGATCTGGGGTGTAAACATTCCTGGGCATCCTAGCAATGTTGGAATATGGCATTAACTTGAACGGTCTGTTTATTTATACTGCTAAGTCTGATGTAAACAGTGTGCATTCAGCAGCTTTAATGATCCTAAAAACTGAAAATAATGAGATAACTAAGGACGCATTCACACTAGTGCTATTTGGTCCACTTTTAACGAACCCTGGTCTGCCTCCATGGATAGTTCGGTTCCTTCCCAAGTGAACCCTGGTGCGGTTCGCTTACAGTGGGAAATGCAAACCAACTATCCAGCAAACCAAAGAGAGAAAGTAACGTAGAGCGCAGTGCATATACGTATGATTTACGGACACATATGTGATCTGAAAACTTTAAATCCTTGCAATACCTCGCTTGGCGTCTGTTTAACCACAGCAGCAAATCGTAGTCTCTCGCCCTCTGACGTCTTTTTCGGTACTGCTGCATTCGTCTCATGCACAGAGCAATGTGCTGGGTAGGGAATGAAAGGGGATGGATTTCTGTTTTCGGTCCTGGCCAATCGATGAGCTGGGTTTCCTTCTTCCTCATGCTTTTTTTCTTCCTGGTCAGTGGTCATTTTGGGTAATACCGCCCCCAAACGAGCAGCTGTTGTAACTGCAAGACGTTGTCCAGGCTGTTCGGTCCGCTTTAAAAAGTGCAGTGTGAAATTTTTCAGCACTCCCCGCCGAATCGTACCTAGTCCCCCGGACTATCCTGGTGTGAATGTGCCCTAAGTCTAAAAATAATAATCCAACATTTACTCACACGAGACTCAACCCCAGTCACCGCTATCAAAGTCCTGTGCTTGACACATTCATCCACCACATCTTATTCCCTCAGTGGACTCTGTTGCTCTTTATTCCACGTCATCTGACTTTCTGGCAGTATGTTTGTGAGTTTTTTCGCGTAAATCTGCCATTTTAATCTCTGAGAGTATCAGAGTTTGGTTAGTACTGGCCCTAACCAAGACCTCTTTGCCCTCATCCAGGCATGTCCAAAGTGTGGCCCCTGGGCCGATTTAAAAATATATCATTAGTGGCCTGCCACACAATATTGGTTAATCATGCAAGACCAATTCACATTTCAGGAGCATTTGAAACTTACATTTCCACCGCTGAAAGATGAAACTGTTGTCTCTTTTTTATTATTATTTTATTTATTTTTGATAACCCATTTGATGCGAGCAGCAGCTGGTCCTCAGGTATTTTCACATCTAATCTGGCCCCCATTCAATAAAGTTTGAACACCCCTGTCCTAATCCTAACAGCCCCTGACTTTGACGAGTCAATGTGACGAGAACTAGTCAATCACAGCTCATAGTGGGATCCATAATAACATGTCGAAGGAATGGGTGTAAATACCTGAATATCTGCAGTGTAATTATTCTCACCTTGGTGCAAATAGACACTCTGTTATTTAGAGATGAGTATTTAAACATGTATTATGTTTTGACTTATTTCTTGCAGTGCCTCCTCGTTTTGTGAATAAAATGAGGAATGCTATATTTGTTGCTGGTGAGGACACTCAGTTCACCTGCGTCATACAGAGCGCCCCCCACCCCAAGATCAGGTATGGAACATTTCAAGTAAATTCAGGAGGTCCTTAAAGGTTTTGTTGCTGTGTTTGAACTGTCTTTGCTCTGGCTGTGTTTATGGTCAAGGTGGTTCAAGGATGGCAGGCTGCTGACTGACCAGGAAAAGTATCAGACCTACAGCGAGCTCCGCAGCGGGGTTCTGGTGTTGGTAATAAAGAACCTGACAGAGAGAGACCTGGGACACTACGAGTGCGAGGTTGGTTGACATTAAATTATCATACTAGAATCACAGAGTGTTATTTAAACTAATGTTTAGAGGAGGGAAAGTATTTGACTGTGAGTCAGTTGATATTAATTAGCAACCATAAGTCATCTTCAGGACTCTAAAAATAGACTCTCTGTCTTTGGCCAGTTGTCCAACCGTCTGGGCAGCGCCAAGTGTGCTGCTGATTTAGTCCCACCCTCTGCTGTGGCTCGCTCTGGTGAGCAGGCCATCACTATTGAAGGTAGGAACACTGACTCTTTGAGTCTAACATATATATGGGATTTATTTATGCTTAGCTTTATCTTGTCTGTTAATCTCTTGTACTCTGCTTCCCCCATAGTTACTGAGCAGGAGACCAGAATACCAAAGAAAACCATCATCATGTAAGTGTGAAGAGGCTGAAGCATGTCTGTTGCCTGGTTGGACCTCAGATCATCCTATGGATGATTTCTCTCTGCATACATGTCCTAGTTACTTCAGTAGGAAGTACTACTCTGACTATTTTACTGTGAGATCGTTTGTCAACATGAAGCATCTTTAAGGATATTTGTTTCAGGATAGATTTCCTCTGTGACACAGATGCACTAAATTTTTTATTTTAGCCTTGTGTGGATATTGCTCGCTAAAAGATAAAATGGATGTAAAGGCAGTATGGAGCTCGTCTGCATGTGTGTGTGCGTCTCTCTCTGCTGCCCACTGTATGCATTGCTGTGTAGTATTCAAAGCCTGAGTGCAAAGGATTCTATCACGAGCATGATGAAAGGATGGGCTGTTTTCACCAGGGTGCTGTCTTCTTTAACCGTCAGCTTTATTATTGCAGCTCCTCACACAGTGTTTGTATTTGAATCCATCACTTCTAACTGTAACAACACACAATAAGCAGAGCAGCGAGCGTATGGTGGCATCTAGGGAGTGCTTACTTGACATTAGACTTTCCTTTCTAGTCTTAATAGTTCAGTGTCACTTGTAGTGGCTTATGAGTGGCGGTGTGAGCCCACTAGCTTCATTTATTGCTGTAAAACAACATGCAGCACGTGTGTGTAACTCTATTAACATCCGTGTTGTCTCTTTGTCTTAACTCCAGCGAGGAGACTATCACCACTGTTGTGAAGAACCCGCGTATGAGGAGGCACAGGTCCCCCGGCTTGACTCTCGCTGGAGCCCAACGCTCGGAGACCTCCACCCCAGAGCCCCCGACAACCAGGCTGAGGAGGATGCCCACTCCAAGAAAGACCGTCCCAACCCTCTATGTCACAGAGCATCAGGGTGCTGAAGCCAGAGTCCTGGAGACCAAGCCCAGGTGGGTGGAGGTAGAGGAGGTCATCGAGTATAAGGTGAATAAATCTCCCAGGCTGCCCAGGAGGAGAGGCATCTCACCTGCAGGGTCCGATCGTGCAGCCACTCCCTCCAGACCCAAAAGGTCTCCACCGGAGAATCCCAACGCCAACAATTCCAACAACAAGCTGGTGGAGCAGGCTCAGGCCCAGCTGCAGGGAGACGTCAGCAGCCAGCCGCTCTCCTGGGAGGAAGAGGCGGGGAGTGTCACCTCAGATTCTGTCGCTGGGGTCGCTGTAGAGCCACACGAGCTCTCATCTGTCCTCACTCCAGCAGGAGAGGACAGCGAGGACCTGGATGATGAACAAACTGTCATCTTTGAACCTGATGATGAAGATGATGATCCCACCTCACTCGGAAAGCAGGAGGCTAAGGTTCTGACACAAGGCGGCCGCGTTCTGGCCCTCGAAGACTTGGAGGATTACGTCCCTGAGGAAGGAGAGACCTACGGCTCCACCAGCGCTCACAACCCTGCTGCAGAAAAGCCCTGTGAAATCTCTGTGCTCCAGAGGGAGATCGGCGGCTCCGCAGTGGGACAGCCGGTGCTCCTCAACGTGGGGCGGCCTGTCGTGGTCCCGAGGCAGCGGAGCGGCTTCTTCGGCCGCTTCAGGGAGCATCTCTCCAGCAGCCTTTTCTCATCTGCTGCCCCCCAAGCCAGCGGAGGCCGGTCCAGGACGACGGAACGGCACGTCCCCATCCAAGTGAGCCACGCAAAGCTGGAAGTGAAGCCTTCATACTGCTCCGAGGTGCAGAGAGTCGAGGGCGGGCAGCAGAGCTTTAAAACCAAAGTGTCAACTCAGACCTACGGATACACGTCAGTGGGCAACCCGGTCACTCTGCAGATTAGTGATTATCAGAACCAGTAGTAGCAAACAGTTTTAATCAGACACCACAAACCCTCTCAGTCTTAAATGGGGACAT
>JAPZEB010000004.1:19940386-19950546 GCA_029783705.1 Chaetodon striatus
AGTCGTTCGTGTTGGGTTTGTTGGGTCGTGTTTTGAAAACAAGGTTTTTTTTTTAAAACACATTTTTTGTTATTAAATCACCAAATATAACATTTTCTATATTGTCATAGTTGTTTTTTGTTTTTTTTTCTCGGTGTAAAATACAATGCAGGACTTAATGATTTGCAAAGCAAACACAATGATATTTTATTCCCATGTCTGGCCCTGGTAGCTGATACTGTTTGGGAAACCTTAGAGAATTAATTCAAAACATTGTGGCTGCAGAGTGTGTGTTGTGTTCCTGGCACTGAACAGCTTCAGTAAAGATCTTAAACTGATACATATTTGAGTTATCATTCTTTGTATAAACATTTCTATTTCAAGGTATCATACAGCTTTTCTGCAAAGCTGAAACTTTTGAAGGATGTGTCATCAGTCGAGTAATATTTGTACCATTAAACATACAGAGATAAGATGTGGGACATTGTAGCTGGCGCAAAATTAAGCCTACGTCTGAAAGAGTGAGAAGTGTTTCTTTAAATGTTTTTCCTGAAATTTTTCCAAGATGCTCCTTGACGCCTTTTTCGTCCCTGCACATCTCCTCCATCCCACTGTGCCTCTTGCACTACTCAGCAGCTCCGCTCTTTTTCTTTTCTCAATCATGCCAGCGCTCCTTAATCCCTCACCGTTCTAGGTTCAGCTCCCTGACTGGTGCGATACCATTGGAATGCTCTCCACTGATCATAATAGAGTGTAGTGTTTGCGTTTGCCTTGAATTGGTCTGAAAGAGGGTATTCTGCTGGCTGGCACCTGGGGGGTGCACTAAAAAAGAGCAAGGCATTCATAAAGAAGAGTGCAAAAAACCAGGCTGGTCCTTTTATATGACCGAGCACCGTTAGACTGCCACACACAAACCAAGCTGACGGAGCAGCAGGAGAGGAGGCCACACAAAGCAGCCCTATGAGGGACCCAGGACTCCAGCTCCCTCCCCTTCCACCACCACCATACTTTCCTGCCATGTTTTATAGGCCTGGCTGCATTAACCATAGCAGCCTAATCAACCTGCAAGAATGCTGTCCTAGATTGCCATCTGAACACAATGTGAACAGGGTGTGCTCTTCACATTACTGCTTTAACCCAAACATTGGGTGGTTTACATCACCTTGGGGCATCACATTTCTTCCTGGGTCAAAGGGTGATTGCTCCAACAGGTTGCTATGACACCAGGGTTTTGGGTTTGTTGTTAAAGTTCAGTAACGTTTCCTAAAGTGCATTACTATTCCGTTAGGGCTGCAACCTCGTGCACTCTAAAAAATGATTCAAGGGGTTAGTATCATAAATAATAAAGTAATAAAGAAGAATTTATTCACCATGAAAAATTATGTTTGTCACATAAAGTGTTATAGTCAGTTGACAAGTTGTTTTTTTAAGACGGTCAAAATCCAAAATATTTAACATTTTTTAAGTAGATGGAATTAAAATAAATAAGTTAGAATATCTTAATTAATGTGACCACTAAGTATCAACAGAACTTTTTAATAAATATTAAGTTGGTTCAACTTAATTAGGCTTTTTCAAAATTCAAACCAAATCATGCTGGCTGTACTTAAATAATTGAGTTTGTCAGACTATAAAAGACTCATGAGATTTACTCAATAATGCTGGAGATGTAACCACTTAAAAAGATGCATGCAAATTGTTACTAATTTAAAAACCAGTGTATTCTTTTTTTAAAGTACACTGATACTACAAGATGATCCATTGGGTGAGTGGATAATGCTTAAAATAAATAGGTTTTTCAGCATTAAAAAAAATTACATTGGTTTCATTAAAGTGTTAAAGTAAGTTGACAAGTTATTTTAAGAAGTTGGTCAAAGTCCAAAACATTTCTGACATGGTTGAGTAGAAGGAATTACAATAAATAAGTTAGAATATCTTAATTAATATGACCACTAAATATCAACAGAACTTTTGAACAAATATTAAGTTGATTTAACTTCATTAAGCTTTTTGAGGTCAAAGCAAATCATATCTGTTCTACTAAACAAAATGAGTTTATCAGATTATAAAAGAGAAGGATTTACTCAATAACGCTGGAGTTGGAGCTACTTAAAAAGATGCATTATCAGTTTACCTATTTTTTGGGTGAATCACTCTGAATGTCAGTTGTGAAACTGCCACACAAGTTACAGACCATAACTCGTTTTACACACACACACACACACACACATATATATATGAATTTGGTTGATTTGTAACGAGGTATGAACTATTAATAATTCTGTCCCAGCTGCCCCTGGGTAACCACCCTAACTGTCCCAGAGAGCACAAACACACTTTGGACTCCTGTGCTGCCGACAGCTAACAGTAGCACCAGCTGACAGGCCAGAAAATCATCTTCTAACAATATGTTTTATGTATATATAAAGATAGTGCAGGAAAAGACAAATGACCAAAGAGCCAAAAAAAATCAACTTACATGCTGTAGATTTCAAAACTGTGACAACAATGTGAGGAGCCGTCAGAAGGTCTCCGCTTTGAGGCTGAAAGTGACGCAGGTGTGGATGAGTAAAAAGCAAAGTGAGTGGCATAAGCATAGCTGCTTTCTAACATGATAAAAAGGCACTGTGCCCCTGTCACAACCGACTCTGCTCCCCTCTTCATGCATAATCTAATTAATTTCAGTTTCCTGGTATGGTGCATGCTGAGTCATACTGTGTCCCACCGTCACCCTCGCTGGAGCACTTAAGTAGAACAAAGCCATCGTTATCAGTGACACCTGTGCTTTCCAATGACAAGTCAACATGGCTGCTGTGAGGAAGGCCTGACCTGCTGTGCAAAGGCAAAATACCTTCACTTGATCTTGGTTAAAATGCCCCTTTGTCATTTTTGGAGCATTAAATACCGGCTCTATCATATGGACAAGTATTATGTGTCTCTTGTGTCATTTTTTTGTACTGGGTTGTGTTTCCCCCAAGTACAGAAAGTTCTTAAGAAACAAAGGCAAAATCCTGAAATTCAACTTCAGGTTCCCTGGCTTTATTTACCCATGCATGGGGGTGGCAACTTGCAATTTTAGGGTTAGGAAAACAATATAGTTTGGTTTTAATTTAATATAAATATTAGTTGACCTTATTTGGTCCTAATGATGTAAGTTGGCAAGTAAGTGACAACGTGTATATCTACAGATAGATAGATAGATAATGTTGTATTTTCTATTCACTGATGGTATTTTATCTTCATTTTATTTTTATTGTTCTTTGTATTTTCTTGAAATTGCCTCGTATTATCTGTTTGAATCCTGCATTGTTTAAATCTGGGATCAACCATGTAAAGCACTTCGTAGCTTTGTTTTGAAAAGCGCTTCATAAAGTTTGTTATTATCATTATCATTTCTAAGGTCATAATTATTACCATTCAGTGTATTGCTCATTGTTATCAACAACAAAGTGACAGATGAGATGCAAGTTAATGCCTTCTGCCATGGCATGACCTGTTATTTCTCCGACAATGCAAAGGCCAAATCTGTGCTCCTAAGTTTTTGTAGATACATGACTTAATATAAAAACAACAATAACAAAAAAACAAACACACATTTGCCACATTTACAACTTCAAAGTGTTTTTTCTCTGTTTCGCATGCTGAGGTAATGACTTTTTTGTTGGGTGATATAGAGAAGCTCCAGACTGAATGTCTTGTAACTTTTGTACTCTATGAATCTTGCTGTTTTTTTAATCTGTTATTTTGTGTAAATCTATTATGCTTTTGGATTAGTTGAAAATTATCTTTTGAAAAATGTTTTTGAAGATCGTGATAGAAAAAATATTGAAAAAGAAAAGTGAAATAACCTCATGTGATTCTGTTAAACAAACCTGAAGAAGCTACGGGCAAATAGTGTTGTTCGCTCTTAATGAAATAACAGTAATTCAGCTCAGTGTGCGATGATTTATGTTGAAGATTTTTAAAATTAATTGTGCATGTTTTGGTAGCAAAGTTGCTAATTTTCAATGTAAAATGACAAAATACTACCAAGTATGGAGAAAAGCTACGTTACGCACCTTAACATTCAGCAGTTTTATTGCATAGAGTGTGAAAATGAAAATCAGTTGCAGAAACATTTCTTTATCCAGTCGCTTTAATTACAGTGCTTTTTCCTCACAAAACAAAAGCTTTACATAGAAAACAGACAAACCTAAGTAAGAGATTAACATGGTGTTCAAATATTTAGGCTTTTAGAAATCAAAAACAAAGATGTTTGATGCACCCTCAAGACATGTTCAGAGCAGAAAAGAAACACCCACACCTTTTGGAAAAGAAGCTCGAAAATAAAAAGGCAACATGTGTCTTGGATAAGAAGGCATGTGTATGGCTTCCTGTTTACCCCAAGCACAATGTGCTGCAAAGGAAGAAATACCGGCACTACGTTAATATGAAGCTAAAACTGATTTTGTATTGCCATCAAAACACCATTTTCCAGATTTCATAATTGAATAAAAAGGCATGACTTGCCAGAGTCTTTAGTGACAATAGGGCCACTGTAGTGTCCAACTCCTTTTGTTACAATCACCTAACACATTACACACAACGGGTTACATACAGGGCTGTTGAAGTAAGTACTCAGTAGGGTAATAGTTCCTGTGCGACCTAATGATGTTAACACCCAGTAAATATGCATGTCCTTAAAGACCAACAGACCACATCATGCAGTTTTGCTAACAAGGATATTGCAAAGGCAGCACATGATAAACCTGAGACTCAGAAATACAAAAACCCGATGCTGACTCAACAGACTGCCTTTCAAACAACCATAAAGCAGGTAGGTGTGAGGTCGTTGCAGCATTTCTCAATTCAAGCCAACATACCATATGACAAAGGCTGGTAAGTGTTCACAGACAGGAAACTTGGACAAAGTCATGTCAGTACAGAGTACAAATAGTCAATGCCAGTGTTCACTAAAATGGTAATTTGGGGGGGCTGGTACATATAGTCACTGGGTACAGTAACTATAGTAGCTGCGAGTAGTGCATCGGAGTTTGATTCAGATTTTTGAAAATTAAAAGCCCCTCATGGATCACTCCCTACAGTACATGTGACCAGATAACAAGTCATCAGATTGCATTGAGGTCCTGGGCAAACGTGCTGGTAAATTCTTATTCCTTGCCTCCCTTTTCTTATTCAATGCACACATGGCTGCCCAACAGCCAGAGAGAGAAATAACCACTGTAGAATCTGAAAAGAGTGCAATAAAGCTGCCCCGTTACCAAATATATTTACAGTTACATAAAATAAAATAATAAAACCCGACAGCTTTACAAGAATAGATCACCCCCACCACTGGCCTGCATATTTGTAATAACAACAGTTGAGATGAGGGCAGCTTCCAGTACTTGTTTTTTTTTGGAGAGGGTAAATCAGTTTTGAAACACCGTAAGAGTAGAGAGCAAAGTCAGAGATCGGGTGGAGTAGATTAGTTGTAGATAGCAGATGATGATTAATGGTTCTTGAGCTGACTAGACAACCAGTCTAGTCCTTCGTAGAGGCCATCCCCTGAGGTGGCACAGGTCGCCTGGATGTACCAGTTTCTGCCACGTAGGCTGTGAAGACCCAACTTGTCTGTGAGTTCTGCTGCATTCATAGCGTTGGGAAGGTCCTACAAACAAACACAAAACATTAGACGCCAACCCTGTGAATGCAACAAGAAAAACCTGTAGGGAACGTGTTATGATTGCACCAAAGATTTTCACAAGTGTGACTTACTTGTTTGTTGGCAAACACTAATAGCACGGCATCGCGCAACTCGTCCTCTGCCAACATTCTTGTGAGCTCTTCACGAGCCTCCTGACTTCGCTCTCTGTCATTGCTGTCCACAACAAAGATGAGACCTGGAACAAGAGCAAATGGGGAACAAATGAGTGTGTGTGTATGTGTAACGTGTCCTGTATCTTGAAAATTTAAAAAAAAAAACAAAAACAGTGGAAATTTACTAAATTTAAATTCAAATAATGAGGTACGTAGAAGTAATCCCTGTGAGCAAAAACCTTAGGCTTCAGACCGTTATGCATACTCTATTTCAAACAGTTTTCCTACTCTGGCTACAAGATGACATCAGCATGTGACAGATATCTTGATTAGTCATCTGCTCCGTGCACACTACTGCAAGTGTTTACATAGCATACACTGCTACATGTAGCTGCATGCTAATGTCAGGGAAACATGTAGTCTTGGTTGCCAGTGTGGTTAATTTCTCCCCTTTTTTGGATCATTTTCCTGCTGGAACACATCCAGTCGTAAAGATGTTGGTTTAGGAGCATTTATTTTGATTTTTAATGGTAGAAAGTGCAGCTAAACTATGTTGCAGTCATTTTTGTAGCAGCAATGCAGCGCAGAGACACAAGATAAAGAAGACCCCAAAATGCTAACCAATCAGAGCAGACTAGGCTTTTTTGTGAGCAGAGCTTTAAGAGACAGGTGCTAAAACAGAGCATCTTAGACAAAGGGTGAATACAGGTGTTCCAACTCAGACAGTAGGAGTGTTTTTTAACATTTAATCATGTCATCATGTTTTAGTAGAAATCCTGAAATACAAGTACGACACTAAAAATGAGCACAACAGGTCCCCTTTAAAGCAATTAAATGTCAGGTACTAAGGTGCTGACATAACTATACGTACCCTGTGTGTTCTGGAAGTAATGACGCCACAGCGGTCGAATTTTGTCTTGACCACCAACATCCCATACTGTGAAACTGATGTTCTTGTACTCTACTGTCTCGACATTAAAACCTGAGGGGGGAAAAAACAGAACAAATAATAACATTACAACCAATCTTAAAGTTCTCATATAACAGTATTAGGGCACGTCATTATCTTAAAATGTTTGACTAACCTATTGTGGGAATGGTAGTCACAATCTCTCCAAGTTTCAGCTTGTACAAAATAGTAGTTTTTCCAGCAGCATCCAAACCCACCATGAGGATCCTCATCTCTTTCTTCCCGAATAAATTATTAAAGAGTGAAAAAAAACCATTCCCCATTGTGGCTGGTGATGGGAACCTGCTTTGGCAAAACTAAAAAATAAAAAAAATCTGAGGAGAAAGAACAAAACAATTGTTGAAATGACGAAAAGTATGAAAAAACATAGCTAATAATCAAACATGATATGGCATGAGGCTAAAACGATTTGTCAATTTGACATTGGATCGAAAATGACCTAGTTCCAGCTTCACAAATGTGAGTGACTGCTTGCATTTGTGTTGTGACAATTAACACAAAACCATCTATATGAAGACATCCTTTTGACTTTAATATTTTCTGCCATTTTACAGATGAAATTAACGACGATCAACAGATGTTTCATAATTGATATATTCATGAAATACCTAGCTCCATAGGGATAAAGCCAGATAATTGTCGGACACGTTGCTCTTCTTCTACCGACAAAAATCACAAGAAATCCTGCTGGCTACTCCATTTCACTCACATACTAAGCCTAAACGAAAATGAACCACATGGGCCGTATAAGACATTGAACATCTGCCAACCCTTCAAGGAAACACCGACACATTCAGGCAATCTGACACACCGGAAATGAAATACCTCCTTGCTCAATCCGGTGTTAATTTCTGATTTCTATTTTTCACATTAATTTTTTTCACAGTAACACATCCCCGCTACAACATGGGAAATGTAGGGGCAATTTGAGAAGGATTACGAAAATATTTTTTTGGCCCAAATCAGAGTGTAATGTAACGTCACGCAGGGCTGAGGTCATAAATGTGGTTAGCCTTTAGCCATTAGCCGTCGTCCTGTAACAATAAATACGTTTCATCACAGCTTAAACTGCAATGTTAGAACCCTGGCATCTTCGCAATGAAGACCCAAGCCGGCTCACTGGAGTACTTTGACATTTAGCTTGCCAAGATGCGATGCTGTAAAGTTGCCCAACTAACCTGCGTAAACAAACAACAACGTTAGCTCGTTAGCTTGCTACGGTGCGATGCTAATAGTCATCCGACCGGTTCGAATTTTCGACAATGTATGAAGAAACTACCTCCCAATATACTAAGATTATTATTTCACTTGTTCATACCAACGTAGTACAGATGGTTAAGTGGACATGAAATTAGAAAATAGAAAAACAATAGGTCGATTCAGATAAGTTAGCTAAGTTAGCATAGTCGTTAAAGTTAGCTCTTAGCAGCCAGTCACAGTTTTTCTCTCGGCCGTCCTGAATATCGTCACCGCGGTCACGAAGATTGCTGGAAAAATGTAAAGCTTTATGTACGACTACAGAGAGCATTAAAAACAGCATTAAAATGTATCATTAGATTCTCTATATCACACTTACACAGTTGATATGCCTCCTTCCTTCTTCAAGGCGTTTCCGTCCTCAGGAAAATGGCGAGAATTTGACACGTCAGAGTTTCCGTTCCAGCTACACTTCCGTGATCGTCAGAATGAGAGGTGTCGCCTCCTGTGGCTGAGCGGAGAACTACACCCGCAGCTGGTAACTTAAATTACATTTCATAAATCGGTTAATCGGCTTACTTTAACCTAACTAGTTAGCATTCATAAACAGTATATAAACACTAACTCAGCTGTCTGAAACACACACACACAGAATGTATTAACAGGTCTACACATAGGGGCATTTTGGTGTTTACTGATGTAGCTATTTGTCAACAATTAAAGTATAATTTCTCTCAGCATCTGTAACTGTATAAAGAGTTAATGGCTAATAACACAGTATAAGTTATAGCAGTAATCATATTTGATGAAATATGATTACACACGTCAACAAATCCTTACAGTGTGTTATAAAGCTTTTTTTTGGAAGACTGGATATATTGTGTATTATTTCTATATTTTTATACTTCCACATGTTCCTCTTTTGAAATTTTCATACCTTTTATATATTGTTTATATTGCTTGTTGCTATTTATTGTGTCCTTACTGGTGTTCTCTATTATTGCTTTCCACTTTGCTGCTGTAATGCTGGAAATTTCCCCACTGTGACAATAAAATAAAATTAAAAAAATATTAGATTTATCCCAGAGCTTTCAGCTGCATGTTTTGTTTTTCATGAGGACTCACTTTTCATAGAGAGAAAATAAGTATTCATAAAGAATAGATATATTTTATATATTTCTATCATATAAAATTTGAATTTTGTTGTCCTGTCAGTCAACCGTTATCTGTTTTAAGATCAATTGGATTCACAGAAGATTTTACAGTTGCTTTGCTTACTAGTACACTTTAAAAATGATTCACAGGGTTAGTGGATAACACTTCAAATAAGGACATTTTTTTTTAGCATAAAATATTTCATTTGTTTCATTAACCTGTTTTAATCAGTTGACAGCTTATTTTAAGAAGTTGGTCAAAGTCAGAAACACTTTTTAAAACTTTTGAGTAGGATGAAATTAAAATAAATAATTTAAAATTAAAATAAATAAATAAATATTAAGTTTTTCGAGGTTTAAAGCAGATTATGTTGGTTGTACTAAACTAATTGAGTTTGTCTGATTATTTACTATTGCCAGAGTTTGAACTACTTAAAAAGATGCATGCAAATTGTTACCATAATTTTTTTGAAGTTGAAACAGCAGATTAATTTTAGAGTGCAATATGGTTTGTTAAAGCAGGAGATTTAAATAAGGTGTTACCAGTAAAGGGTAAAGTATAATATTATTGATCTTTTTTTAACAAACATTATATCGTATCATGAATATCGTAATTTTTAATTGCCAAAGGAGCAACGTGGTGATGATCTGTAGTCTGTCATATTGCACTGTTTAATTTAATTTATTTTCTATAAAGTTATTTGTTTTCAAACTTCAAACTTGCGATCTACCTCAACTGTCTTTGGATTTACGAGCAGGTCATTAAGGAAAAGTCCAACCATGTTATTGTTCCTCCAGTTGAATTTTAACCATGCAGGGTCAACTATGCCTGCTACCCCCCAGCAGAGGTGGCAGCAGGAGGGTAGAAGGGCAGGAGTGAGCAGCGGGAGGGGAGAAGGGTCTATAGTTGGTGATGGACCACACAGTGAAGGCTCATAACGTTGTCTCACTCTGCAACCATAATTTGTGGTTTTGCCCTGCCAAATGCCTGAGAGATCGCTCTCAGCATACTTTTACAGCGACTACTGTCTTCCTTGTGTGTGTGTGTGTGTGTGTGTGTG
>JAPZEB010000004.1:19950577-19963782 GCA_029783705.1 Chaetodon striatus
GTGTGTGTGTGTGTGTGTGTGTGTGTGTGTGTGGGTGTGTGTACTTTTACAGCGACTACTGTCTTCCTTGTGTGTGTGTGTGTGTGTGTGTGTGTGGAAGGTGTTTACTGCGTAGCAATTGCTGAGATTCTTGTAGATTCTCATGGTTAACTCAATATCAGTGTCACAATCAGGCGTAGAAATGTTTCAAGTCCTGATATACAACCAAAGCCTCATCAACTTTTAAATATCCTCTCTTTATCTTCACTCTTTTGTGCAGATCAAAGAACTTTGTTTTTTCCAGACAATTAAGGACGTAGTTCTTAGAGCATGTTGCCAAAACTTAAGCTACAAATTGTTTCTACTTTATACAACATATAGCTCTGTGCCAATCTCTAAGGAAAGAAAATGTCATGAACCAAATGCTTCATAAAGGGTCAGGTATCTCCAGGTGAAAACATAAACTCTGGCAGATGTCAATTTTGGTAAGCGTCATGGTTTGACCTCAACATATTATGTGCCTTTCTTTGAGGGAAATTCTACAACCTATGGGGTTACTTAACTCTCCAAAAATCGACCCAAAAAACACATGGTAGGAAATCTTAAGACAAGACAGCTTCTAAGTTCTAGAAGAGGTTGCAAAACAGTGGTATCTACATATATACTGTAAGCAGTATCTTCATTCGTGTTTACAACATCATATTTAGTGAAGTTTGCAAAGTTATATTTGCATAAGAAAGCCTTACAGTGATTGCTGTACTATAATTCTGACCATCTAAAACAACTACATTTTCTAAAATATTGATACCTAATGCAACCCCAAGATGCTCTTATCAACTTTAAAATATGGTTATACCCCTGTGAGTTACTTTCCTTAAAGGTTATAACTGTAGCCTATCAGTTGGACCAATATAAGCCACTATTAAATAACAACAACAAAAGGAAAAAGTAAAGACAAACAGCACGACACAAGGGCTTCAACCCTGCACTGTCCTGTAATTCAATGCAAAACACAACACAGTCAACAAAAATGAAAAGAAAAGAAAAGAGAAGAAACACTAAAATAAGTAAACTGTAGCTATAAAATGTTGTTTGAGTTGGTGCTCCTCTGTACAGCTGGGAATAATGTCAAACCCCCCCATTCTCCTCTTTGCAGAGCACAGGTGCAGGTGTTGAGGTGTGACAACAGACATCAGGGCAAACACGTGCAATCAAACTGTCAAAATAATATTTTATAACTCCTGTATTTTCTGCTGCAACCACATCACATATGTGCACTCTAAAAATATTATACCCGCAGGCTGAAAACCACTAAAACATTTGGAATTAAAATTATATATATGAGGCAGAAAATAATGCTCAGAGTTCATCTGGATAATCTCAGGGTTTAAGAATGCATTCAGTAGCAGCTGAGGATTTCAATTAAAAAATTTAAAGAGCAGACTTTATTGGGACGACATTATCATAATATGCATTCATAACATACCATCTGGTGAACCGAAGGTACAGTTAAGATCCTTGGGGGTGATGCTAAATCCACCTTTCCATTCTCCACAGGCAAACACAGCGGTAATATCCATTTGAAGGGCTCTCCTCCTTCCTCCTTTCTCCTTTTCGGCTTCATATCTCACTAGTTACTGACAGTTGTGATGTGTGGACAGAGGACTAGAAATAGGACAGTAGGGGGTGTATAAATCACCCCCTCAAAGCACACACACAAACACACAAACAAATTCTGATGCCTCGCTTGTGTAAATGCTTTAACTTTCTTCCACGCATGCACACATGCACTCTCTCTGTCTTTTTAAAATCTCCTTTTTATCTGTGTCACATGCGTCCCCAGAACAGCTACCTGGCCGCAAAAGGACTAAGGGGATTTTTTTCAAAGGGGCAACTTTTCCGCAGGATATGAAATATGCAGGAAATATGCTTTTGGTACATTTCTGGACATTGTGTTTGGACCACATTAAGGCATTATCCAAGTCAGCTTAGTCAGTCAAGCCCAAGTCAAGGTGCATTTATGGCTGATGAGGCAGAGAGTGAGGCTTGTCTGCAGTTTGTGAATGGAAAAGGGCTGCCAAGGAGCCAAACAGGCTTTTCAGTAGGAAGTGGGTAAGAATCTCAGTAGGGGCCTTACTCCCCTCTGACACGAGGCCTTGCAAGGATAAAAACGCTCAGTAAGGGGCTTGGGAACGCTGATCTGGTGTGTGTGTATGTGTGTGTGTGTATGTGTGACAGAGAGAATTTGTGTGTGAGACGTGTTATCCGCAGTTTTACGAACCTTCACATTCTTAAATATAAATTTTTTAAAGAACTTATTTTGGATTTGGAGTTTGTGTGTATGGTGTTGGGTTTTAATAATCATAATAATCATGATAATAGAAGCACATTATGAAATGGCCCACAGGCAACCAATAGACTGCTGTGTGAATCGTACAAAGGAGCTAGTTTGGGCTAAGCAGTGCTGGAACTCGGATGGACAGGCATTGGATGCCTCCCTCTGCGTCTCATGTACTGGATTATAGGTCGGGCAAAATCCCAAAGGAGGTGTGAAGCAGGAAACAAACCAAACATTATTACAACGACCAGCATCGTTGCCATGAGAGGATCCATGCTGGCTTCATCCATTGGCAACAAGCGCCACTGGGCACCCTACCCCACGCCTCTCACAGTAGGGGGCGCTACAGAGAGAGACAGGCTGGGGCAAAAGGATAAATGTGCACCAGTGTCGGCTGCCAATCACCTTTGTATGGTGATTGTCGGCAGCCTGAAAAGGTCGTTAAGGGGATTTACATAACATTTTGCACTCCGCCCCGGGTACATGCGGAAATATTTGATTCCATATTGAGTCATTACCGCATGAAGATTGTTCTCATGTATTTTGACAGCACAGTTTTTTGGAAACAAAGGCAATGAGTTGATCTAGCTAAATAGCAATTAAGCATATGAAATGCGAACAAAACTATACATTCAGGCGACAAATTTAAAATTAAAGAAAGTCTGTGAGCCAAGCCATAGTGTACCTTTTCTTGCATCGATCAAAAATTTTCCCAAAACCTACTTGTGCAGTACAAATCTCTTCATCCTTGATGCCACAATATTTCATCTTTAAACTTGTTTTGATTTTAATTTAGGCTAATTGTGCTACTGTATGTTGGTTTTCAGTTACCCCATGACCCTTTCACTCCTCCAATGACAACTGGTCCAGAATATGAGGGAGCCTTTGGTGTTGATGGGAGATGTCCTGGGACATCCGTGACAGATGGTTGAGACAAGCTCTTCAAGGACGCACTTCCTCAGAAAGGACACGGGGGCCTCTGGCGTGGGAGGGGGGTGTAATAAGAATGGGAATTGCTGGCTTGCAGGAAGTGGGTATACTGGCAAGGTGTTAGGGTACACGTAGAACGCGACGTCCATGCCAGGGAACTGGATTTCCTTGTAAAGGATGACTTGGCTGGACGTGAGGTGCATGGTCCATTTCTTCAAATTCTCAGAACCCTTCAAATGACCTACATTTAACAGGACGCTTCACCACCTTCTATGAACTCAAAGGACGTTTTGACTGGTGTAATATTTGAGGGCATGTCTGCTGCTCTCTCTTTGAAACTTGCTTCAAGCATCCACATGGGCTATGACGAGCCATTGCAAGATGAAACAACAGTGAGGATAAAAGGTATTTCTTTGAAAGACTTTTTTGTTTCCCTCAGTGGGTTGGTTTGAAGTTGATTCATGTTTGCTATGTATACAGGTTTTTAAGGGTTGTCCCACCCCTGTTCCCTGTTTTAAATCCAGCTATATCCCATTGGAAGAGGCATCAAAGATTAAAGTGTGAACCTGTTGCACCTTGGGGTAGATAATTGGTTGGAATGCACAGCATGTCGAAGCAGGGCCTAGAGGACCAACCAGCACCAACCAAAACCTGTGGCATCAAAACCAACCAGGTAGGTGTCCAGATTTGGCATATGGGATTTTTCACTTGTCATGTTGATGCCAAATGATTTGAAACATGGTTTCATCTTATTTCTCCAACATTCAGGCATCCCTGACATTGACAGGTTGATTATAAGTGGCCCTTTGGGCCCTTTAGAGAGGCCTCATGGTGACAGGTCTAACAAGCTACCAAGGTGGTCCAGGTAAGGTGTTTTTTATTGCTACTGACAACTGATCTCTTTTGGTTACGTAAGCCCCACAAAGATAATCCTTATGTGATTGAATAATGAATTCGAAGGCATTTGGAACATTGCAAAAAAAGTGTGTGCACCACAGGCCAAAAAAACATAATGATAATTTTGATAACTGATAATTCCGCCTTAATACCATGATGTTTGGTTTGCTCAAAATATTATAATATAGATATTTATCATCTAAGCTGTGTTATCAACCTATCATTTGGCTGGTCATTGTTTTGATAGGGAGGGCTTCTTTGTGTGTGTGTATTTGGTGTGTGTGTTGCTAGACGGCGCACCTGTCTGCCTTGAGGCTGGGAAGGCTGCAGCCTCTCATTTCTGGCTGGAACTCGTGTGGTAATGCATTAGAGGGCTTGTCATTGTACTTTATTGAAGGCCTCTGACAAGCTATTTGACACCTTGACAGGGTCAGAGGTGTCAGCCTGCTCAGACTGACAGGGAGGTGGACACATGACGGCACAGGTGAATTAGGTTGCTGCCCCACTCAACTGCGGGTTGTAGCCCTAGGGAACTTTGCTACTATGTAAATAAAGCCTGGATGTAGTCACGTTTGATATGGGAGAGGTGTAGATCTCTTTTTTGTATATAAACCATACATAAAGGGACAGTTCACCCTTAAATAAAAATATATTTTTCCCTCTTTACCTATAGTGCTATTTATCAATCTAGATTGTTTTGGTGTGAGTTGCCAAGTGTTAGAAGTACGAGTCCTTGAGATGTCTGCCTTCTTTTGACTATAATGGAACTAAATGGCACTCCGCTTGTGTCTTTTTCCAAATGTCATGACTCAAGATAATCCGCAGACCTAGTTGTGAAAAGTTTAATGTAGGAACTATTTTCTTTCTACCAAACTACACCCACCAATCGTATCACAACACAGAAGGAAGTATGTATCTACTGCTAGCTCACCTAGCACCACTGAGTTAGCTAACGTTATGCCCAGCCAAAGAGGACACCATTAATGTTTCCATCTCACGCTGTCACGAGCATGAGCCTCTTGAGTAGACGCACACCTCCTTTCATGCGATGATATGGTTAGTGGGTATCGTTCAGTTGAAAAAAAAAAGAAAAAGTTCCTACACAAAATCGCTCATCAAGGTTTGTGGATGATCTTGAGTAACCAGGTCATGATTTCTGGAAAGAGACATTGCTATTGAGTTCTTAAAATGTATCGTCTGTGTTTATTTTTAGTACCACGAGCCGAGTGCCATTTAGTTCCATTATATTTGAGAGAAGGCAGACATCTCTACGGCTGAAATCTCCAACACTCGCCAACTCACGCCAAAACAATCTAGGCTGATAAATAGCACTACAGGTAAGAGTAAAAATATGTAATTTCGATTTTGGGGTGAACTGTCCCTTTAACTTGTCTTTTTATTCCATATCTTTCCTCTTTATGATATCGTCTTTATGATGTATTTGTGTGTGGTTTCTATTGAAGGCACAAAAAACCCTCTGTAGAGTTATCATACATTTTTTGCCGAGGTCAATACCTGAAAAGACTGCAATATGAAATAATGCCAGTTGCATGTAATGTTTTTACATCTCTCAAATGCATTCTGGGCACGTCCACATCACATATGGAAATGTATATGTGGGAAACAAAATGAAAAAGGTTAAAATCCAAATAAAGGGATAATGAGTACATGATGTCACATAATTTAAAAATATTGAGGGTACACTTATATGTAAAGATGTTTAAAGCTATAGGCCTGTAAGAACCACAAAATGGCAAACAATTTAGCTGAAACTGCACAGGACAGAAATAATGGCACAATGAATTCTAAAGTCTCAAATCCTTGTTAAGACCCTCCACCTTTCAAACTAAACTGGATCACACCAAGAATCTCCTATCCCTTTATCCTGTTTAGATCCTCTAATCCCTCAGCCATTTTCCATTCTTTCTCTTTTTCTCATTTCAAATGGCAACTGTTTGGTTGTCCGGCACTGGAACGTTGAGAATTTGTCCTCTCAGTGAAAGGAAAGTAACTATATTGAAGAAAGGAAGAACAGCTTGACAGAGCCAAGAATGCTACGGATCTCTTTAAGTCCCATAATGAGATGTTTTCTCTGCTCGGAGCTTGTATTGACATGGAGACTAATGATTTCCACAAAGTAATAGATTGAGAGAGTAATGCGCAGGGGTGGGAAAGACAACACGAAGTGATTTAAGTCGTAGAGTAGCCAAGATGCTCAGTGCCTCTCTTTGTATGGGATGTGAAGAGCCTTAATGACATCACTTCTCTGGAGCAGACACACGCAGAAGCAGTATTGCAGCGTTTGCATGTACCTACATTACGAATGTGGAACAAATGAACCATACATTTTAAAAGCATGCTTTTCATGATCACTATACAAAATAGACCTTAAACAGTGATATTAACTCACATAGGTGTAGATTTTGGGCGGACGCAGGTGACACGTCCCCCTCACTGTTTAGAACATGTGCATTTGTCCCCCCTTGTAAAACATAAAAGTAGCAGAGGACTTCTATTTTGACAAAACTGAAGACATTAACACTATGATATGATGCAGCAAAGACACAAATTGGTGCATAAAGTTTCACCAAAAAGATGAAATAAAGTGTCTGATGCTCAAAATGTTCTGATGGTGGACCCCCAAACCCACCGTTTCATATGTGTCCACACAGATGTTGAAAAGAAACTTTTACCCTTGTTCACTCAAGAACTACAAGAGATTAAAAAATGACAGGACTTGTATGAAACTTTCCTGCGATCCGAGACCTTCCAATTAGGTACTAATGTTATCTATATTAACCCTTCGCCCCTTCCCTGACTTAGCTTTATTGAGGGAAGGACGAGGGGGTTGGGGTTGCCTCAATAAAAACAGCACTAAAAAGCAATTACAGTGCTGTGAAGAATGGGACTTGTCAGTAATTTGCTGTCTAAAACCGAGGAGATTGCAGGTCTGGGGCCGATTGGAATTCTGAGCCTGGAGTGCAGTGTGGGAAAAGCAGTGGGAAGGCAAGCACCACCCTTTGTGAGGTAATTACTGGAACTACCAGAGGCCAGCGCCAGTCCCTGCTAATGATAACCCCGTTCCTCTCCCCTGCTAGTCACCTTGTAATTGATACACCCAATCTCACTCACTCAGGACATGTCCACAATGATGTGGATGAATTTGGACATGCATCTTATTCACCCTCCTTCATCCTGGCTTTCTGTATAGGCTGATGTTTTTTGATCACCAAGATGGAACTTAAAAAAAAGTGGATGCATTTGAGAATAAAATCAGACTGAGGAGCCATTTATATCTACATATGGAGCAACACGTCTGTCATCGAATCTGTCGTGTTTCTACAGTAGCCTAGCCTAACACTGGCTATACATAGGGTCATTTGTGTTTTCATGTTGGCCACCATAGTTCTCCTATGTACGTGGCACGAGGAAGAAGAGTCACATGGATGCAATCTGCAACTTCACCACTAGATGCCACTAAATCCAGCACAACAGACCTTTAAACCAAATTCTGCCAAATTTACATGAGCTGTTACAAGTTGAGCTACTGTATGGAAAGATGCATAGAAACCAAACAGGAATAGAAAAGGAAAATGGAGGGTGTTTGTGGGTATTTATTGCTTTTTTTGTGTTGATTGATTTACATACAGGTTCGGTTCGGTAAGAAAGCTGTTTCACAAGTTCATTTTTTCACCACTGCCAGGCATGACATGTCTTTTCTGTAACAAACTAATTTAAAAAACAGAAGAGACACCTACACCAGTCCTATTTTTGATTAAAGGAAAAATAAAGGTGCTTACATGATAATGATAACAATACATTTTATTTATTTTGGTTATTATGAATTATTATAGTACATGTAACTGACTGGCTGACTCAATATGACAATCTGAAAATGACATTTAAGATATCAATGTCATACCTGCTGTATGTTGTAGCTATGCTGACAAAAATAATCACTCTCAGAGAAAACTACTTTTTCCATTGTTGCCAAATGAAAACATTTTGGCCAAGTTTGTAAAAGATTAGCATAGTTGACCAGCTGACAATCATACATTATCATTTTTCCTCATTCATACTACAACATAAAACCTGTGTTTTTGAATTGTATCCACTCTGAAAGCTCTACTTAAATAATCAGGTTTAGTGATGGTTTTTAGCCTGGACCTTATTTCCACAAAATTAAAATTTCTATAAAAAATAAAAAAATAAAAAAATAAAACTGGTTATTTAATGGTAGAGCAAAATTAGCGGATGTATGCAGGTGAAAATAAGTGATAGACTTTTTGCCTAGTGCAAGTAGACCAGAGCTGTGCACATGACTGTGCAGTAAACTAATATGCCTTTCTGTATTTTTTCTGGTGTGTCACTTTCAGCGTCATGGCCGCACTGAAAAATAGGCTTACTAAACAGTAGAAAGCAGCCTGGAGGCCAGTGAAAATGTTAGGGTGGTTGCTTTTTTAAATTAGCTCTTTTTTATTCAGGCCCTCTTTCAAACTCCCTCTTTTTGTGACGGCTCGTCTTTGCTTTGCTTTAGAAAAGAGGTGAAAATTAGGGCGTCCATCTAGATGTCATACCTCCATCACTGTTGATTAGATCAGAGCTGATGCAGATAAAAACCTACTGCAGGGCAGGAAAGGGGCTGTACAGTTTTGACTGAACATCAAAGTTGGTTAAGATGTCGAGGGGCCCATATAGCAAAATCTCACCTGGGGCCCGTAAAAGTCTGAGGCTGGCAACCATAACTTTGTCGTAAGCTTGTAGTTATAAAAAATTAAACACACAAATTTCTAATAACAACAAACAACATAGGGTTTACGTTTTCCACAAGCGTGTAAACAATCTCAGTCTTTACATGGATATTATGGGTTTGCTATAAATATATAAGTCCCCACCACAAAGATGAGAGATAAAGCAGATTAATGTAACTGAAACTGCTTCTGGAAATGCGTACATGCTCATCCTACCTGCTGAACTGCTTTGAGCTACAGGGAGGTGAAAAGGTGACTAATGAGTGATCATGTCTGCCTCCTCCTCCCCACTACAGCCTCAGCCCGCATTGATCTGGAGGATGACCCCTTGTCAACCTCCAGGCTCGGCACCCCTCCACCACCACTACCACCACTACCACCACTACCAGACCACATCTTACGGCAGCATACCTGAACACAGAGGGCTCCCCTTAAAACCTCTTCCTCAGACTGAAGAGTCAGAGCAGTCAGTGTGGTAATCAAATACATGTACGTGCAAACACACACCTGTAGACTGTGTAGTGCATTAGTATGTCAGCCCCCCCTCTCCCCCTTGTTATCTCCCCCACTTTGACTAATGTTCTCTTGTAAGTACAGAGGTGGCAAAATTCCTTTGTTGGCTTCAACAATACAAACAGGCACTTCAAAAGGGGATAAGGCTGCTTTACAGGTGCCACATCTCTTCTGATGATGGCTGCCCTCTTTAGAAATCTTGCAGATAACCCATCATCCTCATTCAAGGCAGGCGACATACTTCACACGTTCCCCTCCCTGGCTGTAAAAAAGAAAATGTAATGCCGTGATTGCTACAGATGCGGAGATGTTTCAACACAACCATTAGAGAAAGATTTGTTTTGTATCGGTGCACAGAATTATCTGTAGGAGATTATTTTGTCTGTCTACTGTTTATCCAAAAGTGGCAAAAAAAAAAAAAGTGATTAGTGTTGTGTGATAAACAACACATCGGTGGATCCAAAGTTAGAATTTAGTGGCTGAAGTGTCGGATAAAGGTGTGAGCGCTGTCAGGATCTATTTATTTAGAAAATAGAAGTGAGAAATATCACTTACAGGCCATGTAAAAACAGGACTAATAAGGCAAAATAAAACAATTTACAGGGGATTAGTTTGCATTATTTTAATTTGGGATCATATACAGTTATCACATGCGCCATTTTCTCAAATCAAACTGTGGCAGTATACCAAGACTTTTTTTTTTTTTACACAAAATTCATAGCACAAAAATAATTTTGCTTTTAATAATTTTCCGTTCTGGAGGGTCTGATGTGTTAAATGTGTTAAAGACGTGAACTGAGTCCAAAGCAGTGATCTAATTTCAGACAGAAGAACACATAGACATCAAAAGGCTGGCTTCAAAGTCAGTTACATAATGAAATGCCCACACACTGCAGTTCTCCTCTGTAGTTCACTTTGTCCCATCACCTTTGGTGTGTATGACCTATAAACAAGAAGAGCTTTGAGAATCACATTCTTTAAAGCTGTGCTCAAAACATGTTTCATGTCGAAGTGTAGAGCATTAGAGTCTCTCTGATATATCGTCTTTTGATAAAACTCAGCTTTTCAAACTAAAACACCTCAAATTGAGCATGTTAGATATCCCAGCTTGCGTGTTTGTTATCGGTGATTTTTATGTTCATAACATCAAAAGGCCCCAGGAAGACTGAAACAGAAAGCTGGCTGTAACTAAAGTGTGACTTCTGTGGGCGTATTTGCATCGTGTCATTTGAGTGTGGGCCTTTGCACCACTCCACTGTATATATGTCGCTCCGGTCTGCCCCACAACAACACAGCTTTATTGAAATGCATGCAGTGGTCCCTTGTGAATGTCAGGGTGAAACTCAGGACATAAAATAAAAAGAGGACACTGATTGCAATTAGGTCTATTGTCTCCCATTTATATGGTTATTGGGTGGTGCCTCTTGCAGTCTGGTCGCGTCGAAGTTCTCACAGTCAGGATGCCATCTCTCTCACTGGAGCCACCGTAGCCTCCTCTGGCAACTATCTGCTAACAATGTTCATCTCACTTGGGTGACAATGCTGCTAGGTGGGTCTGGTCTGAAGGGAAGGGCCCATTTCCTTCAGCCGAAAGATAGCGTTGCTGCAGGGCCGGAGTTTCTGTCCATCCTGTGATCTGTTTCATGTTTTGTACTTGTTTTCTCCCATTCAGATGGCGTGAAAAGTGTCAAAGGTCGATGTGTGGAATGAGCTGCTGACAGCCTCCCAGTCACTAAACCAAACCTGAACCTGGCTGTCTCCCAGGAGCTCATACACAACAGTCCGCGACAAGGCTTTTCTCACTTCCCATCATGAGGCAGGATTTAAATGCCATAGCATTTTTATGAATGTCTGGGAAAATAAGTATACCGAGGTAATGAGTTTCAGTCGTAGGACAAACTGTGAAAGACGGCTTAAAATATAGTTTGATGTGGGGGTGGACGGACTAATGAATCCGCATGAATGAGAACGGAAGGGTATCACTTTTTGTGGTGCTTCCACTCTGGAGGGGGTGTGTATCAATCTTTCTGTGAGATAATGGGGTTAGATAGCAGTGAGACCTGGCCTCTGGTGGTGACATTGTTGCAGGGCTCAAAGACTATCAGGGGTCCAGCGGCTGAGCCGGAGCACTGGTGGGCTCTATTCACATCCAACCCCTAATCTATCTTGAGATCAGGTCTTTCTCTTCAACAAAGCTCCATCTTTTTTCTTAACTCTCATCACATAGATTTTTTTTCTTGTATTATTGTTTCTCCAAAAAGCACAGCTGGCTTCTGCAGTCTCTCAAAGGAATCAAATTATTAGTCCAGCTTTATTTTCTTCTTCTTTCGTCCTACGATGAATCCATAGCCCGTGTTTGGGCATTGTGGCCTAAATCTATTAGTCTTCTTGACTGACAGCTCGTCCATATTCTAAGTGTGTGTCTGCGATTAGGTTTTTCATTCATTCAGGCATCAGCATTATCTGTGGTAGGTTGCAATAGTGTCTTCATAATAAGGCACCGTCTGCAGACTGGCAGTCTAGCAGCTAACTCAGTGGCCTAGGAGTTCAACATGGTAACTACATGGTTGTGTCTTCTGTGCCAGCCTCAATCTTACACACAGAACTGTCACTGAACAGGGTTCAGAGTTTGTTGACCTGTCAGTAAAGAGGTCTGAAAGCTCCAGTTTATTGTGACACAGATATTTTGATGTGATTAGATATCTTTTTGTGCTGACGTTTGCTACCTGTTTGAGTCGACTGAATCTGAATTCACCACTACATGTCCCTTAAGTCAACATCATTTGAATCAGTAAAATGTAACACAAGAAAGTTTTCTCTTCTCTAAGATGCACTAAAAGCTTATTTTTTAATTTCTCACACCAGAAATCTGCAACAAATTATGAAAAATGTTTGATGCTCACAAGTTTACAGCACATCTCATGACCTATTAACATCACTTACTATCCTACAGAGCCCCTGTCACACATAGTTCCCTGGTACATTTCTGAGACAACCTCTCAGGCACCGCTCAAGAGCTTCATTATCCAAACATGCACTACATTCAGGAACATTTCCGTCTTGTGCGTTTTCACACATGCCAGGGCAATGCCAGAACAGATGGGGCGAGGGACAGGCCAGCAGATGGCAGTAATGCTACTCTTATAGATGCAAACCGCTATAAAGAAGAGAAAGGAAAGAAGAAAGGAGAAAGGAGAAGAAAGAAGAAAGGAGGAAGAGGAATATTGCGCAAGGCTGAATGTGCGTCTACGTGGTTGAAGACGATTCTTATTATTTTCAGGAACAAGGCGGGCAAGGAGCTGTTTTGGTGTGGTGCCAGTGTTCATGGATTTAAATAATTGCTTGTTAATGATCAAATCACCCACAAAACCATAAACAAGTCGCACATTCAAATATGTTATCAGCAGAGTCTTGTGATGGACGTCACATGGACGTTACCTTTTATGTGCTTGTTCCTGTAGTGTCACTGCTTTCAGTCACAACACAGTCATACGGGCATTTTCCCACGAAATGTTACTAGTAGTACCGATTTCCCTGATTATCGACCCCAGCTCCCGTTCACATGTCACACCATGCATCGACTGCATGTGTGAAGGGGGCTCAACACTACTACCATTAATACTTATTGCTATTATTATTAATCAGGGTGCTCCTGGACAATGGTCTCTGGGCTCTCTCACCATATCCTCCTGCCGTAACTTGGTTGGTAAATGGACCTGCACTTGTACACTGCCCTTCTAGTCATCTGACCACTCAAAGCGCTTTGTACACTACGGTCACATTCCCACACACATTCA
>JAPZEB010000004.1:19967630-19981045 GCA_029783705.1 Chaetodon striatus
TGTCAATGAGCAGTTTAACAGGTGTACCTCATAAAGAAGCCAGTGAGTGTACATCACTATCATTGCATGCAACACAAATTAGCACATTATGTTGTTTTTAAGTAACTGGGCTGACTTTTGGTTTCACACAAGACCCGAGCAGGGGTCTCTCGGGTTAAAGTCCAGAGTTTACTTTTTCGCTTTTTATACTATGGCAGTTGCTCGGAGTGTCAAAAAAAACCAAACTGCTGCATGCGTCTCATATCACCGCTAAAGGGTACCTCTGAGGGCCACTGTCCAAGCTTCAGTATTTGACACACTGGGAGACAGACTGTGTTGGTGTTTCAGGAAATGTGCAGGAAATGTGCAACTGTGTGTATTCTTGTTTTGCCGATGTTTAGTTGATGTGGCTCACGTCTACTCTCGAGATAAAATTATTCATTTAAAGCAGATATTAACTTGTTAGCTTAAGAATGTGAGAATATGTAAACACATTGCAGCATAATAACTACATTCACTCAGGTGCAAGTGCATTCTTACCCAAACATCAGTAACATATTAACACTATAAAAAAAACCTCATTCACACAACGATAATGTTAGTTTTCAGATGTACACATACATACTTATAATGTTGAGGAGAATGCATGCTGTTGAGTGTCTTGTGATGTAAATTGCTCACTTTTTGTGAGTTCTGATTAAACATTGAAGAAAATGTAAAACTTTCATTGTTTGCCCCGTAGACTTGAAAGCATTGGCAGTGCTGTACTATTCTCAACAAAAATAACTACTTGGAACACGGAAAAAAAAAAAAAAAAAAATCACCAATATGGTGTTCGTCAATTAGCCGACAGTTCTACTTTCCTACGTCAGTACATGAAAACTCTTTCGTCATTGCTAGAGATATCAACATTGTTGTCATCATCGCCATCATCGCTGTTCATATAGATGATGCTTTGTGAAGTCAACATCTAATCATTTCAGTTGATCAAGGCAGATCTGGCTCTTCTTAGCGTCACAGCACAAAACACAAGGCTGCTGCGTCTCCTCCTGGAGTCCATGAACAGGTCAGACAGCTTTACAGTCTCTCATGTCTTGTAGATAAGTTGCTGTATTTGTTCTTCTGCCTACTGAAGTTTTTAAATTTTGGTGAGAAAAGGCAAGAACCAGGCATCCTTATTTGCAAGTGTGCACGTCATAGACTCTTACACACTCCTGACAGCTGACGTAGCAGCACCAGTGGAAAATACAGTGACACTTCTCCTTTCGCTTCTCAGTCCTGGTGTTGTGACCTCTGCCGCAGCAGAGGAGGTCACACCCGTCTATACCGTGGGACGTCAGGTTGCAGATGCGATCGCGGGTGCCAAAAGAGCCGGTTTCGGGATTGGGGTCACAGAAATTAGGTGAGCTTTCGTAGTAAACCAGGTCGCGCTCTGTGGGGGGTTTGAAGTAGTTGTACTTGGGCCTCAGGGTCTCCACCCATCCGCGGGACTCCTTATGTTTCTCGACCACCATCTCTGATGCCGAGTCATACTTATCCTTCATGTAGTCGCCGATAACTCGGAAGTCAGGCTGAGACCACCAACACGTCTTGACCTCGCAGCTGCCCGACAGCCCATGGCACTTACACTTCAGGAACATGTTGTCATTGAGGGACTGAGGATAAAAAAATGTATGTGTTAATCAAACATCTGAAAGTAGAAACAATGCCACAACAGAATCAGCTAGAGCTTTTAGAAAACTCACCATTCTTCCTGCCTCGTTGTTATGGCGGTTCATAGCTGAGCGTGCATCAGGCCGATTCTCCCTTGCATCAGCAAACTCACGAGACACCATGCTCCCAAACTCCACATCTTCGCTGCAGCCGCCCCACTTCCATCCCTCACCAGGGGGGCCCTTGTGGCGTGTGTCACATCCGCAGATGGTGGCTGAACCCTCAGCACAGGCACGGGTCACTGCAAATGCCACTCCGGCAGAGGCAATAGCATGAACAAACGCTGACTCTCGAGTTGCTGGAAAGAGAAGTTCATATATCTGTGAGACATAGAGCACTGGAAAAATACATGGAGGCAACATCCTGCAGAGAAACACCTCTGAAAAACTAAACAGTTATTCACATCAGTAATGGTTTTTTAAAAATTAAATTTATAGAAAATGTGTCACTTTAATTGGCAGAAAATGTAGGTCACCGCCTGTTTATGTGGATATCTGCTTGTGTTCAGTCTTGTACGATTGCATAAGCAAATATTTCTCAACCCAATCCAACAAGACAACATTAAACAAACTGTACACACTGTAGAGTCCATTACTATTGTTGGCCACATGTGTTGTATCAACCAAGGTGTACCAGAGTGTGTGTTCATTCAGCCCAGACATCAATCGTCCTGTCTCTAAATAAGGCCAGCAAGGCCTCCGTGGCTCTGTCTGACATAGCTAACTGATGACTCAGAGGGATCAGGATCTTCCACAGAGATGAGAGGAAGAGACGGGCCTGACAGGCCTATAATTAAGAGACTCAATTAAGCTTTTGAAAGGTTAGGAAACTGCCTCACACTGTGGGGACAAATCATACACACAACACGAGGAGGGGACTGTAGTGTCCAGATGCCGAACAACACTTCACAGTCGAAGAGTAGGAGATGTTTTCTGCTTCAGCAATCCCCGCTTTAACAGAATTAATTATGACAGGGGTTTTTCCTTGAATATATGTACTTGTATGGTCTTGCACAATCACAAAAAGAGACAGAGAGAACAAGATGAAGACATGGAGACACCAGGTGTTAACATGAAATGAACAAACAGAGAAAAGAAACGGACCGTGAGGGTTAAAGATCAATAGTTAAATTTGGGATTGTGTATGTGCATGTGTGTGTGTGTGATAGATAAAAAGCCAGCGCATGCTTCTGTCTAAAGAACAAGAAGGACAGAGAGAAAGAAAGAAAAGAAAGAAGGGAGGAGTATAAAGCTAAAGGGAGTAGGAGCTCCTCCCTTACAGCAGGTTCCAACCAGTTTGAGGACTAAAGGGCATTAGGAACAATGATGCAAGAGAAAAGGTCTACTGGCATCCTCCACCACCCACTTCATACTGCTATTGTAAACGCAGGTTACTAGTGTTCACAACACATCAGAACCTCTGCTCTCCTTCCTTGAGTCCAGTTTACCGCATCCACCACAGATCATTTCACCTGGATATTGTATTATTTTCTTTCACCGAGGGCTGTGAGACAGAAATCACAGCATGAGGTAACTGTCTACAGTGAGTGCTTACGAATCACTGTGCATCATCTAAAATTGACTGAGTATGCGGTACATGTTTTTAATTTTGGAGCTATGAGTTGGTGAAGTGTATGTCTGAGGTATTAACTCTACACAATTGGCAACCCACAGGACTGACAAAGAAGACCACGTGAAGTGCCAAAAAATGCAGTTCCTCGAACGGCCACTTGAAGCTGACTCCAAGACCTAGTCAATCCACACAGATCACCCCCCACATTAAAATGCCCTACTTTACAGCAATAAATCTGTTAATAGCCTGATACAAAAAACAGTTTTACTCTCTAAAGCTAATTTCAACATTAACGAAAACTGTATAGGTGTTGACTTCTCATATAACTTACTTACTAGTACTTACTGACTTACTTCATAATAATTGGGTGTAACTTGCTAAGGTGTAGAACAAAATTCATTTGGAATTCCAAAACAACTAACTACAACTTTCTAAAGAAAAAAAGAGACTCTTAGACGGAAACTTCTGATTCTCCTGAATAAAATGATGTATGACTGCTAGAATGAGTTAGAAAATCAAAATAATAATTAAGGGTGTGGCTGCTTTGAGAGACAGGTGGGTGCCGCCCATTTGAGGTCACTACCATGGAGACAACATTGGTAGGTATGTAACCATGCTGTAACCCCATATTCACAGAGTATAGACATTGCTTTATGTTAGTGTTATTACAAATAACCATAGCTGGAAATGCACCATGCTAACTAAGCTAGCAGCTAGCGCTAGGGTTACCTATACCCTGTCATCCAAATATGGTCAACTCTGGCTCCAAAGACTATATCATCAGCACAGAAATATAATTTAATTTAGTGCGCTGCAAAATGTTTGGCAATATCAATGAAAAATGTGAAGAAATGTGGACCCTAAACGTGACCCTGGAGAACTCCTTTTGAAATGTGACCTTTTGGGGGTGGAAGAGTTCAAATGGGAGAGGAAAAGAGGATTATCTTGGGATGAAATGAGCAAAGGGGAAGGATCAGGGCAAATTAAATATGTCCCAATGTCTCTGTGTGTGAGTGGATAAGCTAACTTGGGGGGAAAAATTACAGTAAGGCTCTAAGGTCACAGAGTTCTTGTGACAGCCCAACATTTTTAAATAAAGTGGCTTGATTTAAAACAAACAAACAAACAATAGAAACTCAATAAACTCTTACTGGATGTGCAGAAACTCTCACTGTTAAGCTAAAAACCTACACTTTTTAGTGAATGATATCTATCATTTTTATTCCAACCATTCACCAGAAGATTTTAAACATTTGGAACAAAGATGGTTTATGAAGAGAGTATTAACCTCTATATACACCTCAACACCACATTAGCCCTGTTTCCACCAAGCACTACAGTTCAGCCTGGTGCCAATTCCAAGGCATGTTTGGTGTGTAGTTGAGGAATTTACACTTTGTTTTTAAAACTACCACTCATGTGTCATGCTTGGTGTTTCATATAGCATATACAGGAGCTATATACACCTGTAGTAGCATTTACGTCACCTGGAAACACCAGCTCTTACATTAGTTGCTGGTCTTTTCTTGATTTTACTACCAGTTTATGGTGTTTCAGGACACTTTTACTCCGACAATGCTCCTCCACCAAACTTTGCCAGACCCTGGCAGGCCAAGTGGTCCCTACAACCTGCTGGGGGGTTGAATCCCCTATTGTGCTGCCACTGTCACGCTGTGTTAGTCCCACAATGGCCCCAGATATTTTATATGAAATTTGCCCTGGCCAGTGATTAGTGGGGACCAAGTTAAGTCATAGCAACAGAGAACTATGCATTGGCTGGACCCCGCTTGTCGGCAGACGGGGAAATCCCTATTCAAATGGTTTAATAAAACAATCTAAAGGGCGTGTGAATGGGGAAAAGCACTTTTTCTCCTGCTTAATCTCATGGTTGCGAAGATATTGTGCTCTGAGCAGTGCCCAGCAGGGAGTGGGGCTAAGGTCCCCCCATCAACTCCATTTACCACACCCCTTCTTTCTTTCTTGCCCAGAGTTAATGATATACTGGTGTGCTAGTTTCCCTCCCCCAGCATGGAGAGACATACGTCTCATGAGAAGCACAGACCTCTTAGCTCATCCTAAATAGTTACACTTTCTCATCCTCAGGTCATAGGTCGTAACCCACATCCCCTGACCTTTTCCCAGTTAGTTTAGTTGGGACTTAATGATTTAGGTTAATTTATTAGGTGTGTTTCCTGGTATACAGAGTTCAGCCAAGGCGGGGGTACGTACAGGGAATGGTGGTTAGATAAGTCAGAGCTACAACAGTGTGAAACTCTGCACTCCATTCCACATGCTTTATATATTACGTAATAGGAGTTTCCTGTAAACCTCATTTGAATTTAATGGTTTCAAGTAGAATAGTGACGTGCATGTCTATACCTGCGTAGGTGGTAACACCTGAAAAATTGTGACTGTCCACTTTTTGTAGCGAGGCTGCCCCCACTAATTCTATCATATGACTCATAAACTGGAGCTTGATTATACCCATACAGTCGGTAGGTGTTCTGTAAATACAAAGAATGCAGAAGCAACTCTGGGATCGGCTCCACGGACCGAGAACACCTGCGCAGCTTTCTATCACCTTTCATCACAGGCAGATTCCAGCAGTGCATGTTTTGACACTTTAGTTAATGTAAATTAATGAGTGCTGACGCAGACATAGCCTGGAGGCAGGGCTCGTGATTTGGGGTGTGGAGTGAGGGAGAAACATAGAGAGAGGATCAGGCCATGTGGAAGGGAGAGAGAACATGCAAATAGAAGAAGTATGTGATAAAGGGCAGGAGTAGCTTAACTCTTTGATGAATTGGTGCGTGAGGTTCAGTATGACGGTGTGGATTTAGATGGATGATTACGTGTGGTCAAGCCAGTGTATGATCACATTTGGCACAAGCATGTTGATGCATTTTAAAGGGCCAGTGTGTAGGATTTAGGGGAATATTTCGGCAGAAATTGAATTTAGTTTGAAAATATGAATCATGTGTTTGTTAACTTAGAATGAGCTGATTATAGCTACACAGGGAGCGGGTCCCTGTTTACTAAAATTGCTGTTGCACCACCATGTTTCTACAGTAGCCCAGAGCGGACAAACCAAACACTGGCTCTAGACAGGGACGTTCAATTTTTCATGTTTTTGCGTCAGCCACCATAGTTAGCAGCCTGTCTGCAACAAGAGCATGACAAAAAATTTGGTTTTATTTACACAAAACTGCTTTATTCAGTGTTTTTACTGGTTTAAATCACTTGGTGTGTTTGTTTTGGAGAGGAAAAGACCTCTGTGGATAATTTGGCTCCTGGTAAAACTGTCATGAATATCTGAATATTATGTTGTCAGAGAAAAAGGGCTAGCAGCCTGTCGGCGAGGAGCCAAACAGCACTGATTTTCAACATGAAATTGCTTTATCTGATGTTTTTAGCGGTTTTAATAACCTGGTCTGTTTGTTTTGGAGAGGAGGAGACCTCTGTGGTTAATTTAGCCCCCAGTAAAAACCTCCTGAACAATGAACATTCTAACCGGGAGAAGTCTTAGCTTGCTGCAATCTGTCGTCCTCACCGCTAGATGCCACTAAGTCCCCTTAATTCTTACATACTGCCCCTTTAAAGGAGGTCGTTAAAGTGCTTTAAGTATTTTTCCACAGGCAGAAACTGTAAATGTTTTCCATTCTTTTAAACTGTAGAATGGCCTTCTCTCCTTGATGATCCATGGCTGTCATTGTTCTCATACTTATCCAGTGCTTAATCTGATGTAAAACAAACTTCTAATGTCCTCGGTGAAGGTGAGGAGGACATGGGAAGTGATGGGCTAACTGAACTAACCCCCTGAAGCCTATAAAGGTGCTTACTCTTCCTTTCAGCTTTGGCCCCAAAAAAGGCAGGCGGAAACCGACACACCACAGTCTGAACTGCAGACAAACAGACACCAGTGAGGACAATGGCCCTGTTGCACAGACAAACACCAGCATCAATCAAATCCAATGAAATGGAAGCCCTCTCCTACTAAGCCCTATCAAAGGCCTGTGAGCCCCTGAGTCACTCTCATTGGCCTCTGACAAAGGCACTTAATCCAGTCACTTTGACCTCTCACATTATTAAGGGCCTCAGTGACCTTAATCCAATCAAAATGATTTACTAAAGCCCAGTAGCTGCCTCCTCTTTCCACTCACTACCCCTGCAATTTAGGCCCTGGGAGGGGAGGCAGTAGGAGAGATGTGGTGGCTTTTTGCACCACAATAGGGCTCGGATTGAGAACCCCTATCGTTAGCCACCTACTTGAGCTCAAGCCTCTTCTATCAACTGGCTCAGGAGTTTATTAAAAGCAATTGCCCTAAGTAACCTCCAACCCCCTGTGTTTGCATCAATCTTCTGCAAACTGGGAGACAGATTTAGATCCCCCACCCTCGACCTCTATGTTCAGTGCTCATTCTCAATTTTGATCTTATTTTTGAGTTAGCAAGAAGCAAAAAGAAAACATCTGCCCGACTATACAGGGCTCATTCCCTTTCTTTTTGAGAGTTACATCAGAAAATCAATACCATACATTTATATCTGTCTGTTAAATAGGAAGCAAAAACCAGCAGCAGGTTAACACTCAGACTGGAAACACGGGGACAAAATCTGCCTGCCAACACAGCGGGAATTTCGACAGCCTGAGCCCACAAATAGACCAGAACTGACGTACACCTGAAGGTTGTAATACATCACTGCAGAATTTAAGAGACAGAAAAATGTATTTAAAAAAACTAAATCTCAGTTTACAGTCTTGTGTAAGGCACTTCAGAGGATTGTACAGCAGAACAATCACAGGGGATTCCCTCCTAAAGAAAACTCCAACAAGACAGAACTCACTCATCCTATTTGTGTACATTATTTCACGCACACAGGCTGCTCAGAGCCTGTTCAGTCTGAAGTCTATTTAAACAAGGATGAATGAGCATAATGAATGATGTATGCATGGAGTGCCGCTTTTCTAATGCAAATATAAGACAGAGACAATATATAGGATTGTTAGTGGAAGAATTAGTCAGCATGGAGATACAATAAGTCACTTTCATTTTTCACTTGTAGTCTTTTTGCAGGTGGAACTTCTAGGAAATTACCAGAAACCGAAAAACAGGGGCAGCAGAGTCTAAAGACTGAGTCTAATCTTCTAGTAGATCTAAACGTAATGTAATATTTTCTGCAGAATGTATGTGTTGATGTCATGTGTCACATTTGTCCTTGGTTATGTCCTTTCTTGACAGCCCCTCACTCTTATAATTGAACTCTGGCCTATTTCTGTGCAAGTAGCACTATTGCAGATCTTACCAAGACACTGGTTTGGTTTGACCTTTCAAAAGCTTATTTGGAAAAGGTGAATGCGGTTGACTGCTTTGACATCTTTTAATCACAAGTGAGCCAAGTGAACGGTGCCAAATGAAAAACACCAGGAATCTTTCGGCGGAGTTGAAACACGAATGTTGGCGACCTGCGCTTGAGGTACACTGACAGGTTCCTTGCATCCAAAAAAAAAAAGCAGCATACGCACGTCTTATTAAAATCAACATGCATGCGTTGGCTGTGTAACATTACCTTTATCTAACACCGGCCCAAAAATGGCCAGGTTGTCATTGACCGTGGTGCAGTTCCAGCGTCGGCCTCTGAACTGATGCTGGCACTCCTGAATGCCAATCTTGACCCCCTCGGCTACACTGGGCATGATTTCCACGTAGTTCCGGCAGAAGCGTAGCTGCTTGGGCACCAGACCGGGGATGCTGCCACAGAGGATGGGTTGAGTGCCCAGTGACGAGTACTGGTGGCCCACTGCTAGTGACCTAAAAGGAGACAGGAAGTCACATTGTCAGTGCATCTTCATGCTTGTATCCTATCTGTCTATCTATCTGTCTGATGTATTGATTGAACACTACTCCAGTAGAGGACTAATTTCCCTCTGCAGGTGCAGTGTAATGTTATGTCTGAGTTTGATTGTGTATGTTTATTTGCTGTATCACATGCTACCATTAGGCATCCATCCTTTATCCCTTCAACTACCCTCTCTGCAGACACCTGGCCTTTGTGTGTATTGAAATTGCAGCCCTGCAACCACAGGAGCAGGCAGTGTTTCTGTCTGAGATGAAAGTCCACAGTGCATCGAGAGGTCTTCATAGACCTTAAGCTGACAACTTGGAAAACTACACCTTGTTATTAACTGTCCGCACACTTAACAGGCCTTCGGCTTAGGGTAATAAGAGTGCAAACCCAACATTGAAACTTCAGAGAGTGTATTAAGCGTAACACAGAACCCAACCCCCCCTTTTTCCTTTGAGGAAGGTATTCTGGGACACAACAAGTGCAAACTTGGTTCTCTGATTACATCTCTCTGTCTCATTCCCTTTATTGCTTTCTCTCTGTCTTTCTGTCTTTATTTTCTATGTCCTCTCAATTAGGACTTTTAGTAACTAGTAATCATAGAAATGGGATATCCATTGTATCGCTGCAGAGTGTGTAATTTAGCCAATTTTAAGAAACATCTTGCTGCACTGTGCTTGTACATGACCATCTGTTGGCATTTTCCACATCACAGAAAGCTTTATTGGCTCATACTAAAGGTGGGTAATTGGTAGAGCTCTTTGTTAAAAGACATGTTGTGTAAGCGTTATTGCAATTAAGATAAACTAAAGAAAAAAAAATCTAGAAATGCATGACCTGCTGACCTCAGCTGAGTTTCCATTGAAATGTCACCAAAATCAATATTTTGACTTCTTGATTATTTAATAGCAGAGTTCCTATTATCTTTGGCAAGTGCCCTGCAGAGTAGCAACAAAGTAGCTTGTTGGCAATCCACACCAGTCTACATTTCACCTCAACTGTCTATTAAAGACCGAACACTGGCAGCAGTACTCTGCTGATCCTCCCCTGAGTGATATGGGCCTGATAACAGTTACTGTAGCGGTTGCACAAAGGCAGAGCCAGGGCAGGTGTGCTGTCTTTTGCCGCTTAGTTAGCTCACTGTCTGCTGACCCGTTCACTGTTGTTCAAGGACTAATTGCTGATCACAACAAGATTACCAAAACTCCTGACACTGGCCTCAGGCTTCTTTCTTTCAAAGCTCACAGTCCAAGGAAAAGATCTCCCCGGCCAACTGACCGCTGGCTGACCACTTCTGATGGCAGCGAAACATGCGGACCCTGAATGCCTCCATTATAGGTCGAAATTTAAAGGCCGATTAAAATTTCATTTTCAATATTACGCTCTAACGTTGACTGATGTCAAAGTGTGTGTAGGCCGTCCGCTGATCCAGTGAGTGAACCATTATTTACCCCTGAGCAAATGTCAGAGTTGTGTGTCACACTGGTTTTAACGGAATTTCTCGCCTAATTTCTACAGACTAGACTCCTCTAGTTAATCATAAATGAGACACCCTGTAAGCGAGCGATGGCAAGTTGAAAATGACTCCAGAGGAAATCGCATTTGTCTGCAGTTTGTCTGCAACATCCATCAGTAAACAAGGGCGCTCCTGTTACACACTGACCTCTCTTTGGCCCTTGTCAGTCCGTGTACCCTGAAGCACATCTTTCCCGGCAGAAACCTGAGTCCACCTTAAACTGGTGCAGACTTTTGGTTTGTCTCAAACATGCAAAACAGACAGAGCTGAAACGCTAAGAAAACCACGTGCGCCAGGATCATCATTGTGAGATGTTTACTGGGGCTGAGGGGAGGTGGAAACAAGCGCTGCAGGCCTGCATTTTTTACAAGTCGTTGTCCCCTGTCAGTCTGCTCTTGAACCTCCCCTGCTTCCTTTTCCTCTACGGAGAAAAAAATGTGGTGTCTCTGAGGTTTCCATGGCATCTTCCATCAACCCCATCATTGACAAAGACTTTAGCATCAGTGAATGAGCAACGAGTGTATCTCAACAGCAGAAAACAGTGCAGATTAAAGGTCATGCAGGAGTTTCCTCTTGACCACAGTCTGTAATTAACCCTAATACTCATCAGGGCTACACCTTTGAAGGTATTTTTGTGTGAATTTCATGCAGGTCATATTCCTGAACCATCATGAGTCAATGTGCTTCGGTTGCTCCACTCATCAACGTCTCTGTGTCTGTCTCAGTGGGGCTGAGTAATCCACGCCACCTCTTCCTGTGTTAGGAAATGGCCCCAAAGAGGAGGCAGGGCATGTTCCACCAGGGATGATTTATGATTTTTTTAAAAAGAGCTATAGCATAAAGAGCAGCGTTTTTGGATGTTAGCTCTAACAAAGGCTTAAATACCGGTGTTGTGTGGATTTCAAGCATCTATTGAATGCTCTTGCTTTCATATTCTATCATTTCTGAGAAATCCATTCAACCCCCTCACACCAGCTGCCTTCTAAAGAAACTCATATTCAGTGTAACTGGTCAAAAAAGATGATTAACCAATGCTGTTCAGGTTTATGTTATCGAACAGACACTTTAGTGAAAACTGTTACAAATAAATACTTAAGTAAAGCATATATCATATTCAATTTTTGTCTCAGTACAGACTTTCCCCCTCTCATCTAAGTGTATCCAGCGCAGGTTTAATGCATATTTCAGCAAGCCCAAGCAGGGTACCTTAGAATTACCACTTTACTCGTGGGCCCTGGGGCCTTGGAGCCGACTTTGACATCAAGAGAATATGTTTGGGAGAAGGAATGTGCGGCAAGCTTTCACCTCCAGGTATTTATCTTCTAAGGTGGGGTGGACTAGGGAAGGGGGTGGCGGGGTGGAGGGTGCAGCCAGGCTATGTCATGGCAGGTCGAGTAGAGACAGACATGAACCTGTCTTAGAGCATATCCCTATCCTCTGAGACTACCGTGGCACAGAGGTGGAGTGTGACGCAGCTCCGATGGCCACTTGAAGTGAAGTTCAGCAGAGTCTGTCAGCAAAACATCACAGGTCGATTTTCACAGAGGCGAGAGCTCTCAGGTAGCAGACATGCTGTTTGGAAACACAGGGACAATGCAGCTGCGCTGAGCGCAATCCAAAAGGAACCACGTTATTTGACTTGGGATGAGTTGCCATGAAACCAAAAACACATCAGTAGCCTTACAAGAAAAAAAAACCCTCAGTATTACGTCAAGAATGTTCAACTCAAGGTGACTTCATGTGCTACTTCTGCAGTCAAAGAGCATTTGTACTATATCAGTAGGAGTGATACAGCAAACTTGCTCTCGCTGTGTTTACTTCTTTTACTTCTGTTACACTCTTCAATCAAAGACCTAACCCTCCCTCTGTAATCAAACCATCAACACACAAGTTTGCTATGACAGAATGGAAACCTGTCCTCCATTGTTTCATTCATAACTGGCTCCACAAAAAAAGAAATAAAAGATTGAATTCCGAGGTCATTCTTTACTCCATTTGCTTGCGTGTCAATCAGCAGAGCTAAAACCTGGCAACACGCACGCTGGCATCGACTTAAAATGTGCAAAACATGATCATATCAGATGATAAAACACAAAATATACAGAGCATCTAGTCAGTTGGAAGAGCATCCCATGCACCAACAAGACTTTACAGATTTGGGTCAGTTTTTTTCCACCCACTGTTATATCAGGATTTCCTTCCAGCTGTGTGTGTAATTAGTTTCTCATCAGTATTAGCACCAGCAGGGGCCCCATTAAGGGAGGCAGAGTACACCCAGTATCCAAGCAAATATAGTATTATTAGAATTATTCTTTTTTTAAAATAAAACACACATCAGTTGTTATTTTAGAGACATTTGTGATTGGTGTGTGTAGCTGATGGATCAGTTGAACATTATGAAACCTGACACAGAAAACTGAATGTAAAAAAAAAAATATATATAATGTAAAGAATAGTGCTAATTAGTGATGTTTGCCAGTGTGTTGAATATAAGGAATAACGAGGCTGCTGCAGCATTCATTTACAATTTCTTTGGTGCACAATCTGCAATAAATAAATGCAAGAAAAGGCATCAAATTATGATTTTTTAAGATATTTGGAAAGTGAGGAAACTGATGAGAATATAAATCAGCAGCAAATGTTGCTATCACACATCAACCTGCTGAATTTGCTCATTAAGCCTTCAGTTAAAAGTGAAACAATTGTCCCAAGACTGTCAAGAAAAAACAAATTATTCTATATCAGATATTGCACTGATCATCCTCATAACATTACAACAATAATACAAATTACA
>JAPZEB010000004.1:19981109-20001539 GCA_029783705.1 Chaetodon striatus
CATAGACTATACAGAATGTTTTATATCATCAGTGTGTCCCAGACATTAAGGTTAAACCCTGGGCAAGATTTCATACTTGTTCTCTGCCACTTTGACCCCCCAAATACACAAACGAGTGGACGCGCGCGCGCACAAACATGCACCAAAACACACACACAATCGCAAGCACACAAACTTTGCACCTGCTGCACTCTGAATATGAAAATTGCCCTCACTCAAATTGCATCGTCCATGCTGCAAATGTCGGATCCATAGTAATAAAAAGAAACATGTGGGTAGAAATATGTTTTTTTCGTTGCTAAATATTTGTCCCCTGCTCCAGAGTTTAAATCAAAAGCGTGTTTTTTAATGACATGAATACTCTATTCTGGGTCTCAAGCCATGCTTTGCACCTCTGAGAGTGAACACTCATGTCAAACCTCTTACACCATCAGTGCACCTAAATGTTCCGCTGCTGAAATCACAACTCAAACTGGCGCAAACGGATCATCTAATATGTTCCCAAAAAAAAAAAAAAATGTCGCCATTTGTTCTTGGAATATAATGAAAATAAAACTTACCACCAGATGGGATAACTTGCCATGACATGCGTGAGCCCCCAGAGCAGCAGGAAACATCCAAGGTATATCATCCTTAAAGTTTCGCTAAAACTTCTCCAGCAGAAAGAGCCACATGCGCGCTCACACGCGCACTGAGGTTTTAACTGAAGATTTTAAAAAACTGCACTGTTGGATTTTTTTTTTTTTTAATTTCTATCCTCCCAAAAAAAGGGGGGGAAATCTTCAGAGGGAGAATCTATCTTTCGCGACTACTCGTGGCAGAACTCGGGAGCCAAATATTAAAAGTTAAAAGCTGCTTGCTTTTTTAGGACCCAATCAGCAGGTATTGCCAAAGGGGGAATTCTGATGATATGTTCCCTCTGTTGCAGAGTCAGGCAGTTTGAACTCAGACAACAGAACGAGCTAATTTTAAGATGTGTTTTAGTGCTCATTGAGAATTGGTCGCATTAGCATGCAGTGTGTGTGATATATAATGTTGTTTAAAGGAGAGAGGGAGGGTCTGAGGGGTTTTAAATAGACATCGGAACCCCTGTGGATTGCGTAGCTATAACAACCTGTCCGGATTTCACTCCCTGGCTTGAAGCTTCTAAAATGCAGAAATAAATATGTGTGAATTGCTTGAGACCATTATTAAGGTCTGCGGTGCTTTATTTGTGCCTGTTTGCCATGAATGTAAAATTAGAAGCTGAGAAGTTTTCCTACAGTGAGCTGAATACATCTAGACTTCACTGATAAATTGCTTTTCGATTTTTCCCAAAGAAATCCTTCATGATCTGACCACTTATTGCGTTTATTTACTCATTAATATGTTAAATAAAAACGAAAATCTTTCTTTCTACATTTGATGTTCTCTTAAATTATACAAAAATGGCAAAAACAGTAATGCTCTTGCAATCATAAATCATCCCGAGCTGCATATTTTCAGTATAAATCAAGGTGTGGTGGTTTTACTTCCTGCTCTAACTGTCCCGTGTCCACGGATTGAAGAGCCCAACTTTGAAGCAGCCTTCATGATGAGCTGTCAGACTGTTTATCCCAACGAAAATAGTCGATCAAATTGGCCGCAGCGCTGAGTTTAAATGGCAGACTGTCTGTTTCCCTTTCTCAGTGTCAAGTGGCTGTTGATAGCAGGTCTAATAGGAGGTGTCTGCATTTACAGGCTCTGGTGCCTACCTGGAGATGAGAAAAGAAACTGTCCTAGTTGTGCAACACCAGTGACTAATGTGCTGCTATGGAGGGAACAATGAGACAGTTTCTAAATTTACAGCAAGAGATTAAATCAGTTGTCGCCCTCTCTTGATAACTAAATATTTTTACAGTTATTTTCACTCATTTTTAGTCCCTACATGTTGCTGTTCAGAGAACTATAGTACAAATATAATAATGCTGGTTATTTAATTACACAAAATAATATCAAATGAATGTTTCAGTGGGATTTTGGTGCAGATTGTTGCTTTAAGGGACTGAAAAATAAAATATGTTAGCCAGAGGGAGATAATCGGAAATAAATGTGCATATTTTGTAAGCTGTTGTGCTGTGTTTCCTTTTTTTTAATATTGCTGTTTAAGAAGCATTTAGTAGCCACACATTGACAGTAAATGACATACAGCTCTTTCATCCTGCCAAATAGTGGGCTGTGTATTATTATTTTTTTTTTTGGCAATTGTAACCATTTTCCTTTAGCTAATTAAAAAAAAAGAAATTAATTTGATACCATTTTTATTGAAATAAATATTAAGTTTTATTTGCTCGGATTCAACTTTTTTTCTGTGAGTTTTTGTCTAAGTTGACTTCTCCGAGCTAATTTGGGCATCTTCATCTAGCTGTGTTTGGGCTACATCATTTATTCTGTCAAATTTGTCCTTGTTGTCTAATTTCCAAAAAGCCCTCACATGCTCAACTTTAATGACTCGCCTATGTGAGACCAAACATGGTGCACATGCCCCGAAGCCTAAAGATTTTGGCGCCATCTAGTGGATGTTATTGCGCACTGCGACCCTGGCAGAGACTGGAGTAACACTGCCAATTAAACCTTCACATTACAGTCAGAAATGAGACTGTGGCACGCCATCTATATGTCTGCTTTTCACACCCAGTGGTGGAAAGTAAAGCAAACTACTTTCTTTGAGTATTTCCAATTTATGCTTCTTTATACTTCAAATTTACTGTATGTAAATATGACACAGGGAAATATTTCATTTTTAGCGTACTTACATTTATTTGACAGCCATAGTTACTAGGTGCTCCGCAGATTTTACATGATTACTTAAAAAAACAGTGAAAATTAGGCCTCCCAGATCAGCTACAATTTTAAAAAGCTGCTTACAGGTTTATGCATCAATAATAATAGTCCCATGTGCAATATCTAGTAATATAACGATGACAGGATGTGCATAATGGGTACTGAAAAAAACAAAACAAAACCTTAAAGGTCCCATATTGTGAAAAAACAAACAATACACAGAGAACTGTACACAGTGCTTATTCAGAAACTGTGGCTCCAAATGAGCTGTCAGGACCTCTGTAAAGTTGTGATGTCACAACTACACTCTATAGACTGTTTCAAACTTACCACAGTTGCATTCTTAATGGGTCCCTTTGTATTTCCAGTTGGAATGTTTTGCAGTGTATGTGAGTAACATAGGCTGACAGGAAGTAGACACGGGCCCAAGCAACTTAAGTGAAACAGTCTTAAAAGGTACAAAGTGCCACGACAGCGCTGCTGCAGTCGTTCCCCTTGTTGCAACGACAGCGCAGAGAAGCCGAGCACAGATGTGGGAGACCCAGAACAACACATTCTCGCTCTGACCTCGTCACATATTGTCATTTGGTCATGGACTTTCCACATCAACATACGACGTGCAAAGCACCCTGGGTGTGTTGGTTGTTGATGTTCTGGGACGCCGTGTCAAGTTCTGCCTGCTACATGCATTGTCTTCTTTTAAGATACACTTCTGTTGTATAATTTCCATTCAGTCTCTTTCATAATAAATGCACTGTGTCTGTACAACACTGCAAATTGATGTGTTTTTCCTTCAACACCAAAAGCACGTGGTTGGGTTTATAAAAACAGAACAGGGTTTGGCTTTACAACCAGATGGGAAGTGCACACTGGCCTCCTGAGTGAAAGTCGGTGGTTGTTGGACCCATCCACTTCCGCTCACACCCACCTGACTTGGCCTTTCGCCCCCTCAACTTACATTGTTGTCCCACTGTGTTTCCCCCTGACACCGCCGGGTGCAATTTGCTGTGTGTCATGCTGATGTAAAAGTACAGCTTTTTTCGTTGGTGTCTGACGCTGGAGGTCACCGTCCAAGTGCCGATATTCAACGACTTTGGAGTGAGGCCAGGTTGCCCAGAAACACTGACTAATCAGGGCAGACTGGGCTTTTTTTTTGTGAGGGGGGCTTAAAGACACAGGTATTACAACATATATTTCAGCTACAGTGTAAATACAGGTGTATTCGGGCAGACAGTATGAGAAAAATAAATTGTTTTTGAACTTTCAAGCCAATAAACATGTTCTAGCAGAAACCCAATGAACAAGCATGAACCGGAAAAAAAGCATAATATGGGACCTTTAAGTACATCACAGTGATAACACTGTCTACTTCTACTCAAATCAAATTCTGAATCCAAGACTTACTTTTAATGGCATATTTTTTATACTGTGGTGCTGCTACTTTTACTAAGCACGAGGCCTGAACACGTCTTTCACCACTGCTCATCATCCTCATCCACAAGGATGTCGTCATTATTGCCTATTCCAACAAAATTAGAGTCAGCAGTCCAGTAATGAAACTGATGATCAGTGAAGGAACAGTTATAGCAGCGGAGATAGGAATACTTGTGATCATATTACTGAATCAACGGCTACAAATAATTTCATTATGACTTCTTCTACTACTCATCATCATCATCATCGAGTAAATATTTGCTCTATAATGACTAATTCAGACTGAACTTCCATACCTAGAGAGAGTGAGTGGAGAGCTGCACAGAGGAGTTTGGGCAGCTGCAGAGGGGGAAATCTGGAAGTTATAGAGCAGCTATGAACTGGGCCTTTTTTTTCTCCCCAGTAGCTGTCAGCACTGGCACAGAGGCCAAGTCAGCCAGGGTGTTAAATGCATGTGAAAAATGTGATGCCTGTTCAGCTTATGGCTACTGACTGTAGATCATTAAGTCCAACAAGAGATTTAATAAGTGCTAAAATGTGCGTAAAACCTGTTTAACTTCTGCCTACTATAAAAATCAGCCCAGTTATATTTTTTATGAAGTGGTCACACAGTGAAAGCACTTTCCCTGAGAAATCTAGTTATCTATATGTTTTCTTTAATCTCCATCAACATGTTTCCCACCGTGCTGTCCCTGCAGTCCATCTATCCAGGCCTTCCCTCCCGAGCAAACAGAAGGACATCATGGCACGTCCGCGTGCCCATGGTGACCTCACTGTGATGGTGATGTCATTTAGCAAAGTGTCTTAGCAGCGAGTCATGTCCGACAAGTGAGTCTTGTCATTGCCCTGCATCACAGGCCTCAGTCAGACTCCCTCTGTCTGACAGAACACAGCTACACTAACATCATGTAGAACAAAAATATTGAACTAATCACATTTTCATGACTTCACTGACTTTTCCATGAATATTTTCCTCATGTGCCATGAAGCTGTTAACGCTCATTTGTGCATTCAAGTGTCTTAATAAGATGCAACATGCAAAGAAAATTTTCATTTAACCGCAGCTTCTGCACGTAACAATTTAACGTCCTTATTGTGTACAAATGTGATGACACCACTAGATGTCAGCATTGTAATGGAATTATAATATGTATCGTCACTGCTGAGCTTAAAAACAGAGAAAAATCTAATTTTTAGGCACATCTGGTCCATATATATTATATATTTTGTACAACTTTTTTTTTTAAATTTTTTTATAGCTCCTTTAAACAGAGTGGCAATTTAAGAAGTTTAATAAAGTCCAGATGCACCAGAACAACTCTTAGAAACAATAAAATTATCAAAATAAAATCAAATTATATTCATAGGATCAAACAGAAAACAAACAGTTATTAAATATATGTATATATGTGTAAAATAGAATTAAAATATCAAAAGTAATAGACTGGAAATACACATACTACAGTCTAATTTTATTGATTTTTAATTTATTCTCCAAGAAAACGTGTTTGTGCTCAATATCAATTCATATGCAACAAATTAATATTGTGTAGTTTATTTATATCTAGGAGTTTTTTTTTCAAGTGGCAGGCTTAGTCTCATATTGAGTCAAACTTGCTCTATTGTTGGTTATTTAGAAATGGATGTGTATAAATATTTTAAGTGTGGTCGGTTTTTGATGCTATTTTGTTCAAGCAAACATGCAAGAAGAAATACATAGGCGAACCACTGTGACAGTCTATTCTGATATTTCTCAGAATTCAATATCCAGTCTAATCCACTCTGCTGCGTCTGCTAAATGTTCATTTTTGGTAGATGATCATCAGTTACAAACTCAGATGTTCAGTACACAGAGAGAAGATGATTGAAAGCAGACCAAAAGCACTTGTAAACAACGACTCTTGATTCTGTTTTAGTTACAGCCCTTCCGAGGGAAAGGGAGGAGTGTCGGGACACACCCCGCGAGCTCACACCTGGAAACAACTCATCACTTTCCCTTGTACTTCTCTGTTGGTCTCCAGACATGGGAAACAAAGCAAAAGAGTCTGTGTCTGCTTTGACTTTATCTTCAGGATGGGCATTACCACAGGCGTTGACGTCCCTATCTCTCCTCTCGCCTCTTAGTAATACAGGGTGTAAAAAGGCCTCTGATAAGAGAAATCTTGGGAGATAACTTCCAAATCTTAATGTAAACGGTCTTTGTAGTCGCTGAGGTCAGATTGGATTCTTTTGAGCTCAGAACACACATGTCATTTGTTTGTACCGTATGTTAGCAGAACACCACTTCTGCTGCAAATTGAGCAACAACTGAAATTTTACATCTAATAAATAGTTGGAGAAACATTCCAAATGCAGTTCAGTCAGGAACACTTTAGTTGAAGAAAACTTAATTTCCATTTGCAGTATTATATTTGGCAGTATGGCTCTGTTCTGGGGCCCCTCTGCTTTTCCTCTGGCCTATGCAGAAAGCCTCTTCCACGTGTCTATGTGGAAAGCCTACACCTCTCTGCCCGTCCATGCGCTTACATGGAAAGCCTTAAGGCAGAAAGAGCACATCTCTTTGCCCTTCCACGTGCAAACAAAGAAAGCCGTAGGCAGAGAGCAAACCTCCCTGCCCTTCCATGCGCCTACATGGAAAGCCTAAGGTAACAGAGCAGCAGCAAAGACCCCCCCGGAACATATCAGAGCAGCATCAATGACAAACAGAAATGATATTGATAAGTCAGACACAGCGTAAAAAGGAGGAGCTGGGGTGGAGGCGGGCTGCAAAGCGGCTTGCAGAGGAAGCAGCAACAGTAGGCAGGCCAGTTAAAATAGGGCGCCATGAATGAGATTCGCACATTGGTTGCATAGAAAGGGATCATGTGATCCATCAGCTGCTCCATCAGTTGACTGGACTGTTTAAAATCAGCTGATGTAGCAGGGGTGTGAGCTAAGCTTGATATAATGTCCTGCCTGAACTAACACTATGCTCAACATGCATCCAATAGCACCCAAAGGAGTCATTGACGAATATGAAAATTACGACGGCCATCACATCCCATTTCTTTCAAAGCCACCAGATCTTCCGGTTGAGATTTTAGACTGGTGTGTTGGATAAAAGTCTTTCTCACCATCATAAAAACACTAGCTGAAGCTTGAATAGATTTTGCTGATTGAAACAGAGAGCTACGTTAATCTTATTGTGATGTAAAAAAGTGCTTTGAAGATAAATGAGATGAGATAATTCAAATCAAAAGAGAATTGAGAATTATCTGCATGAAAACAGATTTGATGCTTTTGAAATATTTGACCTAAAGATAGCATGGAGATAGAGAATAGTAAAGGACTGAGGACTGATCCCTGTGGTACTCCATGACTGTAATTGAGGATTTAAGGTTCCCTACAGTGACACAAATGTCCTCTCAAAGACATAGAAAAAAAAAAAAAATCTAAAATAGTATCTCATAAAGCTACCTAGTCTTTCAGGCCTTCAGTTAAAATCAAGTGGTCAACTGAATCAAAAGCTGCAGTAAGATCTAAAAGCAATAAAACAGATGTCTGGTTTGGTTTCAATCCTTTAATTTAAAGTTGTCACAACTAATATCTGAGGCCATGAGAAGCAAAAAGTTGCGCCTGAAGGCCTAAAATCATTCTCTCTGTCTGCATATGTAGCCTGTTAAGTCTCATTCAGTCTATAACTGAAGTCTTAAACTGTTTTGGGAGCCTTTGGTCATAAGGTTTCTCCTCAGAGGGACTCAGATAGTTGTGTTAGCGCTGAGGTCACACATTAAGCAAGCGGGATGAAACTCCGGAGGCCAGAAAACAAGAAGAGACAACGCAGCTTTAATTACAGGAACAGCCCTGTGTGTCATATCAGGGTGCAGTGTTTTTTATCAACTGCTGAGAAAGAGAGAACACGAGGCTCCATATCTCCACCTTCTTTTCGTCTCTTCTTCTTCTCTGGTCTTTTGCACGAAATGACACTTTTTTTTTTTTTCTCAGGGTCATCCGAGGTCGCAATCAGCTGAGAGGGAGGCTGCGCCGACTGCAGCTGCTCAGCTGGACCCTGTCTTGTTTCATTAACGCTAAGTAAAGCAGATCATACCATTCCATCAACACCACCTGCTGGTCAAGAGCACGACCCATTCACTATACGTCTACCATATCGTCTGTCTTCGTACAGCAACCTGTACTTTCCTGGCTCCGACTCTCCACATGTCACTACTTTTACTGTTGAGACTGTGTTGTGTCATTGTAGATGCTTTCTCCAGTGAGACGAAGTGAACCTGGATGAATGGCCGTGTTTGTTCATGGGCAAATAGTAAAATTGCGGTTCTGTAAACACCATTCCAGCAGGGTGTTTCACAGGTTGCTGGGAGACCAAAGAGTGAATCCTATCATGTGGCTTTGGCAATAAAAAACTAGTAGACTGTGGTTTGATATTAAGATGAGATATTAATGTCACTGTTTGCCAGACAGGAAATGTAACTGATGCTTGAATGAGCAAAGCTGTTGGCCGCCAACGGGATGAAAATGCTAATAAAATAAACCAAAAGATGCCTCTGGAAAGATAATTTCTCTAATGTCACACCAAACTAAGGTTAAATGATCGCTTTTGGAAGATCGTGTTTACAACCAACAATTTCACCTTGCATACGTATTTAATTTTTCCTCCCACAGTTACACAGCAGCAGCAGCAGCAGCTTAGATGTGCCTACTTAAAAACCTCCAAGAACGGACAAGCCGCCACATGCTCACATACAATTTGGCTCAAGTGTGTCATAACACTTCACTAGAAAATGTGCATGGACCATGGGTTACATGCCACAAATGAAGAACCAGGATTAGGTTCCACTAAGGTGTTTTTTGATAGCAAGGTGCTCCTTCTTTAAACTGCAGCTACTGTTTTGGTTTCTGCACAGACGGTAAGTCCCAGAAGCAATAACTGTAATTCTAAGCTTCGAAGGCTTATTTTAGTGGTATCTTTTCTTCATTTAGTTACCTTTTTGTTGGGAACTGAGATAGGTTTTCTTGCTCATTGCTCCCCTTTAACCTCTTTTTAAATGAATCCATGAGCAATATTTGATTTATTTTCTCTCAGGGATGCAATCAAACCAACACAGAAGGTTGACAGCGCTTTCACTGAGGTTTCAAAAACAACAGCTACCTCTTCAGCCCCTGAGGACGGACTTTTCCTGAATCCTGAATCCTGAGAACTGCTGCACATGGTGCACCCGACGCCTGAAACAGCAGAGTGGCGCAGACGCACCGTCAGCCTCCAAACCTAAGCCACAAATTATGTCTGGTACATGGAAAAGATCATGTGGCCCTGCAGCGGAGTAGGAATGGTGAGAACGAGGAGTTTGGTGGTAACTGGGTTGGGATTGGACGGATACGATTTACATTCCTCTCCAGGGATGTGATATCAAGACAAGGTCAGACCAAGGCTAATACATAAGACTCTGAGGAGAGGGAGGGGGAATCTAATCTTTGCTCTTTACTCAAAATGACTTTTTTTATGCAGAATACAATACCATATTTTATGTTAACTCTGCCTGTTGCATAACTTTATGTGAGATACAATCTGTCTTGCATTATATTAATTACCTACGTCTAGATCTCTTTATTTGTCTAATTTATACGGACATGCAGCAGATGCCGTGCACGCAGTGTTTGTCAGACATATAAACTGTACGTTGAAATGTTTTGAATGCATTTTAAGAGATTTTTTAAGGAGTTCCTTTCAAGGAAATACCTCAAACTCCATCAACGTCCCATAGCACATTCCATCTCATTTGAATAGCCGGTGCACAGACTAACCTCAATGCCCAGAGGAACCTCATTGTAATTGCAAAAGAAATGTAACACTGCAGGCTAACACTCTAATCTGAACTGAGTATTCTGGTCACACTTGGAGCTGAAACAAAGTTGACTTCTTCTACACCGTTACTTAAGAGTGACTTTCTCATGGATATCTGATACGATAGTTTCAAAAGGATCTCTAATGTTTACGCCTAAAATGTGTTTTGGTCATTTAGATATGCATGTTAGCGTCTGAGAGAGATGTAGAACGGGAAGGTAGTATCCACAACAGCAGGGAGGGAAAAATATCCTGACAGCCTAAAGAGATTAGTGTCTATTACCAAACAAATTTCTGCTACCACCTACAACACTTATGACAGCCCTCAGTTCAACCCTCATAGGAGCCTTGGTTTAAAAACCACACGCTTTTGTCCTCATGGCCGCGTTCCCTCGACACCAGAATGAAACAAGCTCTGTTTTCTTGGTTGCCGGGTCTGAGAAGAGGGGGCGAGTGTGTTTTAAGAAGGGTGTGGGAATCAATTATCCCACTCAAGAGACATGCAGGACCAGTGGGTATTGCTCGGGATTAGTGTCCATTCTTGTCATGTACTGACAAACCCTCCCGCTGATCTCCTTAAAACCAGGTGTTATTAAGAAGCACGGCCCTCACTGGGGGCCTATAGGCTTTTGAATAACTGCCCTTCAGGAATGACTGACAAGCTTTTAATGTTAAAAAAAGTGCATTCCTGTGCTTTCATGTGCTCACCTGTGTGAATTGTTCAAATGATATTGAGCATGAGTTGAAAGTGAAATCATGCAAACAGCAAATTCATAAAACTTAGCTGTGACTGCCTCGACTAATCCTGTTACACAAGTACACACCTATCATCTGGTGTGAAAAAATTAAGCAGCATTTCATTTTGATTTTTAAGAAATAGTTTGACATTTTGGGAAGTACACTTTGAAGCTACAGCCAGGAGTCAATTAGCTTAGCTTAGCGCAAAGATGGAAACTGGGAAACAGTTAGCTTGGATCTGTTTGAACAAAAACAAAATGTGCCTACCAACACCTCTAAAGCTATACCATGTTTAAGCTTAAGATGTCATGTTTAACAAAAAGTGTAAAGCGTAAGAACGCAAATTTGCCATTTACTGGGGGTTATGTGCAGGACTATTTCTTTGCTCTGAGTAGTTGCCAGCAGCTAGCGGAGACTATGACTTACAGCGTCAGACACAAAAAAGAAAAAAAAAGTCCTTTCACGTCGACATGATCCACGGCTGGTTGCGTTATTGTTTAATGTGATGGGACAACAACGGAAATTAAGGGGACCAGAAGTCCCAGTGGACAGGGAGGCTGGCTGGGTCGGACTTTTACCTGGGAGACCGGTGTTTGCTTCCCATTTGAATGTAAAGCCTGACCCTGCTCTTTTTTCTCAAACCCAACCACGTGCTTTTGTTGCCTAAACCCAACCACGTGTGTGTTGGCTAAATGTAACCACGTGCGTTTGTTGTTTAAAGAAAAAAAACGTCAGTTCATGGTGTTGTACCAAAATAGTGCATTTATTTTATTTTTATTTTTTTATTTATATAAGAGACTGTATGCCAATGGTAAATTTCCTGTGAAAACAGAGGTGTATTTTGAAAACAGACAACGCGCGTAATAGACAAAAGTTGACACGGCATCCCACAACATCAACAACCAATGCATCCAAGGTACTTTGTGCGTCATACCTCGACATAGAAAGTCCATGACCAGATGTCAATATGTGATGAGGCTGGAGCGAGAATGTCTTGGTGGAGACGTCTTAAAGGCTTTAAAGGCTTTAAAGGCTACACGTGCAGATGCACAAAATGTTTTCAGGCCCTCCAGTGCACGTGTTTATGTCTCTGACATCTTCAGACATCAGCCCTGACCTACGTGGTCTTACAGACATACATGAACACTGCAGTATGTGGTGGTGGTATATTGTGTTACATTACATGGCGGCTCCACGCAAACAGTGCCAATGGAAAGTCAGTTAGGCTGATGTGGTGGACACGCAAATTCCCTGGTTCAATGACGTCATGAAACGTGTGGTGATTAATGTAACGACCACATAGGTAGTACAAAGAGTGAGTCCACGTAGGGAAGAAGTCAGGGTTTTTTGAATGGGTCAACAAACACTGGACTTTCACCTGGAGGCTGCTGTTCATGTCCCATGTGAAACTAATAGTAAACACTGACTTCTTTTAATGTAACATACTCATGTCCTTTAGGTATTTATGTAATGTATGTCACTTTATGACATACTTACATAACAAGCGCAATTATTTTGACTGAAAACACAATCTTTTTCAAAACGTAACAAAATAGTTTTGGTGCCTAAACCACAACATGTTGCCACCACCACGAACCGCAAGTTCAGAGGTAGTGGTCTAACCACGTATTTCATGAATTCACATTGGTCCTGACCTCTTCATCTATAATATTTTGACAAAGTATGGATTTGTTCATAATTCTGGGAAATGCACTTATTCACTTTCTTGCTGAGAATTAGATGAGCAGAACAGCGCCACTCTTGTGTCTGGAACAAAACCTTACATGGACAATAAACTGTGCCTGGACAAGAAATAGTCCCATGTGTTACCCCCAAATTTAAGTTTTACACTTAAGTTTTTGATCAGATCAAAGAAATGAGATACAGTTTGTTAATTAGTGAGTTTTACAGCTGCTGGTAGGTGGAAGGAGCAAGGCTAGCTGTTTCCACTTGTTCCCAGTCTTCATGCTAAGCTGAGCTAACTGGCTGCTGGCTGTAGCCTTTTATTCAACAGACAAATATGACAGTGGTATCAATCTTCTCATTTTACTGTGGCCTGAAAGTGAATACGCTAAATGTTTGCTTTAAAATAACCATCCACAATGCAGCAAGTCAACCTGTCATGTTCACTTATACTCAGATAACACACCATGCAAAAGCTGAATAACTGGTGATCTGTTGACGGGAGTGATCATAATAGATCCAGTATCATGTGAAACATGCAACCATAAATTATCAAGCTTGCTCACTTTAATCTCTAATTCGAGGTGCTATTTTGTTTACACACAGTAAGTAGAAACTTGGCTCCGTGAAGCCACTTGGACCATCTGTGGCTGTTTGTGATCTGCGGTGAACGGGCTGGATATTGTTTGAGATTGGGAATGAATAGACTTCATCCCGAATCCTGGCAGGAGCGCTCCCCAGGTGTAGCTGAGAAAACCTGGACCCTTCCCAAGTTCAGATACCTCTCTCTCTTTACGTGCCAGAAATGAAGGTGTGTGCGGACACAAAAGATGTCAGGTGGTAGCTGAGCCACTGAAAGGTGTTTACACAGGAGTTAAGTAGGGTTGTCCCTGACTAAAGACATTCTCAGCTGGCAAACAGTTGGTGGATATTATTTACAAATCAAGAGGTCAACTCAGTCAACAAATCTGTAAAACCGCCTCTTATATTATGGCTGTCATGCTTAAGAATAAACCTGTTAATATTGCTGTCATGTCAGTGAAATGTTCCTGGGAATTACTGTCATTTAACCGTCTATGTTTTCAGATAATACACGCAACAAAACAAATATTAACCTCAGTCCTTCAGTTAACTTTATCTGTGAAGGAATCCATTGTCTCAAGCTTCATGCATTAATCCTGTAACAACCCTGTAACTTTCTATTACAAGTGAGTCAACAGTGTTCGCATGTTAGAGAATCTTTTCTGTGACAATAACTAAACGTTTTGGTAATCTCCAAATCTTATGCAATCAAATGCGTAGGAAGAGTAAATATTTTTCAAGAGCAGGCCTGCCAAAGCGTTCACATTACTTGACAGAATGACTGATAGTTTGCCAATTGATTTACGGTGCTCAATATGATATTTTGCAAAGTGATTAAAGGTTTCGTCTTCAGCTCTTGCGAAACCGCCTACAGTTATATTTGCGGACAAATTTGCTTTCTTCATTGTGAACTGCGGGTGAACTCACAGTTTAGGAGAAGTGATCGCTGTGCCTTGCAAAAGGCAAGACCAGACTGATATTTAACTTCAACAGGCAATCGTTAACCAAAAATCTACTAAACAGGGAGCTCTTTCTGCAGTTTATGATGACTTTTTGACTGATGAAATCACCACAGGCGTGACGATATAAAGGGCTTATAGATAAACTAGTTTTATAATGTAAACTCTGGAACAAAACTTTGAAAGAATTTTGACTGTAAACCTTTTAATACAATGCAGCAGTGGTGTAAAGAGTGTTAAGATAAAGTATTAAGATCATTAACTTAAGTAAAAATGGCAATGCTACAATATACTTTCATTACAAATACAAATCCTGTGTTTTAAACCGTACTTTCTTACTTGACTAAAAAAACAGAGGTACTTATTATGCAGCAAAATGGCCCCTGTGAGTGAGGACATGTTTACTGTAGCTGGTTCAGGTGAAACTAATTTTACTTGTTAATATAACTTGACAGTTAAATGTTTAACAAAATGCATCATAATTTCGGCCCAGTCGCCAGATGAAAATGTTGGTATTGGACTTTTCTGCAAACCATGAATACATTACATTGGCATGTTTCATATGTATCGTATCAACATTTTTACAGGGACACAATTTAAAAGCTTACACTGTCATCAGGAGGTGTCTGGTGTGTCAGCTGGGTGAGACGCCTGCCAAGTTTAGACCACCAACAAACAACAAAAAAGGTTTTTTTTTCAGCCAGTCATTGCTGCATTTCCAGCAGCCCCAAATGTAGGTGTTTTTAGGGACCCATTGTTGTGTTTCCTGCGGCTTTTTAGCCCAGAATGTAAGTGTTTTTCAGGGACCCATGGCTGTATTTCCTGTGGCTTTTCAGCCCCTAAATGTGAGTGTTTTTTTAGGGTCCCATGGCTTTATTTCCTGTGGCTTAGCCCCAAATGTGGGTGTTTTTTAGTGTCCCATGCCTGTGTTTCCTGTGGCTTAGCCCCAAATGTTGGTGTTTTTTAGGGTCCCATGCCTGTATTTCCTGTGGCTTTCTAGCCTCAAATGTGAGTGTTTTTCAGGGACCCATGGTGATATTTCCTGTAGCTTTTCAGCTCCTAAATAAAGGTGTTTTTTAGGGACCCATAATTGTATTTCCTGTGACTTTTTAGCCAAAAATGTGAATGTTTTTAGGGACCCATAGCTCTATTTCTTGTGGCTTTTCACCCCTAAATGTAGGTGTTTTTAAGGACCCGTGGCTGTATTTCCTGTGGCTTTATAGCCCCACATGTGGGTGTTATTTAAGTTACCAGTGGCTGTGTTTCCAGCAGCTTTTTAGCCCCAAATGTGGGTGTTTTTTAGAGACCCATGGCTGGTTTTACAGCGGTGATAGTGACATGGAAAGCAGTTGTTTTTCACCAAGACATTTCTGTATGTCCAGGTAGGATTGTGCGCCCCAAAACTGGGTAATTTAGCCAAAACACGATCTTTTCCTAACCTTAACTAAGTGGTTTTTGTGCTTAAACCTAACTACACATTACCTACAGCGTTTTTAAACATGAAGTTTCAATGTCTTTGCAACATATGGACAGATTTAACATATTCATGGTTTGCAGAAACATAAAATGAGAACTGTTTTCTGGTTGCATACTTTATAAGCCTATCATATGTTCCTGTGTATCTGCAAAGTGACTTGTAACTCCAGCTGCCACATAACTGTGGTGGAGTAAAATGTACAGTATTGCCCTCTTAAAGTTTGTGAAGTAGAAGTACAAAGCACATGTGGAAATAGTTCATTCAATCAACGGCTACATGAATCAAAACTTTAGAGTGACCATCTTCCTCAGCAGATGGTGTCGCCCTGATGTTATGCTTGTTTTGTTGCATATGTCAAAACTCTACTTAAGTGCAATACTTCAGTAAGTAAATGTACTTAGTTACTTTCCACCGCTGTACAAAAATGAACTATTTTAAAAAGTCTTGCGACAACATCTTTTTTTAGTCAGTATGGACTTACACTTCATTATAGTGCAGCAGACTGGTATTACTGTATTATCCTGCTTTTGCTGGATTATACAAATGCAGGGTTTGCCATTCTGGAAATAAACTGTCACTGACTGATGGTAAACAAGAATTTGATCATATACAGGCCAGCTCAGGCTGACCTCAGTCTGCACAAACAGCGTGCTTAAAACAGCCACAGAGGAGAAACTGTCATGCCAATCATAAATGAGAAGATTTATCTGCCTGAAACCTGAGAGTGAATTGTGAATCAGCTCAGCTCCCTGTATGTATTGCCATATTACTCTCTCTCCCCCTCTCTGTGCTGCTCTCTCTGTGCTGATGGGAGGAGCGCAGCGCAGCTCCTCTCTGTATAAGAAGTGTTGAACGTTCAACAAGGGATTTTACACAGCTACTCAGGAGAAACGAAATGATCTGCCCTGGAGCCGCAGCAAAATGCTGGATGGACACCTACTCCTGGGATGGTTATCGTTCACAGTTATAGTGTATCTTCTCAACTTGCCTGGACCAACCGCAGCATATTTCGGGTAAGGACTTGACATACACACAGTTATGTCCATGATGCTGCTTTCATTGATTTGATTGGTTCCTGATATCCAAAGCAGGTAACAACTTTTCTTTTACTCCTTTAAACTCAGTGAAAACTTTCTTCAAAACAAGTTTATTCAGCGAGTCTGCATTAAAATCAAAACAAAAACTTTGATTTGTTTTCTGAGTTGCTTTGGTTGCTGTAATATCTGCGGGTCACTGAGGTGTCATTTGGCGGCGGTTGCGCAGCGCTCCGCGGCCTCGCAGCTGGTGGCTGCAGCAGCAGGTTGACTGCGCACGATCTGGCCTCACTGGAGCTGCTGACTATTATTATTTTTTTGTTTCCTGTGACAAGCAGAGTCAAGGAGTATCTATGCAAACCCGTAAACACAGCATCTATTATAGGTGGATACACGCAGGCTCAGAGTAATGTTGGCCGAGGAGAGTTCACCCCATTCTTTCCCTGACAATTGAGCCAGCGCCCACTGTAAAGTAACCCCTGGCACGTTTGAATGGCAGGTAGCGGTCGAGTGATTATTTTGCTGAAACACTTGTAAAATCATATCCTTAGTCGACTCTGAAAACAGCCGCGGAGCGAAAGGTGAGTGTATATGCCTCAGACTCAACAGCTGGTAACAATAAAGCAATCTGACTGACTGAACTGGTGGCCGAAACGTCTGCTCAGCTCGCACAGAAAATTCCCCCCATCCAGCATAAACATCACACAACTCTGGCAGGGTCTTTTTTTTTTTTTTTCTGCTGCCTCCATCAGCTTTAAAAAACACTTGGAACACGTGTTAGGAAATTAATCTGAAAAATTTAGAGTTTCATGAATCATGTCATATACACAATAATGTTTAATTTAGAAAGAGCACAAGGGTGTATATTTCAAAGTTCCCAGGGAACGCCTTGGATTTTAGGTGTAGCCCACTATGACCTCCACTTCAGAGTGGCTGCTAATGTACTATGTGCCTACTCACATGAACTGCACTCTTAGTTTTTTTTTTTTTTCCCCCCTGTCTTAGTTACAGAAGAGCATTTACCCTGCAGGGAAGCCAAGGTCGTTCAAATGAGGTCAGCATGTCAGGTGGGAGAGCAGCCATGTTTCACCTGAAGAGTTTTTACCCCCAAAGTCCCTCTAACCGTCGGATAATGACAACAACATGTACTAAGATGGTGTGCCATGCTGAGCAGAGGCACTATGTTGGTGCTTTTCCGCAGTATCTACAAATATCTGTGTTGATGGGTGTTGTTAGGGCTCCCCTTGGCTGCAAACAGTGCAGACGTGCACAGAGACAAATGGCTGTAGACTGTGGAGTGATGACACTTGAAGCCTTTCCAGCAGAGTCAAATTTATGATAGGTATGGGTGTTGTGCAGGATCCAGGAGTGTTAGTTGATCTGGGAACTGTTGTGAATCTGCAAGCGAGCACAGGAAGTGTCCCCTAAGGGCCCGTTAGACTCGTGTGTTAGACCTGTCGACCTGTAGAAGTGTGGTTTACCTTCTCCTGGATGTATAGGTGAGGCTGAATGAGGTATGTTTGGATAGAAATGTTAAAAAGTTGAAGAAAAACGGCTGTAAAAGCAACAATTTTAGTAGCACTGAATCATTTTCTGTATTAACCTGATTGTTGTGATTTACAGTTTTTCACATGTCTGGGTAAATGTTGTTCTCTTGGGTGTTACAAAGTGTTGGCACTCATCTGGGTGATGTAAGCATGCTGTATGGCACCTGTAATAGCTCTGTATGATGGAAACATCCAACCCCTTCTCAGCAAAACGTCATCATCTGTAATGCTCATGCACATATCAAGTACTTTCCCTGTCTCTGTCTTTGGTTTCAGCTCTACAGTTGCATTAGAAGGACAAATGTAACCCTGCTCTCTGTTTCTGTCTCCCTCCCTGTAGCAGTGTCGCCCTTGGCAGGCTTTATGTATGAAGGCTGACGTGCCAAATTGGCACTCACATCGGCCTTAATGGTCCTAATGGTAATGCATATTTACTTATTCAGTTAGCACTTGTTTTCAATTCCCTCTGTCAGTCTGTTCTCTATCTGTGGCCTGTGTAGTGCGGAGAGACATGTGGTATTACGATACTCCAGATTTATTATTCCGCCGCTCGGTGAGGAGGGAATATGAATGAGTGTCAGTGAATGATTTAGCCCTGCAGCTGAGGAACATGAAACACACTGAAAGAGCCTGCACAGGTGACACAGATACAAAATGTGACTGCCCCGTGGCCAACTTCCCAGAAACTCGACACCGGTGACACTCCGGCACAGTCCTGCTCGGCTTTGACTGTGGGACGCACTAACACAAACCTGTTCAAATAAATATTCCATGAGCACGAGGCATCCTAGGGCCTCTTGAGTACTGATTTACTCAAAATAGAGGGTCAATGTTGCATACCCAATTTCCAGAGTGCGGTGGAGCGTAAGTGTAACATAAACACAATCTCTCCTGCCCATAGTCTGTGCAGTGGAGGGTTGGGTGGGATTCCTGGCGTAGTCAAGCACCCGCTTAAATTGTCATCCTTTGCCACAAGAATGTGAGCACTCATTTTCTCTCCCTCAGCCTGTTGTGGCAGGTGCTGGTTCTGCTAAATCCGTTATCATTAGAGTTCGAATTGGAGATGATCGTTGAGCTTTCCTTACCTGACTTAATAGGTTACAGCACCTTGACGAGATATTGTGTAATCCGTCAGAGCAGGAAGTGATTTGTTTGCTCACTTGACCCCGTGCGGGCTCAGAGGGCTCTCTGAGACGACTGTGTTGGTTTAAATTTGAGTTTTGGTAAAAGGCATGTCATTCTGTGGTCTTGTAAACCGTGCTGAATGCGAGTCCTAACACTGAGTCAAGAGTTTGTTTTTATTTAGTTCATGTGCGACATATACAGGAAGGCTGCCCACAGTCATGCAGCTGGGATTTACCAATCAGAGAGGCACCGCAGCATCCGGAAGGAGCAAATATAGTGCTATTAGCTGCTATTTAATCACTGCGATATACTTAAACACTCTATCATCAGTTTGTTCCTGAAGCAGAGCTGATGCCCTTTCAGATGGTATTATTGTTTTCAGCACTCCATTAGGTGAGGCAGGATGCCAAAAACAACAGGATAACAAATGGGATGTGTGTAAATTTACTGAGGAGGAGTGATTTTTCAGTTTGCTGCTGTAAAAGCTTTTTATCACTGCGCTGAATTAGTTCCTGGTGTGTATCAAACAGCCGTGTGCTTTAAACTTTAAACTTTAAAGGAGCCACATTTCTTTAGTTGTTTTTTAAGCGGCTCCATGTAAACATTTCCTCTGGTTCCATCCTCTTTCTCCACTCCCATCTCCTCGGTTCGCCTGCCTCATGTGCGTGCCGGCATCCCTGCAGTGGTTTGTGGGGAGCTGCTGGGTGATTACCACTCATTAGGAGCAGCAGAGTTAGTGTGGGCTCAGGCTGGCGATGCCTGGCAGACAGTGGTGGCGGGCGTCTCATTACCAGGCCTTAAGGACTGATTAGCCCTGACGTGCAGCAGGGCGGGGAGCACCGTTGATAGAGGGATTTCCCAACTTCATAGGATATCCTGTGGCTACAGCCACACCTCAAAGGGTATCACTTTACTGTGAGCCAAGAAGATAGGATTCTCTCAGCACTGGCGCTGTGACCGTGTAGCGTGGTGAGATCACGCAAACCTGGAGGCTTAGATAACAGACCGCATGGCCTCTGAAAAGAGAGAGCTTTGTTTTCTTTATATTTCTGTTTGATACATCCGGATTTGAGCTAAGCTGTGCTTTGCTTTGAGTGCTCTGCTGTGTAACATCACTGTGGAGAGGGCCTGCTATGCCCGTGGATGCCACAGGGTGGTGCAGAGCCTTCTAAGAGCGCAGGATGGTCCTCAATCAGCACTTTGTAAC
>JAPZEB010000004.1:20042478-20056882 GCA_029783705.1 Chaetodon striatus
GATGTACTGTAGAATGGCAAAGAGCCAAGAACACATGCCTTTTTCCTTACTTTCCTCTGCATCTAGATAAGTGTGTGTTGCATTGGACGTAACTTATTTGTCAGTCACGTCAGGCCTGAGAGTGACGACAGGTACATGTGGAATGTTAAGTGCAGTGTATCAGAAAACATCAAAGAATGCAGCAAGCCCCGGGGAGCCCGTAAAATTAATGATCCAGATTGACTTCTGCACAAAACAAAGAGAGGAGAGAATAGGCTGCTGTATGAAGAAGGTCACAGTTCAAGTTCCTGTGTGTTTTACAATCTGCTGAACCATAATGTTTCACCTATTTAAAAATGGGCAGGCTTTACATCCTGGATGTGGCGTCAGCTCGGGAAGAATCTGAGCACCTGCCAAGAAAATGGAAACTTCTTTAATTTCACATTGGCTTACCAAGAGGACAATTAAAGGACATGTTGCAAATCCATTCACCAGAGTCATACTTTATTTTTTTCTGCTTCTTTCTTCCAACACTTTTTTTGAAGACAGATGTTAATTAAAATACCGTCATTTGAGGACACTCTTTTTAAACGGCTGGTCCTGACTTGACTTCCTTGTTCAACTCCTTATAAGATTTTCCTTAAGGATTGTTTGTGTAACAGAAGCAATTTAGCAAAGTGCTTGATCAATAATGTTGTTTTAGACTTTTGTCATGATTCCACTGACTTTCCTTGTGCCCCTACAAATGTCTGACTTTGACTATACTGACTTGAATCTGTGCAAGTTCATCACTGGAGAGCTGTTTTAAGATAAAATCTGAGATTCAAACATGGACAAGATAGATTAGGTGCTTTACTAATACAAGAGCTAATGGCTGTCTAGTACAAGAAAGTCCTAGGGCTGCTGTGAAACTGCGCCCACTCAGGGCAACAAAAAAGTTCATCTTGGGTGCGTTGGTACAATGGACAACTAAGAAATGATGGCAGAGGAAAAACCCACACACCAATAAAACCACCAAAAATTTTTGCATTGCAGCTTATATGATTGTATGTTTCACAAACACTAATGCTGTCAGCAACTGCCAGTTAGCCTACAAGCTAACAAACATCTCAACTTCATTTTAGCACTGTGTTTGCACTGGAGAGAGCCACGATCCAGAATATCTTAATGGGGTTTATGAGCAAATGTGTTTCCAGCCCCCTTTCAGTTTTTTTTTTTACTTTCTTTATGAGAAAAACATGTTAAACAAAATATTAATCACAGCAGAGTACTTTAAAATGTGTCTGTAGGGGGACTTTGAGGATGACTGAGGTCAGCCCCTGTTGTTGTTTGGACTGGAGTACACTCCACCATAATATTCCAGTGTAGCTCCTCCCATGTTGTGTGTAAGTGCATACCTGGCAAACACACATCCATTTCTCTGAGATGGAGAAATTATTTCTGTTACTGAATAACTTTGTTGAGTTGCTGAGGAATGAATGTTGAGACTATTTGTACATGAAGCACTCAGAATCTGGAAAACATCCAAATCCAACCAGCTGGCCAGATGCTTCTGTGGTGCCCAAAAGCCGCTCACGTCCATGGTGACAATCTCTGCCCACCAAGCAAGAGAGAAAAGCCAGAAAAGCTACTTCCTGGGGGAGCTGTAGCGCCACTGGCGCCTGCATGAGTGTGATATAAATCCAGGCTGCTTTGAAAATAATTAGCGCGGGGATCAAGGCTAGCAGGGCAGTCTCCCCGGCCTGGCGCTGAAGAGGAGACAGGTGCCACCAGTGGCCTAAGCCACTGGAGCTGCACCCTTGTAGTACAGAGCAGGCCCAGGCTGGGAGAAAGAATGCCAACCTCGATTAAACAAAAGAAAGAGCCCCACTGGTCAGGCAGCTCTTGTTCCTTTTTTTTGTGCTCCTGCAGCACGTATTTTAGGACTGTGGGAGGCTGCTGGGTGTGGGATTTGTATGGGTCTTGGAAGAGAAAGCGGCAGGAGAATTAGGTTTGAGGGGTGGGATGTTTGTGTCCACCCCTGTGACCTGACCATTGAACTGACCCCCTGGTATGATGAAAGCTATGTTTTTATTAGGCCAATATCTACAGACAGCCGTGGAGTCCAATGCAAATAGATGATGAGGAGATTGGAGGAATGGAAGACTTTCCAAATAACAAAGCAAAATCCTGAGTACAGGGCTCGAATGGAGATTAGTCAGATAGGTCACAAGAAAACACAAAGAACACACCGCCAAAGGCCTCAGTATGCTGAAAACAGTGTGAGGGGCTATTTTCCCCAACATATAATCTCGCCCACTTCCTGCAGCATAGGCCAGGTGTGAGAGTCAGGCAACTTCTCTCTCTCTGTTTTCATTCATCACATCTGTTGCTTTTTGTGCATAAAACCAAGTGCAACACCGTCAGTGCATCTGAAGAGAGACTGTCCATTATCCCATTTGTATGAATCATCTTACCAAGATCTCAAAGACACACAAAAGAGACAGGGGTCTTGGAGAGAGATCAGGAAAGCAGCATGATGCAGGAGGAAGTTTGATGCCAAGGCTTTTTACTCTGGTTACAAGTGTGGCCATTCAGAGCAGGTATAAACACTTTTTCCTTTAGATGTGGAACAAAAAGTCTTATAAACTAGTTTATTTCAAGCCCTTAAAGGGAAACTCTGATCGTTTTTAACCTGGACCCTATTTTCCCCATACTTTTGTGTCTAAGTGACTTGTTGGAACAACAATTTTTTAAACTGGTCCAGTATAGAGTGAGTGTGCTGCAGCTCACAGCAGTAGAACAGGCTACAATGTAACCACTCGGGGCAGGCGAGCCCTGTCAATTTACATTGACAACTTTTTTTTGCCACTAATGGGCTCAGATTGTTCCCAAACAACATTTGCATGTGGGGCTCATGTGGGTTGTAAATGGGCTTAAAAATGGGCCCTGTTCAATAATGGCCCCATGCCAGTTGCCCACATGGATGGGTTTACCCAAATGGGCCATGCATGCTTAATGCTAGGGCTACCTGGGTACCAAGTGGGTATGAGCCCAGCATGGGGGTCTTATTTGGAGCCCACTTGGGTAAAGTCAACCATGGCAGCATGGGGCCTTTGTAGAACCTGTGGACAATTCCATATAGGGCCCATTTTTCAGCCCATTTACAACCCTCATGGGCCCCACAAAGAAATGTTGGCTGGCTTATTTGTAAGTGTCTGACAACATTACGGGGAAATGACTTGATTGTTCTGTACCTTTCACTTGTTCCGTTCTGTTTTCTGTCTCATTTTGAAATCTCGCAGACTTTTTCCATAGCGTTGAAATCAGCTAAACATCCAGCTGTAACACTGAAAAACTTCTAGATGAGAGTAAAATACGCTTTTTGTGCTCCAACACAACAAAATATTATGGGCGCTCTTTGCTCCAACTCTCATATTTTCAACGCTATCTTCCTGCAACAGGCCACATTTCGTGAGATTTCAGAATGAGACTTCTTGTTAGCAAGACTAGAACAAAAGAGGGATAATCAAAAACGTTTAATGTCTCTATAGTGTCAGTGGCAAAACAAGAACTTTTAGTAGACAGAATTGACGGGGCGCGTTTGTCTCGAATGGTTACATTGTAGCCTGTTTCGCTGCTGCTGGCTGCAGCACTGTCTCTCATTACTGGATCAGTTTCAGAAAGTTTCCATAAATCCTTTAGGCTGCTTTCAGACGTGGAGTTCGCTTGCTTTGGTCTGAATCAGGGACTAATTTTGTTACAAAGTTGTATAATTGCCAAGAGTTGGTTTGTGTTCTCACGGCAGCATTTACAAGCGGACCAGACCAAATGCTCGTGCGAGAAAGCTGCTCTTTATTGGTCAGAATTTCCATGTGGGAAAAATCCAGGAAGTAAACAAAATGTTGAAGAAGAGTACACTCGCAAGTTAAATGTGACACTTTCTAATGTTTCAATGGGGGGACAACCACGCAGGTTGATTTTAGCGCTGGTCATTGTGTACTGCATTTCTTGTGTTGTTCATTTTAGTCAAACCATACAGTTTGAAAACGAGGTGCGGCTCCAACGAGAAAACAATGTTTTGATGCACTGGATGTGCAAAATACACATATTAAGGAGGCGCACATTAATAATCCTCCGGGACTGTAACATGCTCATGCCTGTTTAACCCAAACAATGCATAATGTGACTGCACTTGGTTCGAATTGAGGTCGGAACACGTTCTCACCATAAACAAACCATACCAGAGACCCCCTCTTCAAGAAGGTCGGGTCCAGTTGTTTTGGTGCTCACATGAGTGTGATTGCTATGTTCACACCTGCCCAGAGAAACTGCACTTTGAGTTCACTTGAACCGAACCAAACAGGGCAGGTGTGAAGGCACCCTTAGACACAAAAACATGGGAAAACAGAATCGGGGTTCAAAAAGACAGAGTTTTCCCTTTAATTCTCTTTATGCTTAAATGCTCTAAGCTATATATTTGATATCAATTGAGTTTTAATGATAAAGTTATGGTAAATGCTGTGAATATTTTAATCAAACAAAAGGGAGTGAGTTAATTACTGTAGTTGAATGGCACTCTTTAAATTTATGGCTAGGACTGAGTTAAATCCAGAATCCCAGCTGCATAATGTTATTCATAAAAACACATTTTTGATTTGTCTTTACCAATTTAGTGATTGATTTACGACATCCATTAATTCAACTTTTCCTACAATTGAGATGTTTTGAAGGAGTCAGCACCTCAAGAGTGAGCTTAAGTGACCACGTCTCCCCAGTTTGGTTCCGACTTGTAACAGAGCTTCCCATGTCTGCTTACCCTCATGGAAATTCCTTTCCCCTCACAGCTTTGGAGTACGCGGAGAAACTGTCAGTCATTGTCCAGACAAATGACACAGGACCATCATTTTCCACTTTCAAGAAAGCGTGGGGATCCCTGGCCGTGTTCACCCGGAGGACAGGAAGGAAAAACAGGATGAGGGGCAATTCTCTCAACAAAACGAAGGCTCCCAGGTTGGAACTGGGGATCCCCTCGCTGGTCTGACTCGTGGTGTTCAGTGTTGGAGAACCAGAGAGTTGAGACGTTCCCATGTCATATTTTCTATTGTTTTTTGCACTTGGGTCAGGGATTCTCTTTCCGTCCCATGTTGGCGCTGCTGCCAGAGTTACTGCGGTTAGGAGGGAGACAGCTGTCCTTTAACTGGAGAAGCCAGGCTCTGGTTTTGGCAAACATCCACCCTGCTGCAGAGTCCTTGAGGATGACACTTAATCCTCTGTTGCTGACTCTGCATGTTGACCTCCCTGTGAAGAGGGGCAAGAACAAAGAAAAGTCTGAGTTTTTGTCTGATTTGCTGATTTCTTGGGGCTCACACCTGGTGATTGAATAGCTTAACAACATTTACAGTTTACAAAGTAACTGTACAGTTACAGTACATTGTGCTTCCATTTTATGCAACTTTACTTCTACTTCACTACCTTTCAGAGTAGAATATTGTACTTCTTACTCAACTACATTTGTCAGATATCTGTAGTTGCTTGTTTCATTGCAGATTCACATTTTTATACAATATCAATGATCTGTTTATAAAACATGATGAATCATTACAGAGTGAAGCACGAGCAGTAGTCTATTTAAAGTTATTAAAATTAGCTTACCTTAACAACAGCATTGGCTAAAATATAAATAAAATGACGCTATGACAACAATAATCCTATGATATATAGTCATATTTTACTCTGTAGGGGCGTCATTTTGTATTATAACTTTTACATTTGACAAATACATTTGATTGCTAATATTTCTGTCCTTCAACTTAAAGGAACACTGTATACGACATTCAACCACAAAGAGCAATTTGCTATATAAAGACACATTCAGTCATTTCATTCATTCATTCATTCATTTTCCATAACAGTTTATCCTGTTAGGTGTTGGCGGGGGGGCTGAAGCCTATCCCAGCTGACACTGGGCAAGAGGCACGGTACACCCTAGACAGGTCGCCAGACTATCACAGTCAGATAACCATTCACGCTCACATTCACACCTACGGAACAATTTAGAGTCACCATTAACCTAGCCTGCATGTCTTTGGACTGTGGGAGGAAACCGGAGTACACGGAGAGAACCCACACTGACATGAGGAGAACATGCAAACTCTGCACAGAAGGGCTCCCCCACTCTAAGATTTAAACCTCCCACCCAGTGTTCAAACAAGGAACCCTCCTGCTGTGAGACGACAATGCTAACCACTGCACCACCCTGTAAAAATATAGTGATATAGTAATGCCGTCCTGAGCAGAGAATAAAGTCACGCTCCCTCTGTATGTTATAATCTTAGGTTCTCTGTTCTTTGTTGTGGTAGACGATCCTGCCGCACATCCATGTTAGTGCATGTGAGTCCCTGGGTGTGTATCCCATTGGCTAGCTAATTGTTGCTACACTGCACTGCACTCATACAGGTGGTACTGCTGATATAACCATCCCAACTTACTGTTGCAGGAGTATGTCATAGTGGAGGGGTAACGCCAACCCTCTGGTTTCCCCTCAGGCTAACAAAATTAGCTCTGTCAGCACTGTTGCTGTTGTTAGCACTGTTCATCTTATTAGCACCATTAGCTGTTGGCCACCAGCTAAGCCACCTCCATGTTGAGAGCCATGTGCAGACAATTACGGCCCAGATTCTGAATTGTAGATATGCTCTGGATGTCATCTATGGCTACCTGAAGAATAATTTCCAATGCAGTGATGGAGTATTTTACACCATTAAGTAATGACAAGTTAGTCTGTTGCAACATCCTTATTGAAAACTGTCATCTGTAGTCTGTCTCACTTTTGTGAGCGGTATGAAGTTTAATCGGTCAGATAACTCGCATGTGTAACAAGACCCAGGATGGCTTTATTTAGCCTGTGGAGGTGACATCAGTCACAGTGATGTGAAAGGTATTTCAGTCCTTCATGCCAACAGCCTCATACTTTTGATGTCGTCAGGGCTGACTTCTAGCTGGCTGCAGGTAACTCGTCATATCTGAGTTACTGGTGCACAGAAATCATCAGGAACAACTGGACTGATGACGTTTTCTTCAAGCTTGACATTTCTTTACCTCATGCTCCAATATTTAGTCAATGACACCATAGTTATGACCACAAGGTCAGTTCCTATTATAACCCAGAAAAAAACTCTCACGCTCAGTTGCTAAGTGTCAAGCAAAATTATGACTGCCTTGGTTTATGCCAAGAAAGCGTCTTTGCCAGACCGTCTCAATAACAGAATAGCAGCACCTGGCATATCATTGTTACATGCATGTGCCAAACACACTTTTCTCTCGTTAGCTGTTGAGGGATAGTAGTACATTTTGTTTATTGAAATAGTGAGTTGGGATTTATTATTTCCTCTTAAAAAGGAAATGTGGACACTTATTAAACTCCTCACGCTCAGGACATTTGTACAACAACGAGAAGAAGCCGGAAAAAGCAATAAAGAGGGGAACCTAGAGAAGAATGGGGAGAGTAAGTGTGCCAGTTTTTTCGGAAGTTTAATCTGGAGACAACACCCTGCATTTGTCAAATGCTTCACATAAGGTCATGATGCAGACTTGATGAGGTGACAAAGTGCTCAGGTACTTCTCATGCTCAGATGAAGCAGTGAGGCTCTCCTTTTTGCACGAGGGTCAGCCATAGCAAACTTTCTTCAACCGCACAGAGCCAAGACACAAATGACTGAGGAAGACAGATGTGCTTGTTAAAAAAATCCATATTTATTGATTTATTTTAAATTAATGCCAATATCCACATTCAAGTCACTGTCTGCTGCACTGACCAAAGAGCAGTCATGGGAAAATCTGAGCTTTGTACAAATAATTAGCACTGAGGATAAAATCGGATACATTTTGAGCAGACATCCATTTCCAGTTTGAAAAAAATACTTTGGTGATTGTTTGCCCAATTGGTCCCTGACCACAATTTGTCGGGACAAATCTTATGACTGAGATACTTCCTTTCAAAATAGTGTTTAAGGAACCACTGAAATACGAAAATCAGCCCTTATTTTCAAATTAAAGGGCAAGCACGTTTACAGTCCACATTACAGAGATTCTTGATCAATTTGAAGCTTTCAAGTTATTTTATATCATCGCAACCACAGATGTTTAATTTTTCGGTTGTTTAAAGTGCTCCAGGCTTAGCATAATGATTGAACATTGTATGTATTGGAAGCGCTCCACATTTTTATATTGTGGGATATCTGCAGTAGCAGCCTTTCACTGGTTTCCCTCAGTGAATTTAAGAGTAGGAAAGAGGATGGCTGTTAACTTTGTGTATGTACTGACATCAGCCACTGACCAAGGCTGTCAAATAGACATCAAAACATGCACTTAGGCAAACTGCACACTCCCTTTTCCCACATCCCATCCCAGAGCCCTTTATGTTGTCCACACAATGGAAATCCAAACACACAAGAAAGATTTTTCCATGCAAATGTGAAATCCATACAGGAAAAAGAAAAATATGCAGTTCGAGATTCACCATGCGCCCAAAGAAAACAACACTCTGTAAAGTGCCTGCGCCGCCAGCCCGACAACCTCCTGCCTTTCAATTATGCTGCCAGCAGTATATCAACTTGACAAATACTGAAGGATGTGACCTCTTGATCCAAGCTGAACTCGAGCTTACCTCGCAATCGTGGTCAGTCTGGGTTGACGAACAAAACTGTAATCCCTAAAAAAAAAAAAGACTTAGGTCATCTCAGCCACATTCAGTAGCTCCAATCAAATGCATAAATGATAAACAACTTTTCTAACTTTTCTTTTTTAATTATACTTGGTAAAAATGTGACGCAAATTCCACTTTAGTGAATGAGATGTCTGGAAGGCCATCTGTAATTATATTCAATCACAGGGTGGGTCAGTGTTTGGATTAGCTCCACTTGTATCAGTTTGTAGATAATATGGACTTGTGTGGCATCTAATTTTCTCCCATAAATCTGCAAAACCCAAACAATCACCTGGTATTTTACAGATGACATATGACATCTTAAGTGTAATGCAGTAACATATTTTTATTGCATGTGGTCGACATCATTTCAGTTTTTTCTTGATGTTTTTCCTTTAACATTTTATGTAAACACTTGGCAGGAGATAGCATCGGCAGTCCCAGTGGGCAAGGGGCAGGCTGTGGGAAAGTATATAAAAGTGGCACTGAAATGATGATCACTCTTCAGATGGGACTCTAATTGTCGCTGTCTGAACACCTCCTCCCAGTCTTAGAGACACTGTCGTCTGAAACACGCTGATGCTGTTAACAATCGTCTGCTGATGTGCACTGCGGTCCCTCAGCTCCAGAAGTTACAAAGCTGCTTGGCTTTGGAACAGGACAAGCCCGATGTGTCACAGCAAGTTCCTTGGCAGAGTCAGTAACTATGCACATTTCTCTATACGCAAGGAGATAGAGACAAATAACTTTGCATATTTAGAAAAATATGCAATACATACTTTAGACTTTATTATCCCTAAGAGGAAATTCCTTTTCCCAACAATGTACACTGTCAAACAACAGCATACACAACAGTTCACAGTAACAGCATGCAATGACAGGCAGCAGCACACACTCAGGGCTGTTCAGCGAGGCCTGTTGTTTAAGGCAGCTTTGGCTGCAGGGATCAGGCTTTTCACAAAGTGAGCCCTTCTGCATCTCAGAGCTTTATACCTGCGCCCATTGCAGTTAAAAAGATGATCGTTTTGTAAAGTCTGATCATGTTCGATCAGCAGAGTTTGACTCACATAAAACACTCAACAGTATGCTAAGACAGGATGTAACATCAAGAGCTGTCACAGCAGAGTGTGTCCCATCTTATCCCTAATGTTAGGTTAGTTTGTTATTAAAATGACTGGCTAATGAAATGTCCACCACAGCTGTTGCCTGTGAAGCTGCAGTATGCTATCTCCCATTTTGTTTCTGTGAATTGGCAGTACATCCAACCATCCTCACAACCACAAACTACATGTAACCACATCAGCTCAGGACCTTAACATCCAGCGCCTGCAATATCTAAGAATTTCTAAACGAACTGTTAGAAATCGTCTCAGGTAGGCTCATCCTCATGTTCATTGTCCTCACCAGGGTCTTTACCTGAGATGAGGACGGTTGGATGTACTGCCAAATTCATGGAAACAACATCGGAGACGGCTTTTGGCAGGGAAATGATCATTAAGTTCATGGGCAACAGCTCTGGCGGTCATTCCTGCAGTCAGCATGCCAATGATGCTCTCCCTCAAAACTTGCTACACCTGTAGCATTGTGTTGTTTGCTCAAACTGTACATTTTAGAGTGTCCTTTTATTATGACCATTTCAAGACACACCTGTGATGCTGTTTAATCAGCCTCTTGATATGCCACACCTGTCAGGTTAATGGATTGCCTTGGAAAAGGAGAGGTGTTCATGAACACTGATGTAAACAGATTTGTGACCAAAATTTGGAAGAAATATATCTATTGAGGGCGTGAAAAAGTATTTGATTTTAACTTAAATTTGTAAAAAAAAAAAAAAAAAAAAAAATGGAAGCAAAAACAAGAGATTTGTTTAAAATTTTGTTCATTGTAATTCAACCTGAGGGAAACACAGAGTACACATAACCAAATTCCATTGCAGTTCATCCAATAGTTGTAGAGATATTTCACTAAATCAAAACTGTGATGGTGCTAAAGGAAGAGTCCAGAGATCGTTAAAGGACTTGTCCTCTGGGGACTGAGAATGTCTGTGCAAAATTTCACGGCAATCCATCCAGTTAGTTGTTGAGATATTTCAGTCAGGATAAAAGTGGTGGACTGACAGACAGACTGTACTGCCAGCAAGGCTAAAAAGAAAAATGTGTTTGCTGATGTGAAGTATGAGTAGGCTCAGCAGCTCTTTCACCACTGATACCAATGCAGCTACAGCTACAGCTACAGTATTTGTGCACCTTCACTTTTATTATGTATTTACCTTGTGTCCAATTGTTCATTACTACAATAGCAGGAAAAACATAAAAAACACTAACATGCAATGTTGATCATTAAGATATTAGTTTTGGCATGTGGCCCCACTTCCTCCCTTCAGGGCAAAGAGTGAAGCAAAGAGTACAATCCTCTGAGGAAAGATATACATGTCATTGCATTTTAAGACACTGCATTTTTCAGGCCTGACCCTTTTAAGTTCACAGAAGTGTTCAGAGGTTCCTCCTGTAAATTTGATTGGCACTACCATAAAATTAAAAGGACCTATTGGCTCAGGCACCTTTGACAAATTGTAAACCAGCTTAGTTCGCCTCTTCAAACCTCACATGTAACACTTGTGAATGAGTCACAAAACTACACTATGGATCTGCCAAGCACATTTATGTGCTCAGCCAGCGTGCCAAATACAACACATGGATCCACAAGAGTGCAAGTGAGGCCTACGCACCCGGAGCCCAAAGAAATCTTAAAAGATTAGAAAACAGCTATTACAAAAATAGCATGTACAGGATGCACTGTAAATACAGACCTCCTTTTTTGTCTGGATTTGTGGAAGAGAGTGAAAACAGTGAGAGTAGAGAGGATTAAACAGGCTTACCTCCAGTCAGTCTTGTATTAAATGAGAATGAGATGTGCACTTTTTGGCACTTCTGACCATCTTCTATCAACCAACCACTCACTCAGCGATTATATTTCTAACTAACTGAAGTGCAGGGTGATAAATGTGATGACTGATCCTCTTTTATTTATTTATTTCACTTCCTTTGCTCTCTTTCACTCGTGCGTGTTGCTCTCCAGCTAACAATGTTGCATCCGACAGATTTGAATGAGGCTGTCAGTGGGTTCAAAGCTACTGACAGTCTCAACATGTGAAGTTAAGCTGCAGACACACATTTGTCAAACTTTACCTGTATTTCATGACTAATCTCCACTCTGCACCTGATCAACTTGAGAGATAATGTCGTATTAGATAATGTTAAAAGCTACATGTATCTTGAATGTACTAGCAGGCTGTGCTTTTATCAGAAACAGATGCATATGTTTCAGTAAATCAATTTTAGACATAATAAATTAGCTGGTTTTCATTACAATGTGAATGTAAAATAAAAGGAACAAGATGTTACACAAGGAGAAAAATCTTGGAAGAAATCAAATCTTCTTGGTATGATTTCTAGTCCTTCACTGGGTAAGTACTGTATTTATATGTCCCAGGACATATAGTGGATGTGAAATGGACCAGAATCATCCAGCGTAGAAAACAAGCCACTTTCTCCACCAACAAACGGGAGAGATTTAGGAACGTGGCCCCAGACTTGGCACAAATATGGAGGACAGTCACGAAGCTGAATGTGGGCAATAAACAACAAGTCACGCAAATGTACACTTCACATGCAACACAGTTGGTGATTCACTTAACCGTCTGGCTGAAATCTTATTCCCTTTGGCCTCGGTTACATATGGCATCATTTCTTATTACAGCAGAGTACAGACAAACACACGGGTGAAGCTGAATGCAGGTTATCAATATAATACTCACAAATTACACCATGCAGGGAGAATCCAAGTAAACCACTCTCACTGCCAACTTCATTTGAGACAATGGAAACCTTTTGGTCTCCCCTCCCTTTTGAGCAGTCAGAACACTGCTCCCTCCTTACGTCAGCACCGCTCCCCTATTAAAACAATATACGAAAGACTTTGCGCAAAGGCCATTAATGACTGGAGGAATTAATATTGAGCCACGGCCATGTCTCAAAAGGGTTACGTCGAGTTCCCACATTATGAGAGTCTGCTGTACAGCAGGCCTCCATGACCACCAGCGTCGTCAGGACACAAATGTTAACATCAGGACCTACATGTTTCCTCTTAATTGGATGCCTTTCATCAAACAATTACAAGCTCACTTCTGCCAACCAGCTGGGAAAGGAAGGGCTCGACAGAGATAACACAATTACATACAGTGGACGAAAGCAATAAATATCAGAGATGCTGGAGGAGAGCAGAGATATGAAAGGCAAGAGCCAATTTCCTAAACACATTAGGGTTCTTGGAGGTGCTCAAGTAATTTTTATATACAACAACAAACATTTGTAGGATCCCACTATTATAAACTGCATCCCTTGGGCTTTTTTGAAGTGCTTTAACTAAAATAAGGAAATGGAAGATAAAACATTGAAGGTGCAGAATGTAATTCTGGAGAAAGACAGTTGACTGTTGAGTCTTTTTCCCAGGTTGTCAACCTGGCACTTTGGGTTGGTGGTTCAGTCTGACCAAGAACCCAAGGTTGTTGGTATTTCAAAAAATCTGTTTTCAGTGACCAGTGTTGGGCTAAAAATGTATTATATTATTCATAACTCTTTTCAAAAGTAATAATGTTACTTCAGTTATTACTCAACCAATTACCAACAGTAACCTGTTACACCACTCATATTACTTTTCTGTTACACCTCATAAAATTGGTAGTTGTATATCTCCCCATAACTCAGATGTGTGCCTCTGTGTGAATGTCGGGGTAATCGGCAGTTAGTGTAGCTAAGGCTAGATGGCGTGTAAATATAAATATTTTTTACTGGGAGATTTTCTGTTGCTTGTGACCAGTATTTTTCCAAGGCTTAGCCTCAAAGATGGAGAACCACCAGTGAAGCTACATTTAATCCACAACATGTCCATCCACAAGCTTTATTACTTTTTGTATCCTGCAGCTGTCCGCGAGTAAAATACAGTTTTGGTTGTTTAGCCAGTGTAGCGCTACAGCCGACGTCCACAGCCGAGGAGGGCTTACCTTTGGAGGGGTGTATTTCCTGGAGCTTCACGTTTTTGTGCTGTCTGTCGTAGTAGAGAAGAGTAGTTTCAGGATATGTTTTTCGCAGTGGAAAGACTTTTAGTCCAACTACCTGCAGCAACAGTGTTCTTGTCATCTTTCCTCCCAACACAGTAATGGGTAAATTTCCAGCCGTTAGGGTTAGAGTTTCCATCTTCCAAACTAGCTTGCTGCTTTGTGACATGCCTGCACAGCCCGATGATTATGAAAATGAGTCCGCTGATGTGGTTGTTGTATTTCAAGTCAGTAGTGATGTGATAACAACAGTAACGTTGTAACAAGTTGTTTGGTTTGGAGTATACTAGTAACACGTTACTGCCCAACACGTTACTGCCCAACCCTGTCCGTGGCCTTCAACATAGTTTGCCTGTGGAAAATGGACAAAATGCACAGAAACATCTACGTTTTCAAATAAACTCATATGTGTGTGGACAAGGCCTCAATCTCTGTTCTTGACTGCACTTCTGTTGTTGTGTCCACGCCAAACGTCATCTTTTGTGGCCCAAGTACTGTCCCAATACACAAGTCCAAATATCTCAAACAATGATTAAAATTCCCTTAATGCACGCCAATTTTATTTAGGATGCATCAGTTCATAACTTGTATGAACTAGATTTTTATATAAATTATAAACTTTA
>JAPZEB010000004.1:20061351-20082889 GCA_029783705.1 Chaetodon striatus
ATAGTTGTTTTATTGTGGATTTTTGTATTAAATGTTGTATCTGTTGCATTTTAAATGTGTTCTGATTGGTTGCTACCTTGGCCAGGTCTCTGTTGCAAAAGAGATTTTCAATCTCAATGGGACTTCCTGGTTAAATAAAGGTTACATAAATGAATAAATCAAACCAGGCTGATTAAAGGTACACTACATTCAAATACTCAAACAATGAACTCAAACACAAGAGCTGAATGATTTGTATTGTGCTTATGACAGAGACGGACTGTCACTTTCATCTCCGATAAAGCTTTTGTTATAATTGTGTTTCATAGAGACACAGTGGATGCAATTTATTTTGTATCATGCAAATATTATTATACTGGGTAAACTACTCTTTCCTGCTTCTACACTGCAAAAATAAATCAGGAGGTTTAACTTAAATACTTAAGTTCAGTTGCTGCCTTAAATATTTGAGTCAAATCAGCTTGCATTTATTAGTTGTTTGAACTTATTCTGTTGAGTTTAGTTTAGCTTTGTTGCCTTGATTGTGTCTTACATATTATTAACATGCATTCTGTTCACCTCTCCAAATAAAAGATGTCAACGTAATTTCATTGGTTTAATAAAATCTTGACAATACTTTTTGAGTTGAGGTAACCTTTTTTATGGCAAGAATCTCTTTTATTTCTAGAAAAATTAAAACATTCATACATGTAACCACTCTCACAACTACCCTTTAACTGGACTTAAAGCAGAGATGTTTCTCTTTGTATATCCTCAGATGACTAATTCGTAAATTATTTTCAGGAAACAATTTTGTACATCTGCTCCCCTTTCATCTCCAGACTATTTCTTCTGCTGATGTGCCCTGGTCTAAGTGAAACGTGTAAGAAAACATTAGTAAATGGCGTCAGCATCCTCCAAATGTAGCGGTCTCACAAAAATCTACAGTGATTTCTTGATCTTTGATTGTCCTCCAAGTCATCACGGTCAGTCATTTTGCATTGTTGTTAGCAGTGTGATTGGTGTCTGTAGTGATTGTTTTTTTTAGCAGGCTGTAGAAATTTTAAAAGAAAATAATTCATAATTATTTAATAATTAAGTAGTGCCTGCACTGAGGAAAGTCCAACATGGACTGAAAGGCTTGCACATTTATCACTGCCTGTGCAGCCCTTCAACATGTAAAATAGAGATTTCTGAAGTCCAAACTTCAGTCTGAATCTGTTTTTGTTCTGTTTGTGAGTCTTCCTTTGCTACAAAAGAAAATAATTAAACATGTTCTAATATTTGATTAGTACATCATGATTATAATCTTCTGTTGGCAAGAAACACATCCCTTGTGTGCATGAGTTTTCTCCTGGTGCTCAGTTCTTGTTCACATTTGACAGAAATGAATATCAGGTGGACCGCAGGCAGAAAAATGTAACTTCTTTTTTTTTTTTAAGTTGACCTTCAGTCTGTATCTCCTGATGGAAATAAATGGGTAACAGAACATTTTTGTCATTCTGCTTTTTGAGGTGAGGCTGACAGCACAGCAGGTGCTGCGACACATCACTACAAATGAGTTGATTTTATTTTATAGAAGGGTATATGTGACATGTACTGCAGTTAATCTTCTTTTCATTAATGAATAACATTACAAGAGTGCACACTAATGATATTGAATTAACTACTTAATTGTGGAGTTGAGATGGTTAAATTATAAATGCATTGCCTTTCCAAATGAAAATAAATTAAAAAATGAATTGAAAGTAAGACTGTCCAGTTGGGCGTGTTGTGACAGGCTCCTCTAGCATAACGCAACTTTTCATAGTAGAGAAAAAGGCCTACTTCTACTTCTACCCCCCTCTTCTTCATTTTGCTTTTAATCTGCATTGACGCTGTTGCACAGCATATAAGCCAGTCATAACACAGTTTTGGAAAAGGGCGTAGACTTAACAGTAACAGATTAAATTTATGGACACAATGGTCTAAAACGGAGCCCACCCCTGACTGTCAAAACTAAATGAAACTTGAGTGCAGAGAAAAGTTCACAGAGTAGTTGTGTGTCAGGAATGAACTTTTGCCGGGTCGTCCGGTTTGTGTGCACATGAAGACATGAACTTTTATTCCACGCATGTAACATCATTTATTACGAGGAAGAACCTAACGTCGTACTTTACCTGTTTGCCCGATTTTTCCCCCTTCGCTTTAAATGCCACCATAAATCAGCTCTGGATTTGATTGCTTGAAGTCACTTCAAAGCACTGGCAACACTCAATGTGATGTGAAGTTTAAAATGTAACAAACACCAAGGAAACGACCAAAGGTGTCTCCAAATTCAAGAAAAATAAGCATCTCACTGATTTTCACTTTATTTCTCAGTGATTTCGTAATAGGCTCTGCTGTCAACAATTTGTGCAATAATTGGTTTCAGAGAAAATCATTAAAGAATCCACCACAACAGCCAAGATGACATCGGTGGGGGGGCTTTTTTAGTAGGAACACTGCAATAGCTGTTGACTACCCCATGTGCGGCAAGAGCATGACTAAGAGGGTGAGAATAAAGTAAAAGTGAAGGACTAAGGATGTGAGAAAATGTGAGCAATCATAGTTATTTTAACTGACATTGTCTGGTACCTGTCAGACTTTAAGTTTCGTACCCATTTCACAGACCATCAATCCTGGAGATACAGTTGTTAGTTACCTGTCATGCCACTTAATGAACATATCTTCACATTTCATGTGCTGTTGGTGGTCATTGTCTTCTTTAAGTAGCCCTCTCCTGGATTCATTGTTGTTTTCATTGTTGAGCCAGTCGGTCTGAAGAGCCGTCACGCAGCTTCTGCGTGTTTTCTCAGCTGGCCGGCCGAGTGTCCACGGTCACTGTCATGTCCTAAGCCTGTGGTCCCTGCATTGTTAGACAGGAAGATAAATGCGAGTGCTATGGGCAGCATCATTATTAATGAAAAGTGACATCATCGCGTGGTCTGCTTAACAGCAATCAGGCCTCTCTCTCTGCAACACTCAATGCAATCCAGATGTCCGTTTGATTAAAGGCTTAAACGAGATTGGAGAGGGTGAGAAGGGGGGAGTCGCAGCACAGGTCGACCCCTGGATTCTAAAACAAAGAGTTTTATAAATTTCTGTTGAAATAAAAAACACATGGATGGGACCGCACCCCCACAGCCCCTCTCCTACCCGTGTCCTCTCTGATAGTTGTCACCTGGTTTCCAGCAGCAGCACTTGATAATCTGCATGGAAATTCCTGTCTAATTGGACTTGCTACTTAATGTGAGACATTACATATTTCCTACTGCTAATAGTTGTGGGAAATTCACACACTGACGTTTTCACACTGCTGGAAGCTAATTGGGCAGTCAGGGCTTACTTAGAGGGATCCCATTTGTTGTAATCAGTGTTTTTAGCCTGCTAGCAGCATGGCTTTAGGGATGGCAGTGTTGGTCTGTTCACCACTTTGATCCAGACTGAAATATCTTAATGACTACCAGTTACAAAAAATATTGTACAAAATATTCATGTCCCCCAGAGGATGAAGAACACTGGTGATCCCCTGACTTTTCTTCTAGCCCGGCCAACAGGTCAAACATCTCACTTCTCCAGTGAAATATAATATAATATAATATGGATTGCCATGAATTATTTTTACTTTTCCAAACTTGTTTCAGCCTCAGCTGTAGACTACTTTATGTCTGGTGCTTATTAGCAAATTTTAGCATGCTAACACATGAAACTAAGACGATGATCATGGTGAACATCATATCTTATTTGTTTTTGTGAGCATGTTAGACACTTTCGCTGTGTTTCAGTTTGCTGTTTGGAGTGCCTAAGTGCATTCACACTGACAAGTAGGCCTTTGGCAAAATACAGTGCACTCTCAGTACCCAGATGGTACGTAGTGGACATGGAGGGACCACCAAACTTGTGACGATGGTGGTTGAGGAGGCTGCAGCAGTTGCGGTTTCTCTGGTGAACAAGCGAACAAGCCTGCAGATATTTTGGTGAGCGACAATCACAGCCAAATGTTGGTGGTAATGCTCCATTCAGCTGCAATAAAGTGCTGCTGGGATGATGTTTATTTGTAGGTCAATGGATGCCTTGACAAAAGGCCTGTGGGATTTTTCCATTAGATTTTGGATCATAGTAAAAAATAAGCCATGTGGCGAACAACAGTTTATGACACTAAGCAAGACCATCTTCACAAATGAACATCCCGTTTATTTTTTTTAAGCGTAAATGCAATCGCCAGAGGTAAAGGGCTAACTTTAGGTTATAAATGAACTGAACCACAGTTGCATGACTTCGACATCGCCACCACAACGAGGCTGTAAAGTCTTGTTCATTGTGATTACACCAGTAGTTTTATTTATTTGTTAGCAAACATCTTTTTTAAGACGCGTAAAGGTTTCAAAATTTAGAGGTTGAGTATTTACTGATGTATTTTATGTTGTAGAACAAAATGGGAAAGTTTCTGAAGCTTGTGTTAACCACATACCTTATTTTTGGCATCTAACCAAAAACCCATTCAACAGACCCATTGTCTTTGAGTCAAGGGAACTGGGAGTGCAAAATGCTAACTTATATCATTTGCCATAAAATTCCTCCTAGCTTGTCTAGTTATCCAATGGGAGCAGATTTCGGACACTACAGAAAAGCAGTCAGACCTGCACAGTCATGTCTATGAAATTTGCAGTGGAGGTTAACAGTCAAAACCAATTGTGCACTGTCTCTAACTGCGCCGGTACGAGAGGAGAAAGGCGACATGATTTTGATCTAACTCATTTTCTCTCAAAACAACATTTCAGCATGTTGTCCAAATCATAAGGTGAAGAGTCCTTGAAAGCCTCACAGCGACAGATGCAGTCATCTGGCAGTGCCTCCTGCCCAGCAAAGAAGGATTTAGGCAAACTAGAAAAAACAAAAACATGAAAACACACCTGTCACAGGCCAGGATGAATTAAGTCTACCTCGTTTTTTCCCTTCTCTCCCCAACCAGCATTTGACCTGTGCTGGCCACGAGAAGACGCAGGCGGTTTGGACTGACTGCAACCTGAACTGCCACATAAAATGACTCACCTGACGCTGACTGGGCGTGACCGTCCTCAGCTCACATTTTCCCCCACCAATTTTTATGAGAGAAAAGCCAAGGTTGAAACTGAAGCACAAACCCACCCAGTGCTTCTTGGCCCACTTGTTTTCTTTAGCGTATATGTTGCTGATGCAGGATGGATAGAGGGTTGAAAAGTGAGAATCAGTGACTCACTTTATTTGCTTTATTCCGTCTAATGGCAGGCATGGTGTTTATCATGTTACTATGGTGGCTCAGAGGGTATCCCAAGTTCTATGACATGCTGTTTTCCACCATGTTTCCGTGTGTGGGGGTCACTGGAACGCTTAAATATCACGAAGAAATGTATTTATATTTTGTTTCGACAATGCAGGTACCAGACAAACACTGGGAAACTCCCTTTTCTGTGTGTCAAGCTCTTCCATTCTCTGTGGGCCAAATGTTACACAGGGGAAACCATCACTCACTGTCTGTGCCTCTGTCAGGATTAGATGATGTTATCTGTTGGTGTAAGCTTGACGGATGCCACACATGTAGGCTGCAGGCTCCGTGAGGGTGGAGGGCCATGAGACACCTTGGGCCAGTTACACGGGGAAAGGTGGTGCAGCAGGAGGTAAGAGATGACCTAAGGTGAAAACACTGAACAGGCAGTGTATACGGCCTGTCCATCAACATGTTTGTGTGTTTGTTTTACCAATTAATTGTTTGTTTGGTTTTCTGCATGCTGTCTGACTTATACAAAGGCAACATTTAAAAATGTTCCCCTCGTTTTGAAGGGAATACCTCTTAGAATGAACTACATATTATGCTCTGGCCTGGGATAGCCAATAACTTGCTTAAGACCTCAACACCAATAATTTAATCTTTCATATAATCAAGATTTACAACTTGCAGCTGCTTCGTCGGCACTGAACATTTTTATGGACTCATCGTTTGTTCCCAGTTTGACCAGCAATTGAGCTCAAATGTGAGGGATCTACATCTGAATGCGAAGAGAAAATCACCTTGGATGTTGTCACAGTTTCTTTTTCTTATTGTCAGTGAAGATGTAGCAGACACAGATGATTAAAACCCCTGTGAATGTTGAGGCAAACTGACAACTGAGACTACAGTGAGATCTCATTTGAAGTATATGTCTGCAATCATTTGTAATAATGCATAATTTGTCCTGACCTTTTATTTTTTAAATATTGTTATTAAAGGGATAGTTCAGATTTTTTGGAGAGGCATTTTACGGGGTACTTATCCATGGTTTTGGAGAAGCAGGCAGGAGTACTGACACGAAAGCTCAGCAATGTAGTTCTGTGGATGGGTGTTAGCAGCAAAATGTATTCTAGCCACCTCAAAAAAGGCCCATCTAAAAAAAAAAAATATCTAAAAATCTAAAGTCTAAAGAAAGTGTACGCTATAATGAGAATACCTTCACTGCTTTACCTTGCCATCAGGTATCCTGTTTGCTTAGGCACTACGTTTTCTCATTACAGAACTTCTGTATTCCTACGCTTAAACGTAACTGTGCCACACACTGTATTACACCAGCTGTTTGGGTCCGACTTACAGCAGTTTATGTAAGAGACAACAAATAAAAGATATGAAAAAGAAAAGTATGAGAGACTACCTTTTGAACCCGATGGTACAGAAGAAATTTTGCAGAGGGAGACAAAACGGGCCGAAAAAGATGGAGGAGCTCTACAGTTGAGAAATGTAGCACCAACAGAAGGGGCTGTCTGATGGTGAGGTAAAGCGAAAAAAAAAAAATTTCACTATAGTGTCCACTTAACCCTTTTTTAAGTGGTTAAAAGAAGGTTTGCTGCTAACCCCCATCCACGGCAGTGCATAGCTTAGCTTCAGTGTTGGTATTACTGTCTGCTTCTCTAAAGTGGCAGTGTGCCAGCTGTCATCTACTGTGGGTCATACATTGACTATGAACAAGTCCTTCTACGATGACACTAAAAAAATAAAATAAATAAATAATATAATAAAACAGTTCAAATCAAATCAAATCTAAAGAATTGCTTTAATATTTTTTTGCGTTTATTTATTTGCAAAAAGGTAGTTTTGGCACATTTAATATTGTATTTAGGCCAGGTGCAGGATAGCAGATTCAGTAAAGGAAAAGCTGATCATCAGATCTAATAGGGATAAGGTTTAAACAAAATAATATAATATAATATCCCAAAAACAAATTTAGGATTTCGACATTGAAAACTACATTCTATAGATAGAAAAAAAAGATAGAAAACACTTTTTTTTTTGTATTTTAAAGGTGTAAAGGAAATGAAAGTGACAGCGAGAAGCTGTTTTTTGCTGCCCTGCAATAAATTCTATCTTCATGTAGGTTATAACTTTCAGTTTTCGCTGAAACTTTTTTAGAGGGTTGTTGATTCAATTGTATGGTGACATTGGAGGCTGTAGATTGTGATGCACTGCATGATTTTTTTTGCAGGACAGTTTTATTAGACTGCATTATGTTTACCTGGGTGTACCTAGTAAAGTGGAAACTGAGTGTATTTAGTTAAAACATCCCAACTTTCCAGCAACCACAGAAATCAGCAACAACGATATGTCGCACTATACCAGAACATGTTTTCTGTTCTCTGTGAACTGTACCTTAACCAAACCCTCTAAATGAGGGAAAACATAAATATTTTAAACTGAAAATGGTTGTAAATTTGGCATGATAAATATTTGAACTGCTACAGCGATTTTGAAAAGACTGCATCAGTAAAAGCAGCAAAACACAACAAATACCTTTATCTCTGTGTAGACATCTTAAATATATCTTATCAGGGGAGACTTCTGCTTTCTAAACACAGCCAAATCTCTCTTTCCTCTCTGGTCCGAAGAGACACGCAAAGCAGCCCTCTGGTCTCAGGATGTCTGTCCCCTGTTTGAAGTTTATCTAACTACCATATGTATTTGTTTTCCCCAGCAGAGTAAATGATGATTCTCTCTGTCCACTTATCATCCGCCCCCCCACCAGCGCACATGTTATTTATTATGAAATGACACCTCACTGTCCGGAGAGCCTACTGCAGTGGGCATGATTCATGGAGGCAGACTATGAGACACAGGAAGACCATTAAAAATCCTATCAACATCATGTCACAGTTGGTGGACCACAAGGAGGAAACTGGATAGCCAGCGACAAGTTTTATGTTCAAGTCTGTTATACTAATGTGGAGTCCAGATCAAGTCACTATAATCCAACCATTATCCCAAATGTGACATAATAACATGTCATGTGAATAAGCTGCATGTGAAAGAAATAGTTTGCCATTTTCGGAGATACAGTTATTTGGTTTGTTGCTGGGAGTTAGATGAGAAGACCACTCTAGTGTGTGTATGGTAAATATGAAGCTGCAGCTAGCAGCCAGTTAGCTTAGCTCAACATAAAGACCAGAGGCAGGGAGCAGAGCTAGCCTAGTTTGTGTGATGGTAACAAAATCTGCCTATTAAGTTCTCTGAAGCTTACTGATTGACACAGCCACTGTGAAGTCACCCATTGGTTTGGTTTGGACTGCTGTTTTGAAGCCTTCAATTTGGCATTTTGGCTATGGCCATCTTTTAATTTTGGACCTAGAAGTGACCGTATTTGGAGAGTGGAGCTGTGGAGGAGAGAGAGGAGTGGATCTGACTGAGAACTCAAGGTCACTGCTCGTGGTAGCACAACCCATTCTCATTCCTAGGTTGTCAAATGTTGACATTTTATCACACCCCTTGGGGTCTAATTATGATGCACAGGGCACCCTTTAGCATATCTATGTGTCGCAAAGCTGAAACACCTAGTAGCACATGGTTATTGATGTGAAATCATCGTGGTTAGGTTTAAGCAACAAAACTAGCCTACTTGGTTAGCTTTAGAAAAAGTTGTGGGTTTTAAAATAAATATGTTTTTTTTTTTACCTAATATAACACGCAATGACCCTATATAAGTTATGTAACATTGCATTTAAAAAAACAGTGACTTTTGGTTTCACACCGGACATTAACTGCAGTCACCTGGATGAAGGTCTGGTTTTGTTTGACCCATCTGCTTCCCCTCCATTCCTCCCTCCCTGCATGGGCTTTATTACTTTTTATACTACATCAGTTGCTTTCTGCGTCAGGTGTTGCCACAGATGGGTTTACGCTGGAGTTACCTGCTGTGTCTCATAAAGACGCTAAGCGGTGCCTTTGGTGTTGATATCACTGTTAATGCTGACGGGTTTAATAAAGTGTCAGTATTTGCCACCCTTGGAATAAGAATGGGCTTAGGTACTGTAGCAACTTGTCAATCACAAGGTAGCCATGCCCTAAAGCATACCCTTCTTTATCATCTATTTTACTCTAAATGGGACCATAATTTACTAAAAGAACATCATGCTGTACTGAAGAAGACTTACCACTAGCGACTGAGACCATAAACTCAGTGGGAAAATGTTTACTGAGGTCATAAATCAAGTGAGAAGTTGGGTCGTTTTCGCAGACTTGTATTCATTCAGATTTCATTTTGCAACTAGTGGAGTCGCCCTCTAATGGCCATTAGAAATAATTCAGGTTTAAGGCACCTCCAAATTGACCAAACTTTTCAGAACCAACGATAATCCCTTGATTTTAACATGTTTCCAGTATTGATGCTAAACTAAGCAAACTTGCTGCTGACTGCTAGCTTCATGTTTACCATGCAAACATGAGAGCGATATCGGTCTTACTAACTTGTCGACAAGAAAGTAAATAAGCAGATTTTCCGAGATTTAAAACTACTCCTTGAACAGTTTGAAAAATAGCACCCAGCAACATATATCATTAAGAGTCATGTCTGTTTTAATGTGCGTAAAGATAGAAATGATCAAGATGGCATTACTAAAACGATTACAGAAACTCATGAACGGCCTTGGCAAATACACAGAAAATATCCTCACAGTTGCAGAAGCCTGAGTTCAAATGGCATCGGCCTGAGCTGAAAAACATTCAGCATGCAATGTTTATGAAACTAAATCCTTAAGAGCCCAGAAATTTCAGCTCAGTGATAAATTTCCTTTTTGGATTGTTTCAATCTTCGAATGCACTTAGATACACATTCTGGCTGCTTTGAAGACTGAAGGTGGACATATGGCTTTCCCTTTCCTCCCTTCAATTTACTGATACATACCAGGTGTTATACTTTTCATGTCGCCTTCTCAAGATAAAGGTTTCATTCCTGGAAGAAAAGAAAGAAAAAACACACATATTGGTGTGCTACAGCGAGAGAGGCTGCCTTTTCCCCTAAAATATATTGAGCTATCCCGTGGCAGAAATGAACTCTAATTTCTTTGTCTAAGAGAGTTTGTTGCATCCCATGTGGCCCTCAGATGTTTCTGTTATTACCACTGTGTTAAGACAATTTATTATCGCAGAGTTCCAGGACACAAAGTGAAGGAAAAAGGCATGAATTTTCTCCTGAGACATGCTGAAAAGGCCAATAGTGCAATGGACAAAATGAACAACAATGGCCACAAGAAAGAATTCGGTGCATAGATAATGAACAGATAAGACGGAAGGAATGACTTTGTTCATTGCCTGTCAGGTTGTGCTGATGGGTGTCTCCCTTAAAACTCAAGGGGTGGTCAATATCACACACTTCACTAAAAAATGCATGGAAAATGTGGGGTGAAGTTCTAATGCTGGCTGTTGTAAATTTATCACAGTGATACACTCATAGCTGTCATACCAGTTTGGTACGGAGAGGGAAAAAAAATAATTTCTCAGCTAATTTCAAGTCCCTGTGGATCGGAGGGTGTTTGACGAGAGGCTGCATGACTTCTTCAAGTGAGGTAATGGTCATGTTTACCAGTAGATAAAGTTGCCAGGACAGGCCCTTGTCACATTAATTAGTGGAGGTAACACCAAACACCAACCCAGTATGATTCACCCCCACAATTCAGCAATAACAATGGCCCGTCCTCATCAGACACAGATGAATCATATAGGTGGACTCCCTCGCCTCAAAGCGCAAGTCCTATTACATTTTGCTATGTTTTACTGAACCCAAATGATCCAGTACCAGATGTGCAAATCCATACCAGCAGCTCACTGACTTTCTGTCAGCCCATATTGGAGTGTAAATCCTCCAAAAAATGTCTCTTAAAGCTGCAGTGAGGAGAATTATAGTAACATTAATAGCCCTGCCCTATCAGGAGGGACTGTAAGAACTAACCCAGTGGATGTCAACACTCCTGTGAAGTCTGTGTCACTCTTTTTCATAATCACATTTAAAGTTTTAATCAGATTAAGCATGTACAATACAAGCTTACCCAATGTGTGGTCTCCTGCCCTAAACCCCTACCCAAATCCTATTATTACCCATTTTAATTACAGGATAATACCTGTGGGATATTGTATCATTATTGTTGCTAATATTATTAATATACAACTGATTGACATGCATCACATGCTTTGCTTTTGAGATGCCATTTTAGTTTTGAGAAGATAAATATGTGGACAGAGAGCGCCACTGTTAATACAGTGGATGTGTTTGTAAATGGGAGATAGGCGCTACCACTGAGTCCTACACATTCCACACAAGCTTTGGCAGTCAGATGTCAGACAAGCTTATATTGGAAGATAACTCCTATTTCAAGTCATGTGATTAAGTTGATTCTGATACCGTTGCTAAATGTGGAGTGTTACTTCAAATGCATTACGCTGATCTGTAAAACATGCTGCTGTAAATTTTTCCCTTTTAAGTCGTAATAGGCTTGACTCCTGTTATTTTATCTCCCGTGTTCAGAGTGCTAAATAAAACTGTTTCTAATTAGGGGGAAGTGAGCGCAGGGAGAGGCAGGGAGGTCTGAGGAAACCCAGCCACCGAAGGTGTGAAAGATGAGGACAGATGTTGTGTTGTCTCTGATGGTGAGGTCACTTTGATGGCTTTGACCTCATAAGTGCGAGTCAGCAAGACTCTCACAGCCAACAGGTCATAAATATATGCCTGGGATCGGGAGGCAGACATTACCAACATAGCGGTGCATGACCTAATGATCTGGCAGGCTATAGACGGTGTAGTGTGTTGTTTTGGTGTGCCCGTACTACCATTCATTCACACAGTAAAATAGATTGACTGTTCTGGTGTAATACAAGTAAAGGTGATACTAATCAAAAATGTTTTCTAATAAAATCTGAGGAATAAAACACAACATTGAATGCAAATCAAGGGAAAGTTAGAAGAATATTTACACTTGCATGACCATGGCAGGAAAGTGTTGTTATGCTTTGTGCTTAGTTCAGGTGCCATGCCATTAAGATGTCCTTGACCTAACACTCACATGATAGCAATGGAATTACAAATTGGCTAATTGAGCACTTAAGACTCATTATAAAAATTAGTGTTGGTCCGACCGTGACCCCTTAGTCTGTGTTTGATAAATTACCAAGAGTCATGAGGCAAGAAACAGTGATACACTGCCCACCGTTGGCAGGAATGCATATTTACAATATGGTCACCATTACACCACACATCCATCACCTAGCCCTGCAGGATTTTGGGGGTCTGCTTAGTGTGAGTTTTGTTCTCTTCAGAACATGTTTGGGGACCACAAGTCTGATGACGTCCACAAATGCTCTCAAGCTCTTCCCTGTTGTTTTGCAAAAATGACTGTATCAGTGATCACGTCCCCAAACAGGTCAGGCAATTCCAGTTGCGAAGCCGCATGGAGTATTTATTAGAACCAGATGGGCTGTGCTCCCTTACAAGCTCGGCCGAGTCGAAAAACACTGGGCTGGCTTCTCCCAGGCCTGCTCTGGGGGAACGGAGAGCGGCTGGTCCACCCATTTCCTTTCCTTGCCCTTCCCAGGCATGTCAGAGAGGAGCCAAGCCAAAAAAATCAGACCTGCAGTGGCTTTTGGACAGGCTAGGACTCGAACAGTGTGGTAATTACGGATGGCAAGAGGGAAGGTGTGCGGTAGAGAGGAGGGGGGGCTGCCAGGCGGAATCGTCCCGTGCCAAAGGCTTTAAAAGAGCCACAAAGGAACTAAAAGAAAAATAAACAAACAGATTGCTAAAAAGCTCTGGCACTTTTTTTTCCCCCTGACATTCCCTTGACACTGACTGTCAAAGTAGAGGTAGCTGAGGTTGATGTTCTTGATGCTCTTTGATGATGAACAGTAACATGACATAAGACCCATTAGGTCAGTGAGCTGTGAGCAAAGAGCATGATGAAGAAGCTAAACACAGTCAGCATCAATGTATCTACGAGGCCCTGGTCCTATCTTGAATAACTCTCCTCTCTGGACCTCTCCCACCCAGCCTTTAAGTCCTTCAATTATTGCCAACAGCAATTTGCACTTGTCCTTACAACTGGTTTACTTCTGTCCAGCCACCTGTTTTTCATTGGCCAGACATACTTCTGGTATCCCTCCACATCTCTTAGCCGCTCTGCTCAAATGGCTTAAACCTGGCTGGCAGAAGTGCAGTTCACAGTGGTTTTTAAAAGGTCCTCCCTCGCACTGTGCATGAATTAACAGAAATAATACCTGTCTGCACACAGAACATGTAATCCTTTGGTAACAATGACTCTTTGCATGTTTTTGGTTATACAAAGTGTTAAAAAACAAACGGTGGACTTGGGATTTGAGCTTAAGTCAGACTTAAATTATAAAACTGAGACTTGACTCAGACTTGGGTGCTGTGAAATTTGACCGTCTTGAGATTTGACCTCTTAAGGAACTGAATTGAGACTTGGGTCAGCTGAGTGTCACAATTGTCTGATATTAATTTACTTCCCTTAATTATAGCTGAATTGAATTAATTACAATAGTCTGTATGTGCTTAATTCTTTGTCAAAAGACATCCAATCCCGTCCCATCCATCCTATCCTATCCTATCCTATCCTATCCTATCCTATCCTATGCTATGCTATGCTATGCTATCCCATCCCATCCCATCCCATCCTTTTCTGTCCTATCCTATCCTATCCTATCCTATCCACAAGTAATCTAATTCCGGCTTTGTATATCCATAATTACCAACATAACCTGCATGGGTTGTTGTGGTAATGACATAGGCATCAGTAACTACAGTATGTTGCAACGCTGGTGATGTGGCTTTTCATTGCAGAAGCATGAGAAATACAGGACCATCATTTTGCCCTCCAAGCAATTTGTTTTGGTATCTGTTCACAAACTGATGTTTCTCATGTTGTCCTCTTTAGCGCGCTGCTGGTAGCAGCATGGATCTGCTCAGCACTTCTGTCACTCTGGATTTGACGTCGTCGTTGTGTGTTGTGTTCAAAGGACACTGTGAAATCCAATTTGAGCATCCAGAGTGTCTGGAATGAATGCATCTGCAGAAATCTGATTGGAATCACATTTTAAACCACCTCCAAATGTGGTGATCTGATTTTCAAAGATCGCATGTGAAGTTTTTGTTTGCTGTCCAGACTTCCTGAAATCAATCTGGATACTATCTGATTTGCCAAAACCCCCCGAAAAACAACCAAACAACCAAAAAAGAGAAACAAACAAACAAAAAAAACCCACTTTGGGCTGGCAGTCTGGAGAAGGCTGACGTTTCTTAGAAACAGCACCGTCAATACAAACCACATTCACTCTCAGATGTCTTCCAGTCATGAGCAGTGAAGTTTTTGTGTGTACGAATATTAAATGTTCAGTTAGATTTAACGGAGCTGGACTCAGCTACGGGACATCAAGGCTCAGTTCTCCCATTCTCCCACAAGCTCCTTTGGACATGTCTACATGAATCACAAACAATATTAGGTGTCGCAGAAGATGAATCTGCAGAATGATTCATTCTCTCCAATTTTGGATTCAGAGCATTGCCAAACTTTATTTGCTCATTAAGGGCCTCGCTTATGATCCTTCACAGGGACCAGAAACGATTCAAATATATTTCCAAACAGGTGGAGAAACTTATGAGCATGGGTGGATTTCCTGAGAAGAGGCATAAAATAGAGCAGAAAACTGGAAAAGCAGCACAGCCCTATTAGGAGAATCTGGCATTTTCTCCTGTTTGTAGTAAAGCAGTGGAATAATATAACATTACACAATTTTGTTTTGGGTGGCCTTGCATATCCCCCCAAGAAAATATAAACAGCCGCTGTTCAGGGAATGCCCAAACATAATTCATTGCTTGAGGAGAGGTTTTTCCTCACAGCTGCCATATTTTGCCGTGACAAGTACATGTCTCAGAAGGATCACATTAGACAAACATTGGCTAGAAGTGCAGTTGATTTACTCCATGAGTTGCTCAAAATGTGAGGGGTTTTTGTTGCTGGACACCGATTGAGGAAACAGGTAAGTATCAAGGCCAAATCCAGAAAAACAACTTGTTTTTGTGCTACTGTTTCTTGATGTCAGGGACAGAGGCTTGTCTACATTGCAGCAGTTTGTGATGGACAGTTTGAGAAAGTAAGGACAGGATGGATAATAAAATGACTTGAGACCTTGGAAGAAGAAAATAGTTCATTAATTTGTCTTTTTTTTTCTGGCACTAGTTTGCCAAGATTCCTATTTCCAATAAGGCCTGACAAGTCTATAAGGCTCAGATGAGATCAGACGTGTAGGATTTACATGCCATTTAAATGCACTCTGGTGTGCTACATTGCCAGCAGCCTAATAGGCAGTAAAACTAAGCCATTAGAGGATATTTGCCTGTGATATGCCATTCAGTGGGAAGAACATCAGTCAGTCATTGAAGGGGTCAAGTCAATAAATTATTTAAAAAGTGTCAGGGCATTCAGAGGTTACACAAATAACAAATGTTCAGTTTGTGGTTTCATTTTGGGTGAAGTATCTCATTACTACTAAGCTAGCAGCTTAAAGGAATTATTCAACATTATGGGAACTACACATGTGGACTTCCTTACTAAGAGTTAGTTGGAAGGATCTATACCACTCTCGTGATGTGTGTACGCTAAATATGAAGCCAGAGCCAGCAGATGATTAGCTTCACTTAGCTTAGCATAGAGACAGGCAGGCCCAGTCTAAAATTAAAAAATACACCTAACAACATCTCTAAAACTCACAAATTAACACGTTTCATCACATGTTTTAGTGTGTACAAAAATAAAAGAGTAAAAAACAAGTTATAATGAGTTATTTCGAGACACTTCGAGGTAGTGGTAGGATTTTTTTTTCTACTTTTGGACAGAGCCAGGTAAGCTTCTGGCTATAGCTTCATTTTTAATGGACAAATATGAGAGTAGGGATATCAATCAAGTGATCATTCACAAAAATGTGAAACTACTCCTTTAACATTGACCTAATAAACTCTAGGTCTCTTTATTAACATCTCTTAAAGCATAAAGCTGTAGACCCTTTTACAGTCGATGTCATCAAAAAAACATGGGTGTGTATGTTGGCAACAGAAGTGGCATTTTGTCACAGTGATCCAGACGATCACGTTGGCAAGTATTGAATTTAAAACTGTTACCAGCATCAAGGTGTCTGGTTGTCAGAATCAATAGTCCAACAGCTCTACAGAATTCAACAGGATCACAACCGTTTCAGAGCAGCAGATGTTTTGGTTTACTGAGTGAAAGTGTTAGTTGGTGACTCCAAATTATTTCTGTATGGTGAATGCGTAAAGAGGAATGGATATAGTGTTGGAGACAGGGCCCTGTTCGTTTCTATGAAAGTTGTTTGGTGGTGCATGAAGCCAAAAAATGTTCAACTTCTTCCGCACTGTTGGGCACATAATGCAAGCGCACTACACACTTTCAGTGGCTAACTGCCGGTTTAAACCTTCCTTAACCTGCATGGGCACAAAATGTTTTAATCAAGCAGCTCCTCAAGATTTTCAGACTGAGTGACACAAATCCTGATAATAAAACACCTGTGCCCTTGCATAGCTTGACAAACTATTGCACTCCGGTACACTTCTGTTGCCAAACTGCGTGTGCACACAATTTTTCATTTCAATTTCATTTATACAGGCCAATATCACAAATCACAAATTGCCTCAGAGGGTTTCGCAGCATTCAACATCCCTCTGTCCTTGGCTCCTCACAGCTGATAAGAAAAACTCACCCCCCCAAAAACACCCTTAACAGGGCTTACGTATGTCATCATTGTTTAAAAACTGTAAAAGGATCTTAAGGATGAGCTTCCACTGTTAAAAGTTTTGCTGGCTTTTTGCATTTGAGTGAGTTCTTGTAATGGACTTCACTGGTTTCAAAATGTACATTATTAGAAAGTAAACAAAACCTAATTTTCACTATGGTCGCCCTTGACCGTATTTTCTTTAGCCCGATGAAGTGGCTCAGTTTGTAGACTCTGTAATAAATGAAAGGTCATTAGGGCAATTGATGACCTAATTATAGTTGATTACACTATATAAATACTGACAGAACGGGCACTGGTTTAATGGCATTCCTTTACAGCATCTGGTGTGAATATGGTGAATGTAGGTCATGCATGGTTAAAAATGAGTGTGAAACCTTTTTTTTTTTTGGATGTGCTGTGCTTCCACTGCCAACATTTGCAAAAGACACACAAATAACTTGCAACCCCCTGATGAATGCGAGAGCGTCTCCTCTCTCTCCTGAAGGCTGGCGCTAGGACTCCTGTCAAAGCAATGGCGAGCCTCTTGATGTGGTCTGTCATTTCCTCTGAGCTGGCCGAGCTACAGCATGGGGGTTCGAGGACTGTGGGAAAAACCAGTGTGAAAGGGAAGAGAGGAAGTGTGTATTTATCGCTGTTGGTGGGGCATGATTCCCACTTTGATCTGTCTGCAGACCAGCTCCTGGACCGCCTTGTGGGCAGCAGAAGCCATAAGGTCACTGTGTCAGCCACAAAGGGGTCGAGCACGATGCTTTGACTGCACCTGTCTAGATAAAACGCAGAAACGCTGCAGCATCTCTGAGGAGCAGCAGCAGCAGGTGCAGCCAAAATCATGCAGCTTTAAGATGTTCCACTGTAAATGATTAACAGGCCATCCCAAAGCATACCTACACATGATGTCGTTCAGTGTCATGACAACTTCCTAACGTCACCCGAATCATGCATTATTTATTACTGATCACTCAACAGCAATCAAAGGATTCAAGCAGTCTTAATGACAAGACAGACTCTGTTCAACGCTAATGAATCGTGAAGTAAGTTTCATGGAGGAGATTTACAGTAAAGGATATGATATCATGGGGTTTGGTCTCCTCCGTAGCTATTCATCTTCAATCCATCTCCAATTCTTAGTCACTGAGCAAACAATCCTTTATTTGCTCTTCTCATTCAGCCAGGAGTGACTGATTAAATGATCCATTTTCCATTGTCTGGAAACTGGTATATTTAATTAAAGCACAAGCTCTGTGTCAACACCTCCCCCAGTGTGAGATAATACAGTTGTGTTTACATGCCAGTGCCTCTTCAATCTGTAGACGACCCTCACTGAAGTCTGCACTCAAAGTGGTTTTCCAAACGGGGGTCCCTCGCCAGGAAGTGTGCGTTTCCCAGTGTTCAATTGCAACTGATGTTTGGTAATCGTCTCCTCATGCATGTATATCTATACTCAGGATTTCCAGCTGCGGGTACACCCAGACCCTCTCCACCTCCTTCTGTGTGCATATGGAGGAAGTCGGTCAGTGAGAGTGCAAGTGGCACATGGTAGTGAATGGTGGCCTGGGAGCAGATTAGCTGCTCCTGTGTCTATCTGGTGCTGACAGTTCACACAGGCCTTTTTTTCCACTGCCCCTGGGCGTATCAACACACTGTTTCCCTTCTCAGAGGGCTCTATCTCCCGGCCTCAGGGCTAAAAATGTGAAGACGTAGTGTGAGGCTCAAAACATAGGCATGGCTTAAAAGTAAATGCTTATGAGGGTGAATTGAATCTTGTTATAATTTCATGTAAGCTTGTTCAGTTAGAAACACTTACATTAAGGAATTGATCATTTTAAAGCAAATTTTGGCAGAAAAATCTCTGCTTATTGAAATAACTCTGTTTGCAGCAGCAAACAACGTTGGTATGGGTAGAGCAGTATGTATTATTAAGTGTCTGTTTTCAGTGGCCACCATGTAAACTTGAGGGACTATGATTGGACTTAACTCATCAGCAGATAATAACACAGCTGTTAATGAGATAGTGATTGCGATGCATGAATTAAACAGCTGACACCAATCAGCTAATGAAAACATGATGGCAAATGCTATGCTCCACATGTTATGTTATAACTCTTTAGACTTGATGTTTCAATGTCTTCCAATCTGCTGCGGAGAATAGATAAATGGAGTAGGGCCTTGAACCAAAGTACATATATGTTGTAGATAGAATTAAACTTCAGGAACATCTTATGGAATGATTCACCCCCAAATGACTACTCCTATATTGATTACTTACCATGTGTTATGTTATGTGTTAAGGTAAGTTTGTATCCACCAAAGTCACACATTACTGTTACCATGATTACTGCACACATTATATTTTTGGGTCATTTTTTTGCTTAAGTTACTGTATTATTTGTTAAAGGGTACATTATTTATATTTAAGTAGTGACAGATTTAGCATTATGGTGCTACTGGTAAATTATCATTTCATTGTCATTTATAGTACTTTGTATATTGTTTCATTTGTATTTTCATGTGTTTAAGCAGAGTCGTTGTGTTTCCTTGGTTATGAGCTAATTGGTTCCTACCTGCCCTTGTTTTGTGGGGACATGTATGACTGAGAGAGTGAGTGCCTTGTGCTTAACAGCGAAGGGAAGTTGCTGTACCCCTAAGTTGGGATGTGTTAGTACTGTCTTGCTGTGTTGGTAAAAATTACACGAAGAGGAAGAAACAAATGTTGTAGCCCGATTATCACCCACAGCCCAGAGTAACGGGGGAACACCTACAATCAAGAAAAGAGTGTTACATAATGAACAAACTAACTGATTGAGGCAGTGGTAGACCTGCAGCTTCCATGTTGGGTGAGGTAAAATTACTGTTTTTGTCAGTGGAGTCTGGCTTTGAAGAGAGCATTGACACGTTTTACTTTCAGTTCTGTCCCCCGTTGGAAAGGGTTGTTTGTGTGGGAAGTACTGATTGTACGACTGGATAAATGAGACTTGGAAGATACTGCATGAGTTGCGTGAGAGTTTGTAAACGGATGTTTCAATATAGTTTGCTGTCGTTAAATGCAGAGCCCTTTCAGTCCAATTCATGAAGAATCTTCTCCATTTTTAACTTTGTCATTTACTGGAAGAATTCAAGAAAAACAAAGTTCTCTTCTCAAATTTAACGTAACCCGAGCTGAGTAACTGATACACAAACCGTCATTTGTGGGGGGAAGTATTCCTTTAAAGGTGCCCCGCTGAGTTTTCTTGTAAACCTACAAAGTTTCTGTTTACATCCACTGTTACTCACCAAAACACACTCTGTGTATCCTTGACGTTTAACAATGTGTTGAGTGCATTTCCTTCCTGATAGGACATCTGCAAAGACGATTTTTGTTTACTTGCTAAAAGGCTTCTTCTTTCCTGCCTCTGCTGGCACATTGCTGTGTTTCTTGGCACCACCTGTCAATAACTGGAATAGTGGCAAGAATGTGTGTGTCTGCATGTGTCCTTGTGCAACCAAAAGGGGACCCACACGTCAAAACATGGCTCCATAGCACGACTAGTGGTGAAAAACTCCACAGAGACCTTTACAGGACATTAGCATTGACAGATAATGGGTTGATAAGCCTCTTAGCACAGATGTCTACAAAAAAATCCCTCATCTCACATCTTAAAAGTGAAGATGTACATTTTCAGAGGAACTTCTGATTAAATACTTTAACTCTCCAGCAAAAAATATTAAAGTTATGTCATGCAGATGTTCTATGTTTGGGCCCCCTGACCTCTTGGGCTCCTGGAACTGTGCTCAGTGAGTTAATTCAGCCATTTGATGGGACCCATCTTGCCTGGGAACCGGACGAATCTGCAAGCTCATGTTTTATTTGCTCTGGCATATGCGTCTGGTCCCCCTCTCCACTGGACAGATTTCCAGCGACCTGAGACGTAACGGGCCAATCACAAGCGTTTATCTAATAGCCTATGGGGCGTGTTTGAAAATTAAATCCTAAAAAGGATGGCTGTTGATGCATTTTTGAAAACAACCAAGTTGGCTGCAGCTGATGTGGACCTCTTTGTTGAAGCTGCTATCACCTCAGTATTGAATGAACGACAGCATATTTTTGCAAAATAAAGAGCAACTGCACTTGAAGCTTTTCTTGAGGACAGATGTGTTCGACATACTTCCAGCAGGTTTTGGCAAAAGTTTACGAATTCATAACATACCAGCTCGTCTCTGCACACATATTTCATTGCTTAGGCGTTACTTTTTTCCCCACTTTACGCCAGGCCCCGCCCTCATGTGCTGTGATTGGCTGGTACTTCTTTGCTGTGATTGGCCATCTACACTGGGCTGAATGAATCACTACATTGCATGTTGACAACCCCTTAATAACGCCCCTTGGAAATTGAAAATTAACTTCCAGACTAATTCCCATTTGCGATTTGCTCTGGCAATATTGGGTGAGAATACATCCCTTTCTCATTTCAGACA
>JAPZEB010000004.1:20096012-20110155 GCA_029783705.1 Chaetodon striatus
AGGACGTGAGTAAAAAATCAGGCCATTAGACTGAGACACGAACTAATAGTGCACTGCAAGTGAGATTTCTCTAATATTTTGTTAATATATTCTAAGTCTGCTCAGCATCAACTATTGCTTATAAATGTGTGAGTGTAATTCATGACAAACACTATGCATTGCTAAAACACATGATCTAAATGAAAGCATATGACTCAAATTAATTTGTTTAGCTTTTTCAACATTGCCAAATAAAACAAGCAAAAAGGAGTGAGGTGTTTTAATTTTGCAAATATGTGACAAAGAGGCATTAAAAACATATCCCTGTGCATGACGACTACAGTCTATTTGTACTGCAGTCACATGGCTCCATATTTTGGAGCTCAGTGCAACCCACATGTGCCCTCGTAGCCCACAAAGTCGTGCTGCTTTTTTCCCAGCAAGAGTTGATTGATTGGCCATCAATGGAGACATGCTCCTCGAATGAGAGCGCTCGCCACAGAACTATCGAGTAAACAGACTTGGAAGTCAAGGCCAGCAAAATCCCTCGTGTCTCCATACCATCCGTTAGGAAGGCAAAGCCGGATCTCATGTATCTGTGGTCAGACAAGACCGCCACCACTTCCTCGTATTGCAAGGCTGCTTCAAAACCACGCCAGTGTGTGCTCTATTTCCCTAACCTTTTTTTTTTTTTTTAAGGGTTGGAATTCACATAACCATGTGGTGTGCTTCTGGAGTTTGGGACTTCCAGAATCTCACTGTTTATCACTCAAATCAACAAAAATAAACAGTCCAAACTTTTTTAACCGTGCTGGAAGGACTTCTCGTAATGTCATAACTAGGCACCCCTTTATTGTTATCATGTGCCTGTGCTTACAGTCTCACATCTTTCATGGTGGGCTTTGTTTAATAGAAGTGATAAGTTCATGCTAACTGGGACCAGACTGTTGAGTGAGGCTGTCGGTCCTCTTTCAAACCCCTTTGTGCAAGGCGTCTTCCTGATTCATAATTGACTGCTCAGCCACTTGCCAAATCAAATCTGGTCCACTGTTGACATAAAGTCATCCCCCTCCTCTTTGGTGAAAGCTGTCCAACAGGGGCGGTCAGCTGATGCCAACAGTCTTGGTGCCAACAGGATGTTATAATAGTAGAGTGTATAAAGTGAGCCACTTCCACACAACAGCATGCACAGCGGCTGAAACAGTAATTAACATCCGCTTCCAGTTTGCAAGTGTTTTGATATTCTCTGTTGCAATTTGTCACATGGGAGCCGACTATGAGGGGCGTTGTCTGTTGACTTTTTGTTAAGGAATAAAGCCTGGTTAGGATTCAGGAGGCTCATTTCACTGGCGTTCTTTTCTTCCAAAAAAACTAAACCCTAATTTGCTTTCCAGTTAATAAATTATGTTGTTGCTTTGGCTTTAATGGTCATTTCGTGCCAGGATACTATACTCAAGTGTTCTGCTGATTTCAGTAAATTGGAAGTTCAAAAACCTTAAGCTTGCCTTTAAAAATATTTCCAAGGCACTCATCTTGAACTGGTGTTGAAGGTGATAAAACTTATATTACATGGTTTGCAAGAGCAAAAATTCTTCACAAGTGAGATCCACATGCTCCCCGCAGTGCGCTGTGACCCCTCCACTTTTCACATTTTATGTTGTGGCCTTATGGTGGGATTGTTTAAATTAACTTCACTTCATCTTGTTTCTCACAGTCTGAGAGTCCTTTAGGTGCTTTGTTTGCAAACTCTAACAAGGCTTCGGTTTGTCTTTTAGTGAGCAGAATGTTCCATCAGATTTCTCCCCTGTTCCTCAGCTTGGCCGATCAGCCAGCTTTAGGAAGAGTCCTGATTGTTTCAGGCCTCTTTGTGCTCAGAAACCTTGAGTGCCAAATTTTTTTTTGTGGCCTTCCACAGATCTGTGCCTAAAAACAACTCTGTCTCTGAGCTCTGCAAACACGTTCTCTGACCTCATGGCTTCGTTCTGACAAGATCTGTCGGCTGTGACACCTTATATAGACCAGACAGGGACAGGTGTGTGCCTTTCCAAATCAGGTCCAATCAGCTGAACTCACCACAGGTGGAGTTCAATCAAGGTGTAGAAACATCTCAAGGATGATCAAGACATATGGGAGACACCTGAGAGTTTGAAAACTTGTGTCAATGTGGTACTCCAGTGTTTTTTCTTTTTAACAATTTGCAATCAATTTGAAAAGTTGAATATGACATCATCAACCCCTGAGTTAACTTTTATAGTGTCCAGTACTTCAGATTTTTCTTATCAGTCTTGTTAAACACTCGACAGCGATACAGTCAGCGATACACTGACATTACACAAAAGACAGTTTAAAAACTGATTTAAGCATGCAGAGTATCCAGACTAAGACTTATCTGTTGAAATCCAATTGGAATCTCACTACAAACCACCTCCAAATGTGGTTTGGATCAATTTGCAAAAATCATATTTCATGTGTTTTTTATGCTCTCCAGACTTTCTAAAATCAATCTGGATAAAATCTGGATATGCCAAAAAATGGAATTGGGCTGGCAGTCTAAACAAGGCCTACCTTTGACCGTGTGCCATTTGGTGCTGGGCAGGTAGTGTACAGTGAACTCACCACAGCTGCAGCTGGGACTGCTGGTGAAAGCGCTTAGTGATCCAAAACAGTGAGCTCAAAGACACTAAAACGTTGCACAGATATGAGGAGAACTGTGAAGACACCTTTCACACAAATATTAAAAATCTGACCAATTGTTAAGAGATATAAAAAAAATGATTTAAGAAGCTTTAAACCGACAAAAGTATCCAAATAAACAGACTCCCGATTTTCCTTATGATAATGACTTCATTTTATTGCAAGTGACATGCTGTTACAGACTTTCAGTGGTGATGACTTCTTAGCTGAATTGATAGAAAGAAATTCATTCCAATACTTTACCAACAATGCAAGCTGTGTCTCATCTTTTATTCATTTAGGTTTGCTATGAAAAAGATGCCGGTGTATTTTCAGCCTTATATTTAGAGCTAATCGTTGAGTTGTATTCAGTTTCAGGATAATTTAGCATCATCAGCAAGAAGAAGCCTCTGTACAGCACTGAAATCATTGTTTTAAAAACATCGTACAGTTTTTTTCAAGTTTAACTTCCAGTTAATTACAAGTTGACAGTGAAACCACAACAAAATCACAGAATTACAGCACATGTGCCTGTCATTTACAGATGGTACGGATTCAGAATAGTATCAATCTTTAGCAAGACATATACGGTAGATGTGGAGCATAACATGGGGTATTTTGTGTATTATATTTAAAAACAGAGGGAGTGCTTTCTTGTCTGTTTTCAAGTCCCAGTTGTTAGTTGCACATTTACAGTCTTCTGCTATATATCAGTGAAGATATTTTACTTGGTGCAATACAAAGCAGCAATATTGAGACATGCAACACTGAGCCACGGGGAAACTGTGTCCGCAGAGGATAAGTGATTATAGAACCTGAGAAAGACAAGTCATCAGGACAGAAATGGTTTTAAGAAAAAGGTAGAATGGCAGTACGTCATCAGAAACACAGATAGTACTGTGAGGACACTGGAAAATTCTGCTGTCAGTCTATTACTTGCAAACTGGGAAATTTGTTCACCCAACTTACATCAACAAGCTCAAGTCAAGGTTATCTTATCTCTTATAAATTCTGTTATTTCAATAATACTTGCAATGAAAGCAACATGCAGCTTGTTTAAAATTAGTCTGTGCAGAGAGAATAAATAGACTCGTTTTTTCTGCTTTTCAAATGTCCATTTTGCCCTTCACTGTAGTCACTGCTGTCTCCCACAAGGCCTGGGGAAAGTGTAAATTAAATCAGCAGCTTATTTTTTTTCACCTGCCAGCTTCCCTTAGAGGGCATGACATGCAATAAGGATTCATGCTTTTTTCCCTAAATCCCTCTCAGGTGCCACCAATCAGTCAGTCAATAGTTCTCACTCCCAACTCGTCAGTGAGCTCGGTGTCTGATACCAATGCACAAGGCACCAATTACCTTTAGCTTCTGCATGATGTTCTGTGCAACTGACAAATAAACAGCGATACAGTCTGTGTAGGGCAGGAAGAAATGGACAAACAAACAGGACTTTCACCCTGGAGACCGCTGTTCCTGTCCCACGTAAAACCAAAAGTCAACGGCAAGTTAATTTTAACTGCGTAGTGTAGTATGTCATGTGATGTATAGTCTGTATGTCATGTCACTACCAAGGTAGCAACTACTCTTCCTGGTGTCCACACAAGCATACATGACATCATAGAGTAAAACAAATAAATAATTATAAATCCAAGGCAAAAAGAAACAAAATACAACCAAAAAACAGGAAAACTACAAAATAATAATCAAAAAACAAACAACACAAAATGGAAACAAACAAACAAAACCAATAGATTAACCCCAAAATAGTCAGAAATTGTCAGGAAAGAAAAGAAAATTAAATAATAATAATAAGAAGAAGAATTTTACAGCTCAAAGGTAATTGTTATATTAACAAACATACTTTAACCCAAACCATGAGCTTCTTTCTAAACCTAGCCAAGTACTTTATTGCATGGCTCTAAAAACAAAGTAAACCTACGTTAGTTTAAGTTAATTTTGGAAAGAGACTGCAACATGTAACGAGCAGAAATTGTACATTTTTCAGTGAAAAAGGAAGTTTATTTTGAAAGGACAGTATGCATGTTACAAGTGGAAACGGACACGCTGTCCTTTAGCGTCCAAAACTGACACGAGAGGGGAGTACCTAGAGCCTCATAGTTAGATGCGTAGGGACACTGACCAAGCGTCGATATTTGCTGAGCTGGGAGTGAGAATGTGTTGACTGAGAAGGATCTGATCCCTCACTGGCTTCCCACCACAACATTGCAAATAGAGTTCAATAGGCTCAAGCCATAAGCACCACTGCCAGGCACTGAGCAATTTTTAGAACGTACCTTTCTGTCCACAGAATCTGAACCAACTGGTGATCGAGTTATACGGAAACTCCAAAAAATAAAAAAATGGAAAAAAATATGTGTTTTTAATGTAGTCCTGTCAATGCTAGCAACAACTGCTTAGTGCTGCAGGACGCACATTTAGAGGGCAGCACACTAATCTCTACAAACACGTATCTGCATATGTGTGCAGACTCATTAGGCAACAGAACAATATTTTGGTATTCTGGTTTCCCTTTGTAGTCCCAGTAGTACTGACCGCTCACGTTTAAGCAGGCTTTGGTTGCCTGCAGGTAAACAGTTCATGTAGGGAGCAAAAGAGGCAGAACACTGCTATCTTGGATCCCATTGGCTATTGTCTGATGATGAGTTAGTTTTTTATTAGCTTGTTAAAATTATTTATCTGCATTAAAATGTTGTCTGGACCTAGAAATCCACTGGCCACACCAGAACCCCAGAAATATTAGCCGTTGACACCAGAGGCTTTATTGTCGTCAGACAACTAGCCAATGGGTTCCAAGACAGGCAGAGCACTGACTCTACCCTTCATAAAGATGGCTTATTTATCCCAGTCATGTTTGATTTACTTCAAATAAAATCATGGAATAAAGAAAGACTAACGTGTATTTGCACAAAAGGGTTTACTTCTGTGAAATATTCACAGAAATGTATTAGCCTACATATGGCACACTTAATTTCTCTTAAAAACAGAACCGTTGTTGAGACATACTTGGGTATGTCCTTATTTTAAGTCATTATGTCATATTTCAGGGACTTTGGTGAACGTCTTTAGCACTAAATGAACATTGCTGCACTTCCCACAAACCACTGACACTTGAACCCACGTGATTATGTGCTTTTTAAGCAACAAAAATCCTACGCACTATTTCGAGTATATGCAAGTCCCTACGGTTGCATTCTGCTGTTCTCACATTATATTAATCCCGTGAGGACAATGAGGAAGCTTACAGTGCTCTTCCCAGGAGGGACGTGGTGGACGCATGTGTCTGCTGGACTCTCGGAGCTACAGCAGTCTTTTCATGCGGCAGGTGTGTTTCTCTATGTGCATGGTGGCTCGGTCAGTGGAGCTGGTCAAGTCGTCCAGAACATCCTCCTGCCGTTCCAGCTCCGTCTCTGCCTCCAGGGCAAGGTTCTTCAGCTGCATCAGCATCTGCGCACACACACGCAATCCAATATGTAAACAGTTGTGGAGACGCTCGCACAGACGCACACTCTTTGTTTAAGCAATTACACACCAGCCCCCAGTGAACACGGACAACTGAGGAGCAAGACACAAATAAAAGAAGATTAAATAGTGAAACCTGCAGAAGACTGGGTGTGCAGTTGCAGGGTGGAACATGTGGACCACATTTGGAGAGGTGTAAAGATGGGGTCAGTGAGTTAAACAGCGAGTGTATTGGTGAAACAGACAGAGGAGTAGATGAGAGTGACATTTTCATTTCATTCAGAGTTTTTTCTTTCTAACTTTGGCAACAAAAACAAAGCCTGCTGCTTAATGTCTGCAGATGAGGGAGAAGAAACTTTACAATTCAACACCAGCCATGATGAAATAACAGCTACTCACATTGCAAATATGATAATACTGCATATTATACAGAACATGGAGCTTGAGAAGATATTCAGAGAGAAGTCCTGGCTTATCTCCTGGGATCACTGATATCATACAACACTGTTTGTTTTCTGCTCTCGGTGGTTTTAAAGGAATACTGCGACTACGTCTCCATGGTCCAGCAACTGTGTATGTTATGGTTGATGGAACAACTTAAATATAAGGTGATGTGCCAAGCAAAACCTAATAAACACTACTCCAAACTCCACCACCATGGTTTCTAAACTAATATTATGTTATGCTACACATGCTCTCACACACCCACCGACATTATGTCAGTTTTCACTGGCTGGTAAACGCGGACGCTGCAACTGAGCAAAGACACAGCTCCAGACAGCAGTTTGAAAAACAGATAGTGTGTCAAAACACACCGAGGAATGACTGCATTCGCTCACTCGGGGTCTGTGACTTTACTATTTCGACTGGGAGGACGTGACTGAATCGCACCTTGCCGTTAACATTCACAGGAGTTTTGGTGCGTCATAGAAAAACACAGAAGATGATTATTTTTAGCTGCTGCTTATACAATGGTTAGAGGACTTAAGTCATGTAGAAAGCCCTGAAATTAAACATTTAGGCTAGACCTGATAGAAAAACACACGAGCTAAAATGCTAGTCTTGTGCAGGAGCGAGGTAATTTCAGGACTGTGTACACGAAATCTATGAATGAGTGAACCAGGGATTTCCAACCTCAAATAATAATACAGCGTAAAAAACCACTCTGATAAAGCACTTACAGCAGGACATTAAACTGAGTGACCCTCTGTGCAAGTTGCAGATTCTAATCTGAACATGAATTACATTAAGAGTAGGGTGTGTACAGAAGCGTAGCATTAAGTCCAAATTGGCAGCCTTTGAAGTTTGAACCATAATCAGCTGCAGACAATACGCCATTTATGGACACAATAGAGAAGCCAACCTGTGTGACCGGCCCTGTGCTGTCACTGCTATGATTAAGTTGTTTAAAATGTGATTATACAGGCAAAGACAACAGTGGGACATTGTGCATTATTATTATGTACAATAATTAACTAAATATTAGGTATAAAGTGTGAACAATGCCTCGTTTGAGATAAGATTCATGCAGTGAGTTGACACAATAATGTATCATGAAGTGGGACTGTTAAGTAACTAAACCATGATGGAAAAAAATGGAACAAAGGTGGGTCATATGAGGATGCAAGCAAATGCCCAGTAGCCCCATTATTCTGTATATAAGAGTCATGTTCTTACTTGTGACTGCTGTTCCTCTTCATCAGGGAATTTACTAATACACTCTATTTTTCTGGCAGCTCTCCTTAACATACTGAATCATTTTCAGTTTTAAGTGTCAAACATGTTCTTTAACTTTTTGTACTTTCATTTTTCTAGTTGCTTTCTGGTATTTCTGGTGGAGTTGACTGCAGACAATTCGTTTTCGGATATGAGTAACAGCAGTGTTGGGGGTAACACATTACAGTGATATATTACTTTTTAGCAGTAATGAAGTAATGTAACACTTTACTAACAGGATTTCGAGTAACATTATTATATTTACAACATCCTGTAAGGCTTTACCACCCAAAATTAACTGTTTATTGTCTTAATTTTTCGTTTATCCACACTGATCCATTTCTGCCAGTGCACCACCAGAAAAACACATCCCCTGAAGGTTGTTGTGTGTTGTCATGTCATTTAATCTACCTTACAGAAGGGTGTCAGTGATCGTGTGTGTTATCGTGTACAGAGTGTTTCCATTCATATACATACACCATATACCGTTCTGCTTTTGCGTCCTAAGGCTGCCTGAAAGCAGCGGGGATGAAGAGCTGGCCAGTGATTGACATATATAGGTTATGTTAGTATATGTTTCCATTCACATCACCTACAACTGCAGAGCACTGCTGACACACCAGTAACCAGCAGGTGGGTGCTCCAGCTCCTGTGTATTAATTTGCGCTTGTCATAGTGACTTGATTATATTGTGTTTCATATCATATTTCCACAAATATTTATCCATATCTCATCATTATCACACTCTGATCCTGATCCTCTGCCTGACCCTCCCTGTGTACAAGACTATTCACTTATTTTAAATGGTCTAAGCTATTTACACTATTATTAATATAAGCAAGGGATTTTAATACAAAGTGGTAACCACTGTGTGTGAATACATGAATGGGTCAGACCTGTGCAGCACCGGATTTCAAATGAACTGTAATAAACTGGAGCTTCTGTGCTTCGATGACCTGTTGTGAAACAACATGACCCTCATCCATTTTAAAATGCCAAGTCTTTCTTCTGAGGCCATTTTGCTGAAAGTAATGCAAAAGTAGTGTAATGAGTAGCCTCTTACTCTCCAAAGAGAGTAATATCTTAAAGTAACTTATTAGTTTCAAATGACGGTAACAAGTAATATGTAATAAATTACATTTTGAGAGTAATTTCCCACCACTGAGTAACCGTATAATTAGTTACATTATTTGTGTGTTTTTATGTTTCCATAGCCACAGCTTAGTTTGAATAAACAGCAGTGTTAATAATACCAGTTCTCCCATCAAACTACTGTCCCCAAGTGTTCCACAACGACTGCTTTCTGTATGAAGCAACTACACGTGCACCCGGCTACCCCAGAGGATTACTGGCACCCATCAAACTCGATCGTGATACGGAATAATTGTATTTCTAAAGTTGGCTGTTTTGTTGCTATTCACCTTTACTGCCATCTACTGGATTTTAGATGTATGACATTTTTTCCACTCAGGCCAAAAACCCAATCTCACAATCTACAGGAAATTTAAAAAAAAAAAAGAAAACACAATTTGTGTATCCACACTGTGATTTGGATCTGCACCAAGATGTAATGGCTTCTTCCTTGGCCCATGCTGCACTCTTCCACCTAGTTTCATGAAAATTGGGCCGGTAGTTTTTCTATAATCCTGCTGAGGAACAGACAAACCAATAAACCCAACTGAAAGCATGACCTCCTTAGCAGAGGTAGCTGGAGCCCGACTGATATGTTGGCTGAGCCAATATTAGCTTATTGCTGATATGATGATGACAGCATATATGTTGGCCACTACGCAACAATAAATGGCAGAACAGAAACAATAGAAAAAGATAGGAAAAGATCAATAGTAGAATATTTTGTCGACCAAAGAGCACTGGCAGGTTTTCTTTTTTTTAGTCTCAATTCTTTGAATTATTTTGAGGGATTATTACTTCTGTGTTGGAGGCATTTACATTATTTTATATATAAAGTAAGCTTTACTATAATCTTGGCATCAGGTAATACAGCTTTGGTGTCATCTCATTAAGTCTGCATCCATTCATTCATCTGACTACCGTTTGTAATGTGTATCTGAGCATGAGTTAAAAAGTAGCTTGTTTTACATCAAGTATCTTATTCTGAGCTACCTGAAATGCGTCACGCACCAAAAATGCGTTTGAATCATAGGTCTGAATATGCGTCACTGTGTAGGTCTTGCCACCACAGACCATGCCCGTAACATTTCTCAGTGCTGCGAGCTTCTGAATGGAAAGACTTTGTAAATTCTGACCAAATGACTGAACAGGTTTCTTTCCTTCTCTTAAAACCAGGATGGACTTTGGTTTGTGGTCTCACTAAATAACACGTTAATCATACAGGATGAAAAATAAAAATCATTCTGGTGAATTTGGGGTTGGAATGGAACTATCAAAATGCATGTCACTAAAACCATCGGGTTGTTTGCTTTCATATATATAAATATACAAAACAAAAATCTAAATGCCACAATAGTGCAAGTCATACGTTCACAAAGGCCTCACCTGTTTGAGTTCCTGGGCCTCAGCCTGACTGACAGATGGCTGGAGGACGTGCACCTGCAACTGGGACAGCTCTCCTGCTGGGACCTCCAGCGGGAGCTCTGTGTCTTGGCACCTCTGCAGCAAACCTGACTCCATGGGTGGAGATGGTGAAAAAAGTGCAGAGTGCATATGTTGTTTATGAGGAAACCAGACAGTAAACTCAAAGTAACTGAGGCAATCAGGATGAAATGACTCATCAAAACACATTTCTGTCGAGGAGAGACACCAATAATCATGTCCAAAAGTCATGTGGATGAAATGTTTTTACATGTGGCTACACACCTATAAATACACAATAGGTGGAAACATAGATCTCTACTGCCCCTTAGTGGTCAGTTTTATACAAGACACGAAAACAGTGAAGGCACCCTTATTTATCCATCTTACCTTCATTCCAGTTTGGCCCCTCTGTGTCGCACGGAGATGAAAGTGGAGTTGCTTTGAAAGCACTGTATTCACTAGTGAACTCCACTTTCTTTTTGTACTGCATCTCTAACACTGACATTGCCTCTGGCATCTTGGCAGACAGGAACCTGTAGCATATATCCGGCTTCCCAATAAACCGCTGTCTAACAGTGATCTCATATGGACTGTGCACTCTGATTTCGTCAATTTCATTCCGTTCGAAGCGATGAAGGAGTTGGCAGTTTGTGTCTCGCACCTCCAGTGAGGACACCAGCACCAACAAGCATCCAGGTTTTAAGTCTGAGTTCCCGCCTTTGCTCACTACAGCTGGGATGCTTGCGATCACCTTATGTCTGGCAGACCCTCTGTTAGCTGCAGAAGCTGCAGCAGCTGCAGCTCTTGCAGCGTCCTCTGCCTTGGCGTCCTGCTGAGTCTTCCAAGGGAGTTTACCAAAAGGCCACCAGGAGGGAGACTCCAGCTCTAACAAAAGTCTGCAACAAGATACAAAGGGAAAGGAAGGAGTCATGAGTGTATGACTTATTACAGTCAACAGCATGAGAATAAAACATGAACAAGACTTCCACATTGTAAAATGTGCATAAAATCATTGAGCCAGCAAATATGTGGACAATTACTTATCAGCCACGCCCAGGTCAGAGTCAATCTTCTCCAGTCCCTGCATCATATTGTCAAACTGCTCTCCTTGGTGGCTGAGGACTCTACCAGTGTCTTCCAGTCTTCTCTGTGCCCCTGCCACCAGGTTGATCAGCTCTCTGCCCTTTGAGGGTTGACACTCTGCTCCTCGGGCCTCCGAGCTGGGAGAGAGAAGGCGTTCTCTCCAGAAATGCTCCAACACATTATAAACCACCACCCTGTTGGGCTTAAGGGAGCCAAACCAGTGTTTCACGTTGCCTTCTTCGAGCACTGTGAGAGTGCTGAAGATGAAGCTAGACGACTCCATCTTGATCTCCATGATCTTTGAGAGGCGGAAACTGGCAAGACTCTCCTTACTCTGGTTAGAGACGAAGCGCACCGTGGTCCTGGTGAGGGACAGGGTGCCATTTTCCCACCGCTTCTCACTGTTGATGTAATAGGAGCCGGGCCAGCTGTGGATGGGAACGTCCCGGCTCATTTTAGAAGGAGATACACTGATTCACCTAGAGGGACAAATAAACCTTTATATCGCATGTGCACAATACACATCTTGCTATTTGAATATACAGTTACATCATAAGGACACTGTACTAAATGATGATGAACATACTTTCTTCAGAGTGTAATAAGGGATCCAAGCAGCAGCTGGGCTCAGCTGAGGCGTTCACACTGGCAGCTTCAGCTGTGTAGGAGCGACCTTTCTATCCAACTAACCGCATTACGACTGCGTCATTATAACGTTATAAACCCTCTAAGTGTGTATCATTTCCTCTTGGCGCAATTACATCCGTCTAACACCACATTAATCGTCAACATTACCTTGTTGGGCTGAGCATTACGTTACCTCATACTATGCTCTGTATCGCTGATGTTTATTACGGAAGTTACGTAAGTAAGAGTACGGCTGTATTTACTGCCCGACGTGAAAATGCTGCTGTCAGAAAAGGCTGCTGCGTCAAGGTTTTGGAAAAATAAATATTGTTAGCTTGGACAGCGGTTTCTGAATTAGCCAAAATAGCGTGCAGAATTAGCATTTAAAACGGACACGTTTATATAGGAAGTGTTGATAATAAATAAGTAGAAACGGTTTTATTAATGCGTCGTAATGGAACCATAAACTGCGACCCGAGGGAAGGACTCATATGCAGCGACTTGTTGTTATAATAGAAAAAATACGTTTGAGCATAACGTTATCTTTCACGTCGAGACTAGCGTATATTTTACAGCAAAAGTTAAAAGAATAATTATGTAATTTTAAACCAATCGACCTGCTGGCTTGTGTTTATCGTTTTTCGCTGCCAGACGGTGACAGCTAAGCTAGCTAACTGGCTAGCCGAGGTCTTGTTTACCATCATGGACAGGGAGGCGTACCGCAACTGCTGCAGCCTGGTCAAAATACCCAGACAGTCGTATGAACAGTTTTGGTCTTCACATTTTGTAGATTACATCGACAAGGAGCTGAGCTATTCCAAGTTTTTCAAGAAATACTTACTTCCCAATCACCCATGTATGTTTTCAAGAAGGTTTACAGAGGACTGGAAGTGTCGGAAACAGTGGGTGTCTGAGGAGGGAAAGCCTAATTTCCAGAAACTGCTGCAAGATTTTGGTAAATAAATCTATTGCTAATGCTAATATCTAACTACCAGACATGCTATGCAGCTGCTGCAGTGGTGTCATGGACTGTAATGTATTTGTTCTGTATCACAGATGAGACTCCTGTTCCTGTTGCCAACTGCAATGCAAAGGAGTACAATGCAAACCCTAAACAAGTTATGCCTTTCAAAGACTTTATACACTACTGGAAGGAATACATCCAGAATGGCCACTCATCACCTAAAGGATGCCTCTATCTTAAAGACTGGCACATGTCAAGGTAGCATTTAGTACAGATTGAAACTTTTTTAATGCAGCATAATGTGCAAAATATAATGCATTCAATGTTATTGTTTACAGGGACTTTCCAGAGCATAATGTTTACACCACACCAGTCTTCTTCTCGTCTGACTGGCTTAATGAGTACTGGGATACACTTGAAGTTGATGACTACCGCTTTGTCTACATGGGACCTAAAGGCTCATGGTATAAAGACCAGATCAAAGCATAGTTTCTTATATGTCACATAAAAATGGCCTCTCAATATTTCTGTTGTTATTGTACGGTAATACATAAGGGACATCTGTTAATCAAATGCACTGTCTCCTCACCAGGACGCCGTTCCATGCTGACGTGTTCCGCTCCTACAGTTGGTCTGCAAACATCTGTGGCAGGAAGAAATGGCTCCTGTACCCCCCAGGTCAGGAGGAGTATTTACGAGACACTCATGGCAACCTCCCTTACGATGTAACATCAGCTGAGCTGAGAGACAGAGGCCTTTTCCCACACTCTGAAGAAGCCTGTCAACCCCTTGAAATTATTCAAGAGGCAGGTGAAATCATTTTTGTGCCTAGTGGCTGGCACCATCAAGTCTATAATCTGGTAAGAACTGTAGAGGCGGCAAAATCTAAGCAGTTACATTAAAATCAGATACCAAGTGACAGATCATATATTTTGTCCCAATTCTGACAAAGGAATTGTCTCACGTTAACGTTTTCTTACAGGAGGACACCATCTCCATTAATCATAACTGGTTGAATGGCTGCAATGTGGACATCATGTGGCAGTTCCTTCAGAGTGAGCTATCGTC
>JAPZEB010000004.1:20191523-20202623 GCA_029783705.1 Chaetodon striatus
TATTAAAAAAAAAAAAAAAAAAAAAAAAAAGGAGCAAGAAATAAGTAATAAGAGAAAATTAAAGTACAAGAAAATTGGTAAAAAAAAAAAAAAAAGAAAAGAAAAAAGGAAGTTCAAAACAAACAAACAAGAAAGTGAAAAAAAAAAATTATGATTATTATAAACATTGTTTCTCCCTAACTTTAAAAAAATAAAATAAAATAAAATAAAAATTAAATCTGCAAGTTGTGGGACATTTCTCACCAAGTTGCTCATCACGTTTTTCCTCCATGTTTTTGAAAGAAATTGCACCAAATTGTTCAGGGTTCAAAAGTCTAAATACTTGCGAAAGGTGTCTGAAAGCAGCACAAGAAAAGTGATTTCACTCCAGGTTTCAAAGAGCCTGTTATTTTTTTTTAATTTGCAGTTCTCAATTAAAACATCCACACAGTAAGGTGAAGGAGACTTAACACAGATACCATCTGATCAACAAAATTAAACTACAGATGCAAAATGTACTTTATCGCTATTTAAATGGATACTTCGCCAATTTTCAACCAGTTAAGTCTACCTTTAAGTCTACCATGAATAATGAGTATATTATACAGGCAGAAGACTTACTCTGTGTCTGCAAACGTGGCTCTCATCGTCGCCCAAACTGTCACAACCATAGCTGGAACTCCTGAAAAACAGAATAAAACACAAAAATTGTTGTAATAAAACAAACATCCCTATGAGAAAATACTAAATTACTCCATAAGATGTCCATAATTTGCCCATATGGGTAGAAACTGGGTAGAACAGCATCCACATTGTATGCGCTGTGCTTATGTAACTTATACGCACAGTGTGTACAATGCAGGAACTGTAAAGCCCATATTCATGCAGGGTCATTTTCTATTGTCCTCACCTACTTATTAATACAATAACATGGACTTGAAAGCATCTTCCATATTTTATTTAATGACTAATTAGGCCATCAAGAATTAAATCACTTACACATTTAATGATTTAATTTGCATGGTGAGTCCACTACTCATGTTGTAATCACGTGCATGCAAAAAGAACGTAATGAACCAGAACTCACCCCATCCGATCAGAGTAAATCCCCATAGATACTTTCTGTCTGAGAAGAAGGTCATAAAGATGAGGCTGTGGAGGTACAGACCTTCCACCAGGATCCAGTAGTAATTGGTCGCCAGAAAGTACAAGAACAAAGTCACAACCACCTTGCAGCCGATCTATGCACAAACAACAGACAAGGACAACACGTATAATCAATACCAACAGTGACAAAAAGCAGCACTTTCTGACTACTTCTTCAAATAATTTATGAATGCCGTGTGTAGGGGTCATCACACTTTCATCAGCTATCTGCGATATCTGAACAATGTTTTTTTTCCAATTTTCACTTTTTTCATTGCCTTGTGATGTTTGCAGGGAGTGCTGCTGCTGAGTACACAGTTCAATGGAGCGAAGCAACTCTCAACACAAAACACGCCCTTCAAAACATCAAAACACCACTGCACATTACTGAATACACACTCCTGGATGTAACCTGAAATACAATGCAGTCTATTAAGTCAGACAGCTGCAGCTGACTCAGGCTGCTGCTGCTGGAGACCTCACTCAAACAGGAAAGATCAAGACAGTTGATCACATCCCTCGAGTTTTCAGATCTTTGCACTGGCTTCCTGTCTGTCACAGAATTGATTTTTAAAATACCGTTGAGAGGGGAAAAAAGAGGAAAGGTGATGATTGAAGATGATCTAGAGGAACTTCCTGGGAGGCTGCGATGAGATGAGCAAACTTTGAAGTGCTGCTGGTTGTACTGATGTATGAATTCACGTCTATCACTTCACTACTGGCTTCAGTCTCCCCTCTACTTCTGCTGGATACGACATCGTGTTTGGTAGAAACCATTAGCACAAAGTCACAACAGAATGAGGGAGACATCACTTTGATTAGATATGACACTGCTACAAATGAGGTAGTTTGCGTTAGATGTAGGACCACATATTCCGTTCCATAATCAAATCTCAAACAAAGCATTTACTTGCTCAGCGTGAACACAGCCTGCATGTAAGCCATAATAATTTGCAATATGTCCACTGATTTGTATGATGCATGTACGGCATGTCATGTGTAGATTTCCATGTGGAGAATTTAATTAGATTTGTTTCAATTAAAAATAATTTATGCACCTTTTACCCTTTATAATTAAGTTATGTGCAAATCTGTTAAATCCTAAGTTTTCATAGTGAGAAGACACAAGGATAATTATGTATGTCATACTAATGTATTCAAGTATTGAAGAGCTAGGTTAGGGGAAGTGTTTTGTGTGAATCATGATGTCAGCATAACAATTCAGCTGGAGCTGACAGGAGGGGGTAACTGCTCTCCTAGCAGCGAGTTGATGCAAGGCTGAGTCAGAACCTGTGAAGACCTGCCATACCATGCTGTCTAACTGGGCCACATTCGAGCCTTAAAGTCAGACCGTATTTAATCCTATTGTCAAAACCGTAATAGTCACACTGCAGCAGGTGCATATTTCTTGCAAGCTGGGGTGGTTGAGATTCAAAAACTAAAACAGGGGTAAGAAAAATATTGCCATTAAAGTGCATTTGTTGCAGTTACAACACACATGAAACCATGGTAATAATAAACATTTTCCATGTGTGAGAATCAGCCTACAGCAAATACACCTAGGCATTAGTGGGAAATATATGACCATCACAACATGTAGCAACCTCAGGAGGCTGGACAGAGATGTCTGGAAAGCTGGAGGTGTCACACAATGAGCTGCAGCGCTTGTGGAAAAGTGACATGTTTACTGGACGATGTGAATTTCCCCTGGGCTCCGCTGACTTGTATAAGAGAGCAGTGAAGATTGGGAGACACGTCGAACAAGTCATTGACTGAATAAAAACAACAGCAAATTAATCAATTAATTAATTTAATAGTGCCTAGGTTCAAAAAGAGCATCCAGAACTATGCCTTTAACATACAACATTACGTCCAAGAAGAGTCCCTCGATTTGGCTCCAGCGTAAGTCAACCTCCACACAAGCTTCAGCTGGTGCTGCTGTATTGTCACGCCACAGTCATTACCCGTCTTACTGTCATCTCTGACTCCTCTCCTCAGTTTGTCTTTAAACAAACGCTGCTGGGCTACAGCTGGGTTTTGCCATTGAGAGACACAAGTCTATAATTTGGATTTTTTTCCTCTATATATTTTTTTTCTTAAAAATAAAGCATTAAAAAAATCTTTAAAATAAGACTCATAAAGCTGCAGATTATTGAGTTGAACCCTGTGCTGCTGAGCAGCTGCAATAACCTCAGACATAAAAGACAGATGCACATGCATCAGACAGGTTTATCAAATTAAGATAAATATGCAGTTAAAGTCAGCAAATGGAATAAAATGTGAATATGACAGGTAAATAATGAAAACCTAATTTTAGCACAAAACCCATAACTACATTATAACTTGTGAAATTTATATGGTAATTTTAATCTAGATTAACAGAGAATTTACATTTTTATTCATATATCTACAGAAGTTTTACAATAAAGCCTAAAAAGGTGTTTTAATAGGGGCTAATTTCCATTTTCATTAAAGCACTAGGTCTTTTTTCTTTTATTTAGCCTTTATTTAACCAGGTTTGTCCCACTGAGATCAAAGATCTCTTTTACAAGCCAAGAATAGCAGCAACATGGAGTTTCAACGATTACCATAAAATTAACATAAACACACACTGATTTTTATGACATGAAAATGATCAAATAAAACATTTGCACACAGAAAGGCTGGACTCAATAGATTTTAACTGGTTTCAAACTAATGCAAGGTCCCCATGTCTTGAAGCTCAAGACTATTCTGTAGATTGTTCCATGCAGAGACCCTAAAAGCTTTTTTCCCCCAGTTCAGTTAGGATTTTGGGCACAACAAAATGCAAAAAGTCCTGCGAACAGACTGCCAAGAATAGCTTTGGTGCAACATACACAACAGTAAAGCACAAACATCTATGTGCCTCCATTGTGTAATATATGCCACCTTCTTTAATGAAGCAGTTTTATTCCAGCCCATAACTCAACTCCAGAGAGTCACAGGATGTGTGTCCACTAAATATATTGCGCAAATTGTTTGTTTGCATATTAAAGCATGCATGAAAATTACCCAGTCCTTCCCCATTTTTTAAACTCGACTCTGAAAGGGAAAGCCAAGTACTGGCCTAGTAAAAGCTTGGCATGGTGACAAACAGTGCAGTTTATTTGCTCCACCACTGGAAAAGCAGGTGAGACTTTGCAAAATACCACTTCCTCTTTGGAAGCAAATCGTTTAACGCCCATCTACACTGCAAGTCAAATTATCTGTGCTTGTAATGCCATCAAACGAGGATGACTCCTGTTTTGACTTTGGGTGGAAAAAACAGAAAATACTTCATTGGCTACACTGCAAATTACACTGTATACCATAATCATCCCATAAATACTGTACGCGACATAATAACCCTGCTACATTGCATATAAATTAAAACCTCCTCTTTCAGAAAAAGTTCAGTGAGTGCTTTTCCTTCTCTGCGTATTTCTTCAAGGACACAGTGTGCTGTGTTGGTGTACTTACGAACTGTGTTTTGTTGGCTGGCGGAGCCTCAGTGATGGACTTGAGGTCTTCCACTGTGACTCTTTCCATGTTCTCTAAGGCCGATCCAGAGTAGAGCACAACATCTTTCACAAAGATACTGATAGCTCTTAGCATGTAGGACACAAATAGGTGCATGTGGATGTAGTTCCTGGTGCAGTGCAATCGTCTGGGGAGAAAACAAACAAGAGCGGCAAGGTCAAAAGATAGATCTGTTGAAAATATGACTGTGTGTGTGTGTGTGTGTGTGTGTGTGTGTGTGGGCTGGCACACCTTCATGCAAGTGTGTAAGTATTTTCACACACACACACACACACACACGAACAATACTCATCCTAATTAGAGCCAGCTGAATTCCACGCTGACTATAACACATTCTTGAGATTTAGGGGCTTGAAACGCACAAATATTGAATTGCTGGGCTCAAAGTGAGCTGTAAAAACAAAATTGCAAGCATGTGTCGAGAAAAAGCATGCCACTTTCCTTCCAGACAAGCACGAGCGTATCTGTCAAAAGTCCTTCCAAAACATCCTGTCTGAGCATTTAGTGTGGATGAGGTGATGCTCCAGTGCTGGAATCAGGTTGCTGGATCAATAGCTATCAACGTTACGGCTTTACAAAGTCAAATAATAACAGTCAATGGCAATTAAACTAAATATTAATTAGTGGTTTGGTACCGTATAAAAGACAACTTGTGCTACAATGTTCTAATGTCTGAAGAAAAAGCTTGAGTATTGACATTATCCCTCTATGCGTTAACATTTTCCTTCTGAAGCCTCATTAATGAGCTAAATATTTGACAAGCTACTGTACCGTTAGAGAGCTATTGATTTAAGGCAAAACCTAATCTAGGGTACATTTCCCCGGTGAAAAATCCTCAACACAACTGCTAATGTGAAATATCCCTTTTCTCTCCCTGGAAAACATTTACGAGCTCTCCTGTCTAAAAGCTGACATGTTGAAGGGGAGGCATGGCTGGAGTGCTCCGGAGCACAGAGCCAGAATGTCAGATGGGCCCCTGGGATAACTTATTAAACTCATTTGGCCCATAGATTTCCTGGTGCCAGTTGGGAGCGTTCCTAAAGCCGTCTGACTGCCTGCCTGTATGGTAAGTCACGCTGGTGGGAACATTGGTAAACAGCGCCTTCACATCGATTCCTGATACTCCCCATGCTCAACAGAATAAGCAAATAATGACAAATGTGCCCTGCATTAATCAGCCATTAAAAAAATGCTGCGTTGCTGCACAAAAAATGAATTCAACCTTGTTTAAGGGTTTTTCTTCAGTGAAGCAGTGTTAGCACTAAGGCAAGAGAGGTCAGATAAGGCTGATATGTGTACAGCATCTGTGATGAATCCTTTTATCTCTTTGATTCCTGCAGCATAAGACAGGCAAAGCTGTTCAAATGCAATACTGAATATTTTACTCTCAATTCTTCTCTTTTAAGAACTTCTTTTGTCTTCTTTATATGATCTACTGGGAATAAGGTAAAGAGAAACACACACTCGCAGCTGAAGCATTGTAATCTACGTGAGCTTGGTACAATCACAAAATCAATATCCAAGCTTTGATTGCTTGCCATCAAAACCTGAAATCAGCATGAAATTAACAAAGAAACCTGAATGTCATACAGTGGAGCATGCATTACTGACAGCCTGGAGGCAGACTCCACCTCAAAGGTGGATGTTACATCTGCTGTCCAATGTCAAAGTAAAAGCCAAAGGTAACGTTGGATGCAGTTTGCATGCTCCATGTTGTTATCGTGACATAAAAGATACAGCATTGCATGCTTATACAGCTACAGCGACCTGCATGATTTCATGATAAAGCCATTAAGCCATCATGAAATTAAATGCGTTCTGCTTCACTGTATGTTTGCGGCTGATAACGTGGTAAGAAACAGGCTTTTAATGTGCCATCATGCCAGTAAACCCTTGTACTCCATTCTGATCCCTGCCGCAGTTGCTCTGTCCTTAATTTCCGACCCTGTATCTAAATCCATCTCTAGGGAACGTCTGTTGTTAAAAGGATTGATTGGAAATTTCTAGTGGCAGCACTGACTCACCGGAAATATCCCAAGATGACGACAGCCACCATGAGTGATCCCAGCGAGATGGAGTACCCGACTGTGTAGATGAGATATAGACGGTGAAAGACGTCCTGTTGATAGAGGGGAATTTGTCAAAATGTCAGCAGGGCAGAAAAAAAAAGCATAATAAGACAAAGACAGAGAGGACTACAGCAAATCCTCCCTTTACTGTTGTGATAGATATACTGCATGTTTTGTGAATTACTGCATTTTTGTGTGAGAGGAACTGTATTTGCATTCTCTTTTTAGCTACCATGATAGAAAAAGTATTCAATTAGTTTGAAAAGAGGTATTAGCACATTCAACTGTCTCAGATGCAGGTGTGTTGGAAAATATCACTTGAGTCTTTGAACATAAAATCCTGCACACTACTTGACTTTTCTATGTTTTTGCTATGTTTTTCTTGTTCCCTTGTTCTTTCATTTGTGACATATGGTGCACAGGCTGTTGTCAGTTATTGAGAAACACACCCACAGCTGATTAATTCCCCCGCACCTGTGCGCACTTGTGAAATGGGTGGAGCAGTTTCTATTCAAACTCAATTTGGAAATAATGGCACTCTTGATGAAGGTCCAGGAGGACCCAAACGTTGGTGTTACTAATAAATTGTGAAGCTGGGCTAGAGCAGTGAGTGGGATTTTCTGTTCCAAGACTCACGAACAAGTATTCAAAAAATTCCCTGGCCAACAAATATTTATTTATGTCTTGAGAAATAATAATTGTTGCAACAATAGCATCAGAAAGCAGGACAGGTGGACTACAGGAAGTGCCGACAACAAAACTCTGTATAGAATAAAAAGATAAAAATATCTTGTTTTGCATGTTTGTGTGTAATTACAAATAAATAACAAATACCTGTGATTTACTATTAATATAGGTACAGGTTATAGGTTCTCATATTTATGTGAAGAGGTGGCTTGCGATATTTTATAATAGGAAAGCACAAAACAGTGGAAAAACACATAAAAACCTATATTTCTATGATCATGATAGATACAGTACAGGGGGCCTCAGGTGCCCCAATTAAATGTCAACATTCAGCCGGCGTGCACAACATCATCTTTTGTTAAAAAAAAAAAAAAAAAATAACAAACTGTGTTTATTTATCTCAAACACTCGGAAAATTACATATATACCACCTGGCTTTTATCCATTTTAAGCCTGTTCCCCACTGGACAAAGACACCCACTGACACCTGGATTTTGTCTTTGGTAGGAAAGGTTACGATCAACAGTCACTCCCAGGACATACGAATCTGCAGTGAGCACAGGAACTTTTTGGCTCCTGTGCCGATCAGCAGGGACTGAATTATGACGCACGGGTGGATTTGCCAATTTTTGCCCCTTTTGTGGCATGATTTGATGACGTTGCCTCTGTTGGCACCCTCTCACACATGGGAGATGTTTGCCTGGAGGGCTTTCTGTTAGAAACCCAAACTAGAGCCCTGTGGTGGACTGTTTTCCTAATCCCTCTCCTGTTGCTCCCGCTGCATCTCTGACCATTACTGCCTGCTTTGGCTTAGTGCTTTATCTGTTCCTGCCAAATCCCACAGGGTCTGTGTCCACTCCTGCTTGTACCTGCAAACATGTCTGTACAATATATTGATAATCAGTAGGTTAAGTCTGTTATTTTACTGTGGTATTAAAAAAAGATGTTAGTACTTGTCTGTAATAAGTAGTGACATTACATTCTAATGCAACATTACATTCATAATTACAGTTCTTCTAGTGTCTCTGGGATCCAGTGTTATTATCATTAACTATAATATTTCTGAGCAACACATTCTCACTTAGACTTTTCACGGCGAGATCCGACGTGCAAGGTACCCTGGGTGTGTTGGTTGTTAACATTCTGGAAAGTTCAGCCTGTTACATGCATCGTCAGTTTTCAAAATACACTTTCGCTTTCTTTCGCTTTGTTGTTGTCCTGCCACGTTTCCCCTTGACGCCGTGTATCATGCTGATGTTACAGTATGTTTTTTTTCTTTGGTGTCTGACGCTGAAAGTCACTGACCAAGCACCAGTTTTTGACAACTTAAAAGCGAGACAGGGTTGTCCTGAGAAATTCCCCCAAATGTCCGACTTGCCTTGCTTTTCTTTTGTATTGTAATGTCCCGCCTTTGTCCTCTTTTCCACTTAAATTGTTGACATCTCCATCCTTCATGTTTCTTAATCTGCGGTAATCATGTCTTTTTTTTGACTGACCACTTCCACCCACAGCAAAGATAAAATCGCCCGTTCAAGATTTTTGTAGAGTCCTGCGAGATCCCAATCCCAAAGCAGTCCTCTAACCCAAACCACAATTTTTTTCCCAAAACTTAACCAAGAAATCCCTTTCCGGCAGAAAGCCCTCTGGCCAAAACTTCTCCCAGCAGCCACAAATTCCATCCCTCTCCTTTCCAGCAGCACTTGAACATTGTTCCAAATTAGTTGGCACTGAATTTGAAAAAGTGACTGAATAAGTTACAGATATAAAACAGAAGTTTACACATTTTCACTGGCCTCCATGCTGTGTCCTACTGTTTACTAACCCTGTGTTTTGGCACATTTGTGAGGCTGAACATGGCACACCAGAAATAAAAGAGAGAGGAATACTTGTCTACTGGCAATGGGTAGACTTTCACCATGGGCATAGCTTTCATTTTGGGGGGACAAATATAAACGAGGGGTTTTGGAGTCCTTCACCAAGACATTTTTGAGCATCAAACACTTCATTTCCCGCATTCTGATGAATTTGTGTGCATCACTTTGAGCATCAATTTATCTTGAACTTTTAATTTTGTATTGTGACGGCCTCAGAGTTGGCCTATCATGTCCTCTCTCTTCTGGCTCTGTTTTATCCTCTGTGCAGGAAACTGAAGAGTGGAGGTGAGAGCTCATCAGTGATGCAGCACACCTGAGCAGGCTGGACTCAGGTGTTACAAATCAGACCTGAAAGATCTTCTCTCTCTCTTCCCCTGGCCTGCCCACTGATCTGTATTTTGTGCTGCACAACCACACACACACCTCTTTGTACTCACTCACACAGACACTGCATTCATGTTGACCTGCTGACTGACACATTCTATTGTATTATTTTCATTGATTAAAACATTTACTGACTATAGTCTCCCCCTTTGTCACATACTTTTGAGCCAGACTGTGACAGGATGAACAAAGGTTTTGTGCACCTCTCTTGTTTTTATTGTGGGGGACAAATACACATTTTCTAACTATTAAGGGGGATGTGTCCTCTGCGTCCCCCCTGAAATCTACACCTATGTCTTTTGTCTATATTTACCAGGTTTTCCTGTGTTTACAAAAACCTGTATATATCCACACATTTTGGTGGATACAGGGTATTAGTAATTCACACAGTTTGGGAAACTGGAAACGTTGATTTACATATGTTTTGTTAGGGTTGCAAGACTTTGTTTAATACACTATAGCTTCATGTTTGCTCTTAGTGCTTGGTAATATTACGTTAAGTTTCAGTTTTAGTGACCACATTACTTTGGGGCAAGTGGTTTTATTAAAAAGAGCACAACTTGTACACTATTTTGGCATTTCCCTCCTAAAAATGTAACTTCAAGATGTCTAAACCATAGTGTGTCTAAAAAGGCATTGCCATCTGGTGACAGAAATGTCTCAAGCACCCAGAAGTTACTGATGGAAACAGCCTTTGACATGGGTGGCGGAGCTGAGAAAGGCTGGGTGGGGCAGTTTGATCCTCCAGCAGTGAGCTGGCAGCCAAAGGACACTGTAAGGAGAGCCACTAACCAGACCTTCTGTGCGTCAACATGCTGAGGGGGCCAAGAGCCCCGTGTGATGTAACCAGATACTCCACTGCTGTTATCATTTAGCATCAGGATCCCGTGCCAAAAAAACGGGTGTCTAAGTTGTGGTGGTGGTCTGCGGTATGGCAGTTGTGCTGTGTGGGGCTTTCATTCGTGCATATGTATTTGTCATTAACTGCTGCAACCGCTCCCTCGGGAACCCATCAACATAAACATCTGAAGTCAGAAAGAAACTGAGGGGCGCCATGATGAGGTTATGCCCACATCCTCTACACCACTTTCAAGCAGAGAAAAGGAAAATGTACATGGGATGGCTGATGTTTGAAATGTTTCATGGCAAAAATAAGTAAAAAATCAAATCAATGTTTTTACAAATGAGTGACTGTACACTTCATTTCTCTATGTACTATACTGGCAAAGCGCAAAACTTTTTGTAACCACACTACAAACTGCAGGGGCCCTAAACACTAACCTATAACATTACAATACACCTCATTCATTTAAAGGCTATAGAATACTTTATATGTGACATTATTAAAATGCTTCCAGACCATAATTAAAATAAAAAAAAACATAAAAATTCTTTAAAAAGCCACATCACCATAATTACTG
>JAPZEB010000004.1:20206811-20218691 GCA_029783705.1 Chaetodon striatus
AAATATTATTATTTTTATTTTCCATTATTATTATTATTATTATTATTATTATTATTATTGTAGATAATGTTAGGTATAATAATGTATAATAATTATACATATTATTATACATACATACATACATTATACATATTATTATTATACTTTTAAGAAGCTGGAATCAGAGAATATTGCCCTTTTTTCCTAAAAAAAATACTTAAACTGATTATTGATTATCAATAGTCAACAACTAATCAATCAATCAATCACTGCAGCTCTAATTTCTAGGCAAAGCAATTAAAGAGAATTGGCTGAAAAAAAGAAACTTTTTTCAAATTAAGTGTCATATTTTTGAGATAGTGGTGATAAATACTTGTAAACAGTTGAATCAGTATGACATGGACTTTCCTACAAGACTGTGTGTGCTTCTCCTGATGATCACAAAAACTCAGTGTTCTGCTTTCCTGAAGAACGCATGACACGAGACTTTGTAGTAACACATCTTAACTTCAGACAAAGAGCTGCAGGTTCAAAGGGGGAAGAAAAATGCCATTTCCAAGTACAGAGCGCCTTAATTGTCAGCTAAATCATGGACCTCAGCCCTCCGATAGTGGGAGCAAACTAGTCCCTTTCCCCACAGATTCCTGGCAGCAGCCTCCCTCATGGCTTGGCATTTATGTTGTATTATTGAAAACATCTGCCCCACTTTGACCACTAATAAGTAGCTAAGGATAAAACTAAAACTATCCTCTCTTTGCAGTAGATCCATTATTTTCTCATTCCTGTAATCAAACTTGCAAAGAAACATCTGAAGCAATGACGACATGCTTTTTATTTGCCTGTCACTTGAAGCGCAAAATTAAAGAGCAGACTGAGTGGAGCTGACTGATTCCTACAGATCTCTGGTGGGAGAAAAACAGCATTTAGTTTTGAAAATCACACTGACCACACATCCTGGGAGTAAAAGTAGAATTGCTGTTCACTTTTGCCATAGGTTTTATTACCATAGGACCACCTACTAACAGGCTTAAATTAAACACAGAACACACACACATATATAATTTCCCGTAAATTTCTCGACCACGATTTAAATATAAACGTGACTACGGGGGGACTTTGGTATTAGTGATGTCACTTGGGTTTTTATTACGGTTTTCTTTCCCCCCCAACTCATTTGACTCTGACCTGCAGATGTCAAAACACATATTGCATTTTCTCCTGATACATGCAACCTTTTATAATGATTGCTGATGTTATTCTACACTCAGACCACAAGCTTTAAGGCTGAGCTATTTTCACACTGCAAGGTCTGGGGCATTGAACCCACATCCCTCCACTGTCCTCTCCAGGCAAACCTCAGTGTTTCCCTCAATGAAAACCTTGTCTCAGCCACGTAATGGAGACTTTTGTGTATTTAAAGCACAAATGAGAAATAAAAACAAATAGATAAAATGTTGAAATGCAACCAAAGCTGAGGTTTTTGCCTCACATGGGATCTAATCCGCTCTCTGTGAAGCTGGAATTGCACAATCAATTCATTACTCACAGAAAATCCTACATTTCACACTAGCGTTTTAAAATAGTCATCACTCCACATCTCTTATAATAGTTCAGAAAACCACGAGTTTACAGTGCCAGATAAAAAAAAGAAAAACTCTGGGGGTGGTCAGGCAGGACACAGGCAAGACAAACACAGATGTAAAGCCAAAGAGTCCTAAAAAAATGCACGCTAGTTGCTGTTCTCTGAGTTTACCTCAACCCACGGATTCAAGGTCACGCCACAATGCAAAGAGAAAAAAAAAGAATGTTTTAAAAAATTACATGAAGGAATTGTGTCCAAGTCTTAATGACCACTTCAAGGAAAACGCTTACATGGGTCACCAGAAAACACAAGTAATGCTTTCCTTGAACTTTATCTCAAATCTTGACAGCCTCCTAAATTTTACTCAGCATCATAGACAAACCACTGCCCAGATTTTAAATGATTTCCACATTACATAATTACAAACAATCAGATGAGACACTGAAGTTCGAATCAGGGTCAAATGAAGTGAATTCAAAGCAATTAATTTACCATTAAAATAAAAAAAAAAAAAAAAAAAGCTCAAATCAAGCATGTTTAATGAGCACATATGTGCCTATTCAGGCATTCAACGGCCACATCGGGGACTCTTTTTTCCCTTATTAAGGTAATATGTTCATCTTAATTCCTTCAGCTATGATTGAACACACATGTGCAACCTTCCAAAAGAGGTCAGAAAACAGCCACCGCATACAGTATGAGTCACATCCCCTTTGTGCCAGCAGCATCAGGTATGCAGGTCAGCTGCGATGTGTTCATGTACCTCCAAAACAACACCTCAAGCAATTAACAGAGTCAGTAAGACATTCCTTATGGACTTGTTAGGGTCGAGATTCAGTGTCAACATCCTTCCTGATGTACAGAGAGATGCCCATTAAAAAAGGTGCACTGGCTGCAACCAACTATTAATAAATCTGTCAATTTTCTTAACCCAGTTGACAGAATAAATGTGTAATTCTGCAAACCGTGGATACGTTACATTTTTATGTAGCAGATCCGTTGAATCTTTATATTTCAACAAGGCTGTTGGTAACTTGTAGTTAGGTTTAGGCACCAACCCCTTGGTTACAGAGAGGAAAAGATCGTGTGTTGGCTTATAAATCTCAGCAGGACAAACAGCGTTGTCTCAGTAAAAAAAAGAACAGACAAAAAAGGTTTCTCATGGCACTATCCCTTGTGGAAATGCAGCGATAAACACAACTGCTTTACGTGGCACTGTCCCGGTGGAAACATAGCAATGTCTCGGTAAGAAACAATTATTTTTCATTGAATTATCCTGGCTAGAAACACAGCGTTGTCTTGGTAAAAAACAACCATTTTTCGTGGCACTATCCCTGTGGAAACACAGCAATGTCTTAGTAAAAAACAACTGTTTTACATGGAGTTATCCTGGCTAGAAACACAGCGTTATCTTGGTAAAAAACAACCATTTTTCATGGCACTATCCCCGTTGAAATGCAGCAATGACGCGGTAAAAACAACCATTTTTTGTGAACTATCTGGACAAAAAACAGAGCCAGGGCTTGCTTGGTAAAAAACAAACCAACACAGCAACCGGTCGCTAAAAAACACTCACATCTGATGACCAAAAAGCTGCTGGAAAGGCAGCAATCACTTGCTAATTTACAACCAGTTTTGTTGTTAATCTTCAGCAGTTGTCTGCAGCTTGGCAAGCATCTCGCCCAGATGACATGCCATCAACCAACATCCAACATCAACTCCAGCTTCCAAAGACAGAGTCAGCTCTACTACGTCACTTTAGAAACTTGATACATATTAAAAAACACATATGTAACCTAACTGTAGTTTGCAGAAACATCCAATACCAATATTTTCTTTGGGCGACTGTGCTAGAATACTTTATTAATCAATTAATTATTTAACATATAAAAAGTAAAGAAAAAAATTGTGAAAAATGCCCATCTCAAGTTTAAGGTGATGTGGTAATTTTTTTTTTTTCCCCAACCAACAGTTAAAAATCAACGTAATAGCATTTTTTAATCATGTAAAACACAGATATGGAGCACACCCTCACTTTGAGAAGCTGGAAATGGAATATTTGTCATTTTTCCTTAATAAAAGACTATAATAAATAAATAAGAAATCATAAACCAGTGGTGGAAGAAATACTCAGATCTTTTACCTAATTAAAAGTGGTAATATGACACTGTAGTAATAATCTATATCAAGTGAAGTCCTGATTTCAATTTCTATTTTTATTTTAACTCTAAATAGAAAGGGAAAAGACGAGGATTTACACAAAGAAATACTATGATACAGTATTTTTCAGCATATATTTGGCATATAAAAATAAATTAATGATAGATTAACACAAGGACACAGAATTAAACCTATGCAATTGTATTTTCATTTCACTGGGTCCTTAAGCAAATAAGAGATTTGACACATGTGCTCCTCATATCAAAGTCAAGTTAAGAGCTCATGAAATTTCTATGAATTGCTTCAAACTCAATTTACACACATTATATAAATGAAGAGACAGCTGCAAATGGCGCTTGGAGGTTTCTGGTGAAGTGTGACACCGGACTCGCCAGTCACTTCGCCGTGTCAGGATGGATTAAGCGTGATGATGGTCAGATGAGCAGCGCAGACTCTCATCCAAGAGAGGCCTAATGTTTGACTGACTGCTCTGCTCTGCATTAACATCAATGGTCATCCTGTTTCATTTGCTTTGAGAAAAAGCACAGCGTTGTTGTTATATAAGCCCTTAACATCTTACACAAGCTGCTGTTCGGCGCCTGCAGTTCTCAATAGTAGCAATTCTTTCATATTTTTTGAAATCCAATTTGGGATTTGTGGACATTTATCAAAACCATGAAAAGTTGGGAAATACCACGCGAGGCAATGTACTGTAACTAGTGGGAACGGTCAACAAAAGCTTTTGTGTTCTCAGCCTGGAGGAAAACATTTTTAATTATGTGTTTCATTTACAAAGGGGTACCGTTTTGAGGGTCGAAGAATTCGATGCGACCACACTGCACTGGGGTTAAAGAGAAAATAATATGATTGGTTTGGCTGTGGAATCCAAAATCCTCCTCTGAACAATCAACTGGGAAAATGACAGTAACCACAATGAGATACAGTAGATGCTGGGGTCTGCTGGAAAATACTGCCCATAAATACACAAATACACCCCGGGATCAACTTCGCCTTCAATCCCAGCCTCTGGAAAGCCCCGGGGAGGACAAAGGAAATAGAACAGCATTTTAAAATGTAACCATCAACTTATGTACACATTCACATGCCTGGCAACTGCCCCAAAAAAAAGTTGTTTGATTCTAACAAATCAGCAAAAAGTAGGCGAAACAGTCTCCAAAATCTTAGTCTATCTGGAAGTTTGTTCTCAACGAAGCATCAGGGTGGTTCTTGTAGAGCACTGAAGTGTGCACATCATCAGCTGATTAGTAAACACTCATCATCAGCAATCACACTCAAACAAATCACCAATCACGTTCAATCAAGGCAACAAGGCGGTCTTTACAGTCTTGCTTACGGTCACTCTTGTGATCATCGTGGTTATGCTGCCTACTCCCACAGTTCCTCGTAAACTTTACCTTTTGTGCTGATTGATTTCTTCCTCCATCACTCCAGCCTTTTCTTGGTACTCCTCCTATGTTGTATTGGCCTCTCCTGCCTTGTGCATTATTTCAAATCTGTGTCTATGTGGTTCTGCTCTGTTTAGCCTCTGTGGGATTTATTGCACTCCCCATTGAACCTCTCGCTGCAGCTGGAATTCATTGGGGATCGACCTCAATAGCTGAGCCTATTCGGACAAATAAAACCACTTTGCTGCGATAAATGCCTCGGCTTCTTTCAGCATTCTCTGACTCTGAGAAACCTGCTTCAGGTAAAGGCAGATCAAACTATTGGAGACCTAATCAAGGCTAATGACGCAGGACCCTCTCACATCCTACACAGACCAATTAGTTCCTTTCAGCGTTGCTAAGCAACGCATCTTAGTCGATAGACGTAAACCATGATAGACAGGCTTATGGATTTTATCTGTTACCTATCCAAAAAATCAGATACCAACACTGTAATCCCTCTGTCATCCTACAATGGCATGAGAAGAACATGTGTACATTGTGTGTGTGCATACATAACACATTAAAACAGGATTGTTAGGGAACTCAAAATGTTAACTGCACCGGTATTAGTCTGTGTACATCAGATAATTAATGACATTTAGTGTAAGCTAAGAAATCAAAGTATATCAGTGTGCATTTGCTTACAGGCAAACTATGCAGAATTTGTCGCTTGATGCACTACTTACGAGACAAAGAGGGTAGTGGTGGCGAAGCTAGCTAGAGAGTAAATGAAGAGAGACGGCGGCGTTAACGAGAACAAAGCAGGAATTGAGAAATGTTATTTTCTCATTGTTTCATTGTGGTTACGTTTCTAAAGCACAACTTTACACACCCTTACCTCTGCACAAGCCTGCCGGAAGGTGTTGCACTGCTGGATTTGTGTGAATTCAGCTGAAGCGCATGCTTTATCCTGTCAGCTTGGCTTCTCTGCTGTAAAGTGACTTTTGTGTGGGTCTAAATGCTTTCACATCTCTCATATTCATAGATGCCTGATTTAGATGAAACTTGAAAAGATACATTAGTAGCAGGGGTCTGGGGATTCTCCCACAGAATTTGTTTTATATCTAAAAGAAATTTCCTGCACTAGTCTAGATTAGTTAGATTGAGGGTGATATGAAAACCAAGAACGCATCAATGACAGTATAATTGGCTGGATCAGGACGGGAAATATTATTACAATAGCTAGTTCATATTTGAAATTACAAAGATTATATTCGTGAATACATTTTGTAGCCTAAATTGGTGGTGGGTCGCAGGCTACTCGGCTACCTTCAAGGTCAAACAAGGACAAACAAAGAAATAGCCTTACAACACCTCACAATAGGATCGAGATCATTTCAACCTGGTTAAACAATGTTAAACTGAGGGTTGCTATTCTCACTGCTCACAAGGCCATCATCAATGTCTAACAAATGCAACAAAGTAAAAGCAGTTTAGGTAAATGACATGGCCTCACAACAACTGCCTAATTCCAATCCCACCTGTTTACCTTACACACAGGTTCTAGTGGTAGCTATTCTCACTAGCACCACTGGCTGGTGTTGTTGTAATATTATACAAGAGTAAATAATCAGAACTTCTGCATTAGAAGTTTTTAACCTGCATTATCTTTAATCAAGGATTATTTTAGTGCACAACTCAGGGGAAGACTTACTCCACAAGACTCCAAAGGGCCGTTTCATTCAGAGACTAGACCAAACTGTGAAACGTGTACCTCTCATTTACCCTGCATGAGAGAATAATTATAATACTCAGAGGTGGATTTTACCATCAGGCCCCCAACAGTCATAGCTCTTTTATGATGTTTAGATATGAATAATACTTAATTATGTTACTATTCTAACTCGCTGTACTCCGAAATAACTTACAAACAGCCCCCAAACCACTGAATACTTCTACTTCAGAGGACAACATTCACTTCTTTTACCTGACAGATATATGTTAGTGGTTATGTTGCCATTTTAGATTTTTACTCACGAAATGTAACAATGAAAATATAAAGCATTATAATTGATCAAACTATCCAGCATTAAAAGGGAGAGACACAGAGCTTTGCGTTCTCGAAGGCTGTTTAAAAACAATTCCATCTAAAGTGTGACTAAAACTGAAACTAAAACAAATTCGTCGGTAGAACTCCAGAGTCTCTTTCTACTGGCTAAACATTTAACTGTGTTAATTCAGAGACATTGGTGCTGTGAGAAGAAGCTCCACTTTGTCTGCCTCTCTAACTGCACTGTCACTCTGCGCCCAATCAATCAATCGGCTGTGTGATCAGTGACAGTAATTACACCCATAAAAATGGTATTTGTTTTCGTCAGTTGCTGAAAATAAAACTCTTACTGACATAGGCTGCTTTAATGTAATCACCTGTTTGTGGGGACTGTAGGACAATAACTTTATTTTTAAAAAGACAAAAAGTGTGGAAGCTAAACCATGACTTTGCTCCTCCTAAATTAATAGTGGGAATGCATTGGCTCCGATTTCTCAGGTGCCTATGGTCATACTGACATAGATTTCAACTCACCTATATTCTTCAACAGTATAATATAATTCCTCAAATTCAGTAACGGCTTTTGGCTTTGGTGCACCGCCCCAAGGTTTTCAGTGGCCCATCTGGCCACCCCTGGGAAAAATTTCTGTGGACACCACTAACATTAGGATTAAGGACCTGTGATATCTTTTCACTCTCTTTCTAATCTTTAAAAATACTAGCAGGGTGGCTGCAGTCAGTCCACTACTTTGGTCAAGACTGAAACAGCTTCACAATTACAGCATAATTTGCCATGACATTTAGTACAAAAACATTCATGACCCCTAGTGGATGAATCCTACTGACTTTGGTAACTTTTCCTCTAGCACAGCTAACATTCGTAATTTATTAACTGGATTGTTGTGAAAGTCTGTACAGACATTCAAGTCCCCCTCAAGATTAATTGTAATAACTGATCACCCCACAGCGCCATCATCAGGTCACATTTCTCATTTGTCCAATACTTTAGCTAATGACCAAACACCTGCAAAACAAAGACATTCATATGTACTTTGTATTTAGTGCTAATTAGTAAATGTTGGAATGCTAACATGCTTAAACAAGTACTTCACCACTGGCCTTTTACTAATTTACTAACTAATACTTTTGACACTGGTGCTACAGAACGAGAGAAAACAGGGAAAAAGGATGTTTTTGCTCAAGAAGGAGGAAACCTCCAGCTCCCAGAGTACACTGCGCCACACCAGACCAATAAACACTCTTGCTGGTGGGTGACGTAATGTGAGCGCGTCCATTCGGAACAATGGCAGCAGGTGGCAAGAAACAATCTCGATCTATTAGAGTTAAACAGTGAGCTAAAACATGTTTCATATACATTTGAGGTGAGAAAAAGGCAGCTCAGTCACAGACTCTTGCTTTGTATTTGATCAGCGCTGCCTAGTTGTACTGTTTGAGCTCAGTTTTTCATTTTTTGTGCAGGAGACACTGTGGTGTCCACTTCCTGTTTACAAACTCTCACCAGTAGAGCTAAACATAGCACTAAAATATGTTTCCAAAGAACATTTTAATTTAGCAGTAACGTAATCTTTATATATATTTGCCTATTTTTACCATTTGATCAAATTTCAGTCCGAGTTTGAGAGAGACAGGGGGGTGGGTCTGTCTCTTGATCTGCCTCAATACTCTTTGTGTCTGTGGTGGCAGCATGAGTGACGGGCAATCCAAAAATGCTGGAGTATGGCGTGTAGTTCAAGCAACAGACTGATGGTCGTCGAAACTTTGCCGGATGGCGTAATTTGCATCGTAAAGTTTCGCTGGAGGCCAGGAGGGATATCTACGCACTGGTTAGATGGAGGGAAGTTCAGTTCATAGCACAGTTCATGTACACACACTACCCACTCTGACACAAAGCTGGTTAAAATTCGGCAAAGTGCCCTTTTATCTAAGAAGGAGAACAACTTGCATAATCAGCCTGTCAGCAGTGTCACTGTGAACATGTTGCCACTTTGACAGTAGCATTAGCATCTTGTTTCTCTACTCACCAGGAACCTTGTGCTTTGACTTGATGTTCCCCTCACACTTCCGCTTTGCTCTGAACAACAGGCCTATCTGCTCATCCTTCGTAAGCACATCATCTGCATAAGCCTGCAAACATAGAAAAAAGTATGGGTTTAATGAAGGGAAATGTGTGAATGACAGTGACGTTCAACATGTAGCTCCATCAATAACAAACATCACTAAGCAACATGGCACTGTGTGATCCGTCCAAAGAGGCTATTTCTACAAGACAGGGTGTTTTTTAATTGAGCATTTGTGGGCCCATCGAGATCTGAATCAAAGGTTTTGACCTTTCTCTCATAGTAAAAATGAGCATTAAAGCATCAGCTGGCCCCCAGATAGTGAAACGTGATTGAATTAACAGTGAAATATTGTCAGGCAATATTGAATCCACACTGATGGCTGACACTGAAACCAAACTGAATGTGCTCGTTATGTTTAATGTTGAACACACATCAGATTTTCAACCATGACTGTCTCCTCTGCCATCTCCCTCCAAAATAACTTTTAGATTTTTTCCCTATTACATGTAATTGTTTTCTTTGTCATATAAAACCAAACATGTTCATGCTTTGCAGAGAAAAGGTGCCTTATTCAAAATAATGTGTCTCATACCCGGGGTTGTTCCCCGTTTTTTGTTTAAAGTATTAAGAAGGGAAACTTGGCGCAAGAGATTTATTGATTAAATGTTTGTATTTCAGTTTTGAAAACATCAAATTGCTGAGTCATGGCATTTCTCCATCATTTTAGCTGTGACCGCTTTAGAAATGTTGATTTTAAAGTAGATTTTTCAAACTCTCTGGTCATAACTCTCTCGCTGGATTAACAACCTTTGCTATCTCCAGACATGATTTCCTCCTCACAGCTACTTCATAACCCTCAAACCACTGCTTTCTGCATCCCTGGTCATAGCGCTGCAGGCAGCACCTTCTAAATCCGGTTTCCTTCTGTGAAATGTTCTTGAAAATGTAGACTGCTGACATTTTCTCCAACGGAATATGAGGGAAAGCAACAGGGTGGCCTGGATGTTAGACCGCCCTCTGTATCTGGAAGGTCAGATTAGATTGTACTTTGACCGCAGCAGTCCACCCCTCAAAGTGTTCATGAGAACAGCGGTAAGCCTATATTTATTTCTGTCTTAACTGTCATGAGGCAAAAAAAAACTGACTGTTTTTCCTTGAATAAACAGTATCAGTTTCACTTGTTGTTTATAGTCCCAGCTTGTATTCCTGTGGTCAAATCCACTGTGTGGCCACTAATCAGACATGACAAAGTTGTAACATGCACAAAAACGACATTTTATTCCCAACATTCACTTACACCTTATATGTTGTCAGCTTTTGAACATTGTGTTTGAGAGTGGCGTGGTTCCTCAGGTGTGGTTTTCCAGTCATGGAAACATTTTCCATTCTAATAGGTCACACTGACTGGCTCGCTGTTTGCTCAGAGATCACTTTTGGGCAATGACAAATATGACTGTATTGAAAATGACTACATTCATTTTTAACAGAGCGTGACAAGAAAAGTGGAAATGAAAACAGAGAAATCCAGGCCCAGTGCTAAAACTGAAGCATAGATCAGCACACAAATCATTAGGATTTTCTACGCTGTCATATAAGGGTTTTCATGGTGCGTTGAGCCAACGCTGCCGCAAAATGCAATATGTATCCACACAATGAAACACAAACTAACATGTATGCCATAGAGTGTGCCTGGAGGTATGGCTAAAAAAACTCCCGGTCTTATTTTTTTGGTTCAGTGATGCAGAGCAAACAGTACAAATTAAAGACAGACGTTTGCCCAGAGCAGCTGACTCCCCGGCTGCAGTTGTATTTGTCAGCTTTAGACACAAATTACATGTCTGGATGTAAAGGAATCAAATTCTGCTCTCAGCTTTACAAGTGATGGGAAAATTATTTGTCAAAAGGCAAATTAGTCCCAGCATGCAGAGAAGAAAGAAACATGAAGAGACAGAGAGGGTGAGAAGGTTAAATGCTTACACAGATACAAATAATTATACTTCTAAAAATGTATTACATCCATTTGATGTATGACGGGAAAGCAGTGTGACAATGTTCAAGGTTATAATTAGTGTAGGTGGCAATTTGGTGCCATCTGTCGAGCATGATTTATAAATTAAATATGGACATTTTAAAAAGAGACAAACTAGTATTTCTGAGTGACAATAAAGGAAGCGAATGATGTGTTTAAGCATCTAACTCTATTATAAATGTGTTAAATCCAACAGTACATAATTGTTTGTGCAGACGTTAACTGTATGTTGCTTTCTGTTTCTTAATATAAAAAAATGCAGTGGTACATTTAATATTCTCGTCACTTAAATAAACATGCAACGATGCAAAAATGCTCTTTTACAGTAAAAATCCAGCATTGCAAATCTTACTTTAGAGTACAAAAATACAATCAGCAAAGTGTACTTAAACTATCCAAAGTAGGGCTGCCTCCCAATAGTCGACCAATCGTTAATCGACCAGAAAGGTCATTAGTCAGCAAGATTTTATTGGTCTCTTAGTCGCATAAACATTTTTTTTTTTTTTAATTAAAAAATAAAAACATAAACAACTGTGAAACTCTATTAGGAGCTGTGGCTTGTCAAAATAATTGAAAACCTATATGACTGGAAAATGTGGGAATTTAATTGT
>JAPZEB010000004.1:20288145-20299952 GCA_029783705.1 Chaetodon striatus
TACTTTGTGACTTAATTTGTATTTTTGATCCTGGAACTAACCTGTGACCCTCCTGTGCCTAGCTCCTGTGTCCTGTCTTCCGGCCCCCTTCCTCACTTCGACCAGCTCTGCTCCAGCAACTCACCTGCCCTCCTGGAAACTCCACAGCCTGGCTCCACATTGACCCTCATTCCCATTATTTGTTTTTTCAACACAATAAACTGTGATTCTCATCCTATTCGGAGTCCAGAGTCTGCATCCTGTGGTCCCACTTCCAGTGTTCTTAATACGCCCAGTGTCAGCTGGGATAGGCTTCAGCCACCATGACCCTTAACAGGATTACTTAACGCGGTTACAAACAAAATTAACAAATGGATATAAAAATGTTTTTATGATACATATGAAACATGTAAAAGTAACATACTTGTAGCCTGTAAAATCATGTAATGCTAACATTTTCTATGGTGTTCTATAGATAGTGCTTCTATAGATAGTGTTACTGAGGTGAAGAAGAAGAATGGATGATGGAGAACACATTTCTTATCCTGAGACATTATATCAGCAACCAGAATCGTGGAAAATATAATACAGCACCTTTAAGTTGTCTGTGGCAATATTACAGCCGCAGCACAAGGTGCTTTCGAGATAAAGTTCTCTTGTCTCTTCAGGCAAATATCACACTGTGTCTGTGAAACAGGCAGTGATGTTGCAGAAATAGAGGAAGGGGAGCAGGTTGTGAGTTTGTCCCTGTGAGCTATTCCACTGAGGCAGGACTAATTCAAGCCACTGGTGCAGGGAGAGCACACTTCTGACTAACCATCTGTGCATTACGCATGGTAAAGCTATTCTCTTCACTTTTTCTTTGTATTCACACAGTCAAAATTAAATCACCAAATGACTCAGTTTCTCTTGGGTTTGGAGAGGGCCGCCATGTGAAGGTGTTAACGATGCTGGAAGCGGCCAAACACTGACCACACTCCACTGGTGTAAAGATGCATAGGGAAATGAATTTCTAACGGGCTTGCTGCGTGCCAGCATCACCCACTTCCTCTGCCAGCCACCCTGCCAACTTTCTTGCTTTTCTTGGAAGCGCACATACATACATGCAAACAAACACCATATGATTGCTCAAGGATTAGAAGATTGGGAGCTTGTTTGTCGAGATAAACGAGGAAAGGTTCTTGGAATTACACGCCAGTAATGTGGATTGGTTGTTCATGCATGAGTAGAACTTCAATTGGGGATTGAAAACATGACAGATTTAATTATTAATTGTGTTATAAATTTGTGATTAATTCTCAAAACTAATCTGAAAGACAAACAAAACGGTTTCATTCAGCTGATTGTTGCTGTCCTGCCAACTATGGGACCTGCTGCAACAATGACACAACACATTTCACTTCAAGGTTGTGCAAGCCTTTCTTACTTTGTCTGGCATTTGACTGTCTGTGCTTCATCTGTCACTTACGTTTTGAGTTACTCTTGAACCAGTAGTGACACATGAATAAGATAAAATACAAAATATGACATGAGTGGCACTGTATGCCTCCTCAAAGCACCGAGCTCATTGCTCACTTGTTTCATTTGCTTTGTAAAAAAGTCAGTAAAATCAGGGCTTTCTATTCAGATGAGTTTCAATTAGTACATTGAAGATGAAAGGCTACAATCTCTCAAAGATGAACGATCGAAACAGCTCATGCGAGCCACACACCTGAGCCAGTTATGACAGCGTTTCCTTGAAGTCATTTGAAATTTAATTTCGTGAGCTGGGGACAGAGCAAACTAGGCCATACCATAACAGCATGGGAATCTCACAGCTCATTGCAGTTTGATATTTCATTTAGGCAGCAGGCGCTGGAGCAAAACTGCAACGTCACATACACAGACGTCAGAGGGCAAGTAAGGACATTAGGTGTCAAGAGGATACACACGCACATTTTGTATTTTGACAACATAAAAAGCATGATGAGGGAATAAATAGTAACAGTCTTTGAAACAGTGAGGGATTCTCTGGAGTATTCTTTTAAGCTTTATTTCCATACTAAATCATTCCAAGTAGGCTATAAGTCATGCTTTGTGATCAATGTATTCTTTATAGAGCGGCTTTATTATAACATGTGTTCAGTCTCTATCTGCACCTCAGACAGCCGTACTCAGAAGCTCTTAATGGCAAGCAGATGCGTTCACTCTTAAAAGCCGCTTTGGGAAATGCCTGTAAAGAATTAAGAGCGTTTATAGAGATGCTGTTAGAAATCGCTCTTAACTTCTAAAATTTATCATTATCATGAATCTTGACCCTGATCTTTCGGTGTCATCTTCGCCTGTTAAGCAATATCACACAAGGAGTACTTAATTTTGTTATCACAGCCGTGCTGATATTCAGTACAAGCAGAACCTCGAGTGTGATATTGCTTTTATATAACAATTCTACCAGAACCATTTTTCAGTTAACAATAATAAGCCACAACAGGTTATGAACTGTTTCTTTATTAATCATTTATCTTGCTCCGCTAAGCTTTGTGTAGGTCCACACATTACCACAGACCAGCTACTTTGTATCTGTATGTTTTCATTCACTGTGCAATCAGTGACATAAGAGTCTGTTAACAGACGCTATGTGCTGTTCTGCTGAGTTAAAAGCTTGATCAGACAACATTGTGACATCAGCTGATGTAATATGAGCACACCTGGAGGTTTGCATTAAAGTATCCCAGCTTCTTTCCTTCCCTCCATTTTCTGCTGACCACCATTCACCACTTAACTCAAGTGTAAAGATATGTTTTCTTCTGACGCAGAGTTTGTTACGACGACCAATAATGTAGGCTGATTAAGGGTTTATGTAATTACGGTTTAGAGCACCTGTAAAGCGGAGTGGTATGTGCATAGTTAAAAGTCCCAGTGCTGTTATACTCTATATCAGCACTCATGGAATACCTCGTGTTCATTCAAAGTGCTTGGTTAGAACTAAGTGTCTTATAAGTTTTTAGTGACTTCAAACAATTACTTTCTGAAAGGATATCTGCATTACTTTATGGTGAAAGACAATAAGGGAAAGTTTTTCTACCAGACGGTTAGGGTTAAGGTTAAGACAATTTCAGACCAAAGATTTATGACAAGACTAGTTCTAACAGTCAATTACTTGAAATGAGCTGTTCTGCAATGTTCTAAAAATCTGCCAGTTCACACCAATGCAACTACATGAGATGGTGTATCATCTCTATGCAACAACTCTCTGTACTTGCATTCTGATTTCCAGCTTTTCAGAATTATTTTGTGGCTGAGTATATTTGTAGCTTCCTAAAATATGAATGACGGTGGTAACAGAGAGATACTGGCTACAGTTGCATTTGTTGTAGTGATGAAAGGGCAAAAAACAGAAACAAAACAAGCATCAGATGGACTGTATTCATAAAAAATACGCCACAATAAGATAAGTAAGCAGCACCAATTAGTTAGTCAATGACCAAGTGTGTGTGTAAGGGGGGAATAGGCACATACAGAGAGCAGCAGCAGAGACCCACCATCCAACACCAGTACATGGTGAGGATGGAAACAGAGGGCTCAGCAGGGATGGAGATACTGCCTTAGCAAGCGAACGTGCTGTCTGCGGTCACTTTGACTTGACCAGCGGACTTCACTACAAGTCGATTGGATGTTGAAACAGGTGACGAGCTTTACGTTCTAAAACAAGCTACCAGCGATTTGATCAGCTGAGTCGCAGGTGACACCATCAGATTGCTTTAGTCAAGCTCAGACGGCCAGTTCACACCGCTGCAACATTTCTCTTCTATGGTTTCGTCTTGTTGCGAATCTTTGGTCTGAACTAGGCTTTAGGGTTAGGGTTAGGATAGAGGAGTCACTTGGGCAATGAATCCTTGATTCCTGTCTGGAACTATGTTATATTTCTGGGGTCATGCTTTGTTTACATTGTCTGAATGGTTCTTAACAAACTGAGGCTTGCGTCTATTATTTTTGCTTTCTGTGTGTGTGTCACCTCCCTGCTCTTTGTGTCTTATGTGCAAAAGTGTCCTTTTTTAAAAGGCAAAAATACCCCCCTCTTTTCTTTTTTACCTCACTGTTTTCTATATTTATCGTCTAGCTGGGAAATGAATGCCCTAAGCGATATGTTTGTCCAAAACACATAACACAAGACACTTGTGGCAGATTTATACAGAATTAAATCCCATATGAAAGCAGGTAGAAGGTGCTCCCTCTGAGCAGAGTAATGGAAAACTCAAACTGCTCTCTATCTGGAGAGAAATAACCAGACTGCCTCCAGTTTCCAAAAAGCACATATTTATGACCCAGGTGACCTGTGGTTCGGATCATAACACATTAGTTTCCAGTGAGTCTAACCTGTCAGCACAAACATGCCAACATCACAACATTAAAATGCAACAGTTTCCACGCCCCTGATTGACCCGAGTGTGATCAAACACAACATGGCAGCGAAACCACTTCACAAAAAAATAATACTGTCCTGTCACATTTACTCTGTTATACATTTTGTCAGAGGTGCTGATGCTTCTCAAAGCAAAACAAAGTCACTGGCTCTCTGGAATTATCAGCACTAGCTCCAAAAATGTCTGGATTACCTAAAATACATCTCTGGGAGGTTTATCCTGAGGAGGTACTGAAAACCCAGACTAGATTAGATTACACGTCACACATCATCACAAAGTATTTAAACTCTTCCCTCCAGGTATAAGCTTTCTGGCACTATTGCTTGGATTTAACTCTGATGCTCTGAGCTTTATCAGTAATTAGCACTTTGTTGCTTAAATATGCTAAAAGGAAAAGCCTGTTAACTCATAGCCGTCTTATTTAAAAAAAAAAAATTTTTAAAGTTTGTTTTCAGGGATTATTTATGCATCTAATTATGTCTTTTATGTTGCTCCAGGAAAATAAGCTGCACACATACTTCAAAAATCAAATACACATCTGACAATGTGTGCTAAATATTTTTGTTCTTCATTCTTTCCCTTTGTGAAATCCTGACACGCACTCATCGCTTCTATAAAAGGAACTGCCCAAGGGGAGGAAGAGAAGACGTTCAAGCTTTTTCTGTGTCATGCACATTTGTGGCTTGTGCAGAAATGATACTGACACATTTTTGCCGGAAAAATTAGACACCCAATTCTACTGTAGATGATTCTTGTAGTTTAAAATAGATCTGGGAACATAACTTAAGCTGGATAACAGAAGGGAAGAATAGCGCAAGGAACCTGTCAGAGCAGAAATCCCAGTGTTGCTTTTCTGTTTTCTCAGAGTGACTGTAAGCCGCTGTTGTCGTGCTCTTCCTCCTACGGATGACAATTGAGATGGCAGTTGGAGATGTGGCTCTGGAAATGCTGCACAAGGTTTAAAGAGAGAAATACCTCAGGGTGACTGAGTCCTGGAGCACCCGCACGGACCACCAAACCACACACACTCAGGTCAACCTCCCCTGAGCCAATCAACAAAAGACATATGGGGTTAGTCTAAAAGCTTTGGCCGCTTGCCTGACTAACCTGCTCCTACCATACTTTACAGCCACATACAGTACAGAGCCATGATGTCTGTGTTTTACATCCATGCTGCATAGAGAGTGCAGGGACATCTTTCTTTGAAACTTGGCAGAAAATTAGCAGAAAACAGACACACACGCACAAAGCAGGGAAGCACTTGACTGCTTTTGGATCAAAATGTATCTCCCTTGCTGCCTTTATCCCAATGGCTTTATTAATTGAATTAAAGTGTCTATGTTAGCTCTTTGGAAATGGTATTTTTTGGAATTTGGATTTTTGCTTATTGTGATGTTGTATCTTTAAATGCTTCATATTCCAAAAATATTGCTTAACAATCTATAAGTTGCTTGGAATATGTACATTATTTAGTTTTGTACATTATGTACATATGTACATTATTTAGTTTTTGATATGCTTGGGGCATTTTGATAATGACATAATGACATTCATTCCTCTGGTATCAGCGAACGTTTTTGCACCGACTGTAATGTAATGGCATTGTCATAAATGTACACATTATGGCACAGTGGACAGACGCCTTAGCTTTCTGCTTCAAAAACGAAGAATGTTCTAGCTGTTATGGCTTTCTTTTTAGATAGATATATACAGGATTATGATAAAAGCACTCTCCCATGGCCATTATGGGGAAATACTGGCACCACTGCACATTGTCACCATGTTTGCACCGCATGTAAGGTAAGGTAGCATTAGGATGTGATGACATAATGATGCAAAAGACAGCAGCCGTAGCTTTCTGTTGCAAAAAGACTGAATGCTCTGGGTACTATACTTTTTATTTTAGAATGATTTAACAATGTGTCCACGAAACCTCAATTTTTAAAAGGTTATTTTATTTCATTTAACCAGGAAGTCCCATTGAGATTGAAAATCTCTTTAACAAGAGAGACCTGGCCAAGGTAGCATCCAATCAACAAATACTACATATAATACAAAAATCCACAATAAAACAACTATTCAAACATAGTGGCCTCTCAAGGAAAACCAGCATGTCTCTGTCACCACATGTCTCTGCCCTTAAATTCATCAATGGGTATAAGTGTTTCTAATTTTAGATCATTCAAAAGCAACCACCTTGAGAAGCGTAGTCGATAACTACCAGAGCTGATATACAGAAGGGTGCAGAGGCAGACCGGAAGTTTGCTCAGTGTTTCTTTACAGATAAAAATATACCAGTGCTGTTGTCTGTGACTGGTCAGTGACGTCCGACCCACCACATCATAAAGAATGCAGTGATGAGTAGGTGACTTTGCATTTGCTGTAAAACGTGGAGATGCATGGTACACTGAATCAAGGCTACATAAAATGGAGGAGGCTGCATGAATATACAGTATGTCACTGTAATCAATCACAGACAGAAAAGTAGCTTCCACAAGTTTTTTTCCTCAGCAATGAAAGTAAAATAAGACCTATTTCTAAAATAAAAGCCAATCTTCACTTTAAGCTTCCTTAATAGAGAGGCTATATGTACATTAAATGAAAGCTTGTCATCTATCCATATACCCAAGTACTCGTATGAGGACACTCTTTCATCAGAAGTGAAGATGCTAAAACCATAAAGCAACTGTGAGCGAGCTATGGAGAAGACCATAACCTTCATTTTCTGAGCATTTAAAATCAATTTTAAACTCAGCACAGTTTTAAGAGTCCATTATATGAGAAGAGAGAGTGCTACTGACAAAAGGCAGACAATAACAGCTCATTGGGCCATGTGTCTTTTTTTTAAGGAGGCTGTATACAGAATTGGAGATGGTCCAGATGGAAACAGATGGTTTAAAGTGTCTACAAAAACAAAGAAAAAGCTAATGACAACATCTGACAAGCTCCCTTGGCCATTTTGCAGACACTTTTGGGATGGTCCCTAACTTCAGCTTTTCTGCATCATGGAAAGTCATGCTGTTTTGACTTTGAATAGTTCCTGCTGTTAGCATTCATTCGCAGTTTTTAAAAAGCCAATAAACCAAAGAAACAGTTATCTTTTAATGTATATTATGGAAATGTATCATATGAGAATAAACCCCTCGAAATGTATCATCTCATTTTCAAGGGGCTCCCAAACAAGCACTCACAGAACAGATGGGAGACGTTAAGTTTGAAAAAACCAAACATTTCCAAGAGACAAGGGCTATTGAAATATAACGTATTCCAATCAGAGGGAGCTTGGAAAAAGTTGTTTTTTTACCAACTTCAGGATAATGTATAATCCTCATATCAAATTTCAGGCTCTCAGTGTGGAACTGTTGTCAGTCAAGTCATGAATAAACTGATCGAGCAGAACAAGAAAAACTGTCAGAGCAGCGGGAAAGAGAAGCCGGCTGACAACATGTAAAAACAACTCAATCACACACAGATTCTTATCATACTGTTATCACTCTCACGTCTACAAAGACATAGCTTCATGTCATTCATCTCTGCATTTCAAACTTGAAACAGTTTTGAGAAAACTTAAAATACCTCCAAATTCTTTTAATCCTGCAATTAAAACTCAAGGGAAAAACAAATAAATTCCCTCCTCAGATTTAAATTTATTATGTCATCCAATTTGCAAATGGAGTCAAACACTACAAATGTCATCCAAGCATAGAATATCTTAATAACTGATGGCTCCATTACAAACCAGGGATTACATGCTTCAGTAGTGAGGTAAAAGATTAGTCTCAAATGCACTGTGCATGCCAATACTTCTTGATTGTTGTTCTCAAAAGCTAAGTATGTAATTACTTGTAATGATCCATTAGCACATTTTACATATATTAGCATACTAATTAAAGATATGCATGTGCATTTAGTCTTTGTTTTCCACTCTGACTGGTAAAATGTACAATTCTGGGATGCAGAAAAATGTGAGGGAAAAGTTTAAGCCTTAAAATGTTTTATTTACCCTAAAAGCCCATCAGTCGGTCTACCACTTAGACCTAGACTGAAAAGATCTCAACAACTAGCCTAGTAAACTATGGACTGCTATAACATTTTTTACAGATTCATGGTCTCCAAAGGATAACATCTACTGCTGTTGGTGATCCAGACTTTTTATCTAGTGCCATCTTCAGTTTAATGTGTCCAGTACTGTGGTTTTTGACAAAATGATGTGACTTGCACAACTAATGACATTCTTATCAGCCTTGTATTTTAATGTTAGCATGCTAACAAGCTAAACTAAGATGGTTAACATAGTAAACATTATACTAACTATACAACATTGTTACCATGTCGTTATGAGCATGGCATGCTAGGGCTGGGTTAAAATGATCGATTCATCCGATTCAAATCGATCTTCATTTATACGACCTGACATCGATTAATTCAAATCGGAGAGTGATCATGCTGCAGCAGCCTCTCCTCCTGCTGTCTGTGTGTCCGGGCTGCTACGCCACATTTACGCACACACACACACAGACACACAAACACAGATCCGAGATGCCGCGGTAGAAACAGAAAAGTGGCATTAACTTGAGTGGATGACAACCACGCTTGTTACTGTAAGTGCAATAAAACCTCCACAAGGAAAAAGTCAGTACTTCATCAGTGCGCCTGTTCAGCGAGCATAAACATGAAAACATGTATAAAAGCAATATTTCAGTGTGCTCTGTCCACAGTCTCTCATTCACTGCCGCTCAAACGCAGGAGGCTCTCCAGCTAATAGCAAATTGTTACTAACAAGCTGAAACAACGACTGTTTATGTCTGACAGTTTAGCTTAGTTTGCCATTTGTTGTAACACTTATCAACAGTAATGTGACCTGCAGGCAGCGACTCTCCTCAGCAGCAGAGAGAGGAGCAGAGAGGACAGGAGAACTGACTGATACTGACTGATGTCTGTGTTCTTTATTCTTTCTAAACTTCACTCAGTGTTGTAATGTCAGGAATATGATTTATTTTATTGACATTTAAGATTTGTTTCCAGTGAGATATTGAGTTTATATTGTGACTTTGCTGTTTTTAATATCAATAATCCTGTTCTGAATTTATTTGATTTTTTTAATAATAAAATTTCAAGTATTAGCTCTCCGAGAATGTCTTTCACATTGTAGGAAAAAATGATCTTGTAATTGAAATATCCCCAATCAAATCAATATCAAATCTAATCGGAAATTGAATCGAATCGGGACCTTGTGAATTGAAATCGTATCGATTCTGGAAATCAGTGGCGATACCCAGCCAGCTGATAATAGCATTTGGTAGGGCTGCAAGTGTTTAAGTTGTGAAGTCACTGCTGCAAGGCAACATCAACATGGCCGCTGCTTTCGGTGCTAAGGCATAAAGAGAGGAAAATTATGAATCCCTTGGGCATATCAACAGTTTCCGCCGATATAATGCAAAAGGAAAGAAAGTAAATCTTACGATAAAGCTATTATCTTGCCATCCACTAAAATATGAACTTCAGTGGGCCTGTCCCCTGTTTCTGCAAGTCAGTGTGCTGTGCAGTGTCATTCTGGGGATGTTGTGGTCCCCGGATTTTGCTGCAGAATGAGCGCTCTTGCTTTTCACAATACTTTTCGGTACACTCAGCTGCAGATAGGATGCAGCGGCATGGAGGGGGAGAGAGTCACCATCATAAGGCTCTGAAATAACATTATCCTCTCTCTTCTGCTTTGAAGTGGTGAATTTACAGCTCACTGAAACTTCATAAGATACAGTCTCTGGGTTTTGTTTGATATCTAGTGTCAGAAAAAAATGTTGTTGCACATTTCTGATTTGTTGTTAGTACAATTTGTTTACTATTTTACGTGAATGTGGCTGTCAGTGAATATTCGTATTGAACAGCCAAATCTTATTCGACTGACATAATTCTGAGTCGGGTACAGCCATAAAATTCAGTGAGTGTTGTTGCCAAATTGCAGTCTCTCAGACAGCCTTTCCTACAGTGGCATGGAAAACATGATCAGGGATTACTCAAACATTTGCTGCTTCAAAGGGGTTAAAATTTATTCTACAAATGTACCTCTCAGTTAGTTTTGCTTGGCACCCTTGTCATTTCAAATCAGCTTCTTGATGAAGAGATCAATAAAACTGCAAAAGAAAACACTTATTTTGGGCCGTCACAGATTGTCGTGTTGGGAGTGATGTTTTTTATTTTCTGAAGGACTCAACACAAACCATCTGCCAGAGTGACTTGGCGACCTGATCAGGGAACACTGCTGCTTTGTTGTGCTGCAGAGGCGAATCCCTGAGGCCGAAAAGTGACGGAGCAACCTAGTGGAAATGATGCCACTTTACAGAGAATAGCCTGTTCAGTTTTGGGTCCAAATTGAAGCACAGCTAGGAGTAGAGTAGATCAGCAGACAATTGGAGATTACAGAACACCTTTGTGAGATTTCTGTTTCACCTCTGCTGGGAATTTGAGAATATTGTATGTCAATTCGGGAGATGGACCTGGGGACAATTTCCCCTGAGGGAAGAGGACGCAGGAGGGAGGGAAGAACTATGATTGGCACTCTCATTAGACTTGAGATGGTTCATTGAATTTCATAAATGAACTAATGGGAAGGAGCAGCATATACGTACATGACATAACTTTTATTGTATTTATTGCTTTTGCCCTGAGGTTGTATAGTCATTAGAGACATTGCTGAATTTAAATATCCCCTCTGGTAAAACATTAATGAACCTGAAATGAAAATGTTCTTTCAGAATTTGCTCAGTATTATCATTATCATGTCCACTAGGGTGATTATTTTCTAGAAGAAGAGAATTGGAAATGAAAAGAAAGCAGCTTTTCTCAGAAGAATTCAAAGGAAGGGAGCAGGTTTTGTTTGGGTTTAAGAGTCAGTCGACTGGAACTGCTGGACACACGCAAGGAGACAGAAACAGAGAGAAAGAAAGAGAGGGGGCGTACAGCATGCAACTATTATTTTTCCTCTAAGTAAAAATTTTGTTTGTTTTTCAAATATGCTGATTTTAGAGGTTGAGGAGGTCATTGCATAAAATTAAGTTTATGACACCAGCTGGAGAACATGTCAGAGGCATGATGCCACAGTTCAAGGTGAGGATCCTTATTCATATTATTATTTAAGGTCGTTTTTTGTCGGGTGGACAAAAGTTTAAGGGTACAAAGACAAAAATCTATACTACTGTTTGTTCTGATAAATAACCATTTTGCATTTACAGCACAAAGCACTAAGTTAAGTAATAAAAGCCAATGTGTGCACAGGTTTGATGATCAACAGTTGCCAGAAATGTCAAGTGTCAAGCTCAAGTTGACACACTGTATTCAACCCAAACACCATTTCAGTCAGGAACACTTTAGTTGAAGAAAACTTAATTTCCATTTGCAGTATTATATTTGGCAGTATGGCTCTGTTCT
>JAPZEB010000004.1:20300052-20310175 GCA_029783705.1 Chaetodon striatus
TAATGTGGAGCACTCAGTGCTTACACTGCCCTTATTGTAAAGCACTTTGTGCTGCATTTCTTGTATGAAAGGTGCTATAATTAATTATTATTTATTATTATTATTATCTTGCAGTGGAAGTCTGCAACCAATCATTAACGTTAAATGCTGGGCAAAGGACACTTTAGTTTAGACTTAAAGGCAGTGCCTCGTTTCAGGCAACAGCAGTAAAATACAACACTAACATCAAGCTTCATGGGGGAGAAGAAAAAGATATCTGACAACCCAAGCAGCTAGCAAATTCCTACAACTGTACATATGGGTATATGGGTTTATGAGATAAGACACAAAAGCACATTTTAAACTGTCAAAAAGGAAAAAACTGACAAAGAAACACCAGCGGCAGTCACGAACTAGAGGGAACAGCATCTGCAGAAGCAGAATGAAAAAGAGTGTCCTCAGTACTGCTAGGATTTACAAGTGCTGATCAATACCACTGAGACCACTGCTACCTCTGTTGATGGGTGCTGAGATATTAGGCTCTCTTAACAAGCAAGCTGGCCCATCCTTTGAGTTTTGATGTGTGAAAAAGACGATTTCTGAGGAGTTTCGTGTTCTTAGGAAGGAAAGAAATGTGTGTAACAATTTAGATTTCATCTGTAAAATACCTCTAAACATCATTGATCTATATAATCTATTGTCGTCCTTTTTACAAGGAAAACAAAGAAAGTATGACAATAGGATTAGGACTTGACTAACATGTCTGTCTCAGCTGCTATTCTTTAAATAATACATCAAAACGAAACTGAAAATCATAAGCTAAAAGCTCCATTCTCAACAATACTAACCGTGGATGTGAGTATTGTATAGTGGCTTTAAAATGCCTGTACTGTAATGTATGTTTGGATGCTGAGCCAGTTGTGTGTGCTGCCAGGGGAGCCTGGTGCTGATTGGACCTCCTGGGGCACTTGGTGTGCAATGGCTAGTTAAATGTTTGCTACACACATGCTGACCTGAATTTGCTGACTGACTAACCTCTTACCCAGTCTCACTGTGGAGAAGTGGATCAAAGGTTTCAAGAGGCTACATTCACCGCAGGAGAGTCACTTCACAGACGATTTTGGTGCAATCACTGGAAAGAAAAATAGCAGCAGTTGTAGCAGCCAGAAGTGCATGGTTCTCTGCATGAGAAAGTGCACATGAGAAGTCGCCGTTGAATCAGTAGGATGAGTCTCTAAAATAAGATGCTCTGTGGTTTGGAAATTTGAAACCAATAGAAACAAATTTCAACGTACACTTTGTACACGTAGGTCTCTGCGTGCCTTTTTTAAGGTATAAACGTGGGTTTCATCCTCCACAAGGGAGCTATGGGCACATGACAGCTCACTGAGAAGAAGATGCAAAGCATTATTACACTCATTTAGACTGTGATCACGCTTTGGTGGTAAACATTGGTGAGTCATGAGGTTATGCTGACAGTACAATGACTAAGCGTTTGGCAAGCAGAAAGATTTCTTTTACACTGCTTCGGTAAATTTCCTCAACCTCTTAAATTGGTTCATCCCTGTCTCCTCGAAATCACATTTACATACACCTAATCTGAAACAGCAAACATATTTTTGAGGGAAACATAATTGACATAACGAGGAAATTTTTCTAATCAACCTACCTTGCAAGTCTGAAAAATACTGGTATTAGCAAAATGTTCGCTGACAACATATTTAGTCATTTGTTTTCAGGCAAAATAGGCAATTTTGCACCACCCTATCCACTTGTAGTGCTTTTGTTGCCTACACCAAACCACAGACAGGAGTCTGGTGTCACAGTCCTACCCTCAGTAAGTCATTCATCCACCCCACCCATCTATCTCCCCGTGAATCCAGAATGATACATAAATGTATTTTGTTTCATTAACCTAAAGTAACAATGTCTCTGAAAATAATCAGACAACGTAATTATCAATGCAATTAAGTAATATACAAACGTACTTTCTAGGAAAACACTCTTGAGCAAGTGGTCACACGCCGGGAGGCAAAGTTTTTGATTTACTGGTCCATCTACGTCCCAGCCCTCACCTATGGACACGAGCTTAGGGTAGTGACCGAAAGAATGAGGTCACAGATGAAAGTGCTGTAAACTGATCATTTTAAGTAAAAGTGGAAACACCAGCAATATGCTAAAATCTTTTTGTCCACAACATGGGCTTATAGTCCAGGAATGCCATGTTTTTGACACTCTACACGTGAGTGCCACTGCTTTTCAACTAAGCAGTGCGTCATTACCAAGGAGCCCTGTCTCGCAGAAGGACAAGGGCAAAAGTTAAGGCGGTGAAAGTCCAAGTAGGGTGGGTGGGAGTGGTAGGGGGATGGGTCCAATAAACCACAACTTTCACCTGAGAGAGTGGTGTTTGCGTCCCGTACCTGACCACATGCTTTTGTTGCCTAAAGCCAACGATGTGTTTGTTGAAGGAAAAAAAAAAAGTAAAATCGTGGCTTTGTACCAACGTAGTGCACTTATTTTGAAAGAGACTCTGAGACTCTGTTAACATTAACTTTCCTGTAAAAACTTAAGCGTAATTGAAAGAAGACAATGCATGTAACAGGGAGAACATGACACAGTGTCCCACAATGTCAACAATCAACGCACCCACAGTACCTTTCACGTGGTATGTAGAACCAAATGTCAATATGTGACAAGGTGAGAATGTGTTGTACCAAGGGTTAGTTTCTTATTTTGTAATAATGCTGAAAACCTGTGTGGGCCTACTGTTTTTCCACGCAGAAAACTGATCAGGAATCAGTAGGAGGATCGATAGGGAATCGTATCGATAAGCAGAATCAATAATGACACTGGTTCAATAAAATCTTAGCAGTTCTCATCCCTATACACAACCATACCTTCAAACAATCCACAGTACATCCTCTAACACTTTATTAAATTTGTGCCCACAGGCCTGTCCTACAGTGTCACAAGTGGCTCTTGAACAATTTTAATGAGAGATTTATCCTTGAGTATCTAAATGATTGCAATTAGTAAGTTATCTTAGGGAAAATATGGCTATCCATGCAGATGGTTGTGCTTTCTCACACATAATGGAAAAAAAACAACTCACAAAGCATCTCTGTTACTTCCAGAAACCTCTCTAATTTCATGTTTTGTGATGACGCAGGTCTCTGTTTATTACAGCTCTTTTTCAGTTCCCAAAAGACAAGGTAATGTTGCACAATCTCACCTCTGATTTCAAATAAACCATCAAGCTGTATCCCTGACATGCAATGCTGCTACTCCTCTCTCTGAGCCTGATACACACCATAGCACTGATACGTCTTGGACTTTATTAATCCCGATAAGAAAATCAATAAAGTCCTATTGTGGAAACAGTGATCCTGACTTTGAGCTGTGTTGAAGGGACACTGTGTGCTGAAAGGATGTCTCCACTGACAATAAGCCAGGACACACAGGGATAAAGTGAGTTTACCAAAGGAAGAAACACGATTTACTGAATAATTACAGTTACACTGTGAGCGGAGAAAGCGCAGAGGTCAGTGAGAAAATGGCTTAAACTTGAAAAACTGCCACGCTGGTGTTGATATCATTCATCTATATTGCTGTGAACATCTTGTCTTGCCTAAGGCTTGACAGAGAGCACGTCACATGGTTGTGACAAAGCAGATACAATGAATGACCTTAAAGCACATCTGCCTCAGCTGTGGTGATGTGCATTTCATGTAAACCAGGGAACTGAATACATGCACACAAAAAAAGGGGACACAGGAAGGTTTAAAAATGCATAAACCTCTTAAGCCACTCTGCACAGATATTAATATTTATGCATGCTTGAAGAAATGGAAAGGAATTTACAGCCCCTTACCTGAACAGGCCTGTTAAGTCTGTGAAACCTCAGATTTTTGTAAGAGAATTGCAACATTTCGCTGACATTAAACTTCGTCAGCTTTTCATTTTAGGGGACTACAGAAAACCTACGAGGTACAGCATTTTTATCTTCCCGTGTTCAACAACTGGGAGTACAAAGCACAGGACCTTGTCTTAAAATATAACAGTGGCCCACCCTGGGTCGTGCTTTTCAAATATGCAGGCCTGTAGCATTAAATGTTTAGGTCTGGGACATTTCAAGGAGCCAAATGGAAGATAATCTATTGTTAGTCCCATGAGTCCGATACTGTATGTGGCCGAAGTGAGAGACTTCAAAAACACACAGTCAGGCTACAGTTTGTAAGACAGAGTGCTGTGGCTCCACATCAAATGAATTTTCTTGTTTCAGACTCTGCACAGTTTTAATTAACACCTGCTCATGTGATGTTAGGGCCTACTTCTATTCTTAGTCTGACCTATTTTGTGATTTTAAATTTTTATACATCCGCGGCTGAAAATGGGTGCTGCTAATGTGACCCAGCAGAATTAAGATATGTGCCTCCATTGTCTCAGGACCCGTGTCTCATTGTTGTAAAAACATGTAGCCTCCTGTGACTTAACTATGAATTATGCAATTCAGAGTTTTGTAAAGGCTTCCCTACTGTTCCCCTAATACAGGGGTAACCAACCTGAGGCTCCGGAGCCATATGGGGCTCATTAGCCCATATTTTTTTGTAACATTTTCATTTCTATTTATCATCATTGTAGGCCTTAGGAAATCCTTGCTCTAATTGTAAAAATGTGTAGCCTATGCACTGATTTATATATATGATTTGAGTTAAAACATTTCATAAACTACATTTTGCCAAACTTCAATAGCAGTAGCTAATCTTGAGCCTCCCTGTCTAGGCTAGCGATGGACTCCAAACCCATAAAAGTAAAACTCAGAGGAAATACAGAATTTAATAGCGAGTGGACAGATCTGTTTGCTTTCACCGCCAACGCTGCAAAGTCAAAGTGCCAAATGATCATAAATAGTCCATTGCAGATGAGCCATCTTATGGTAAAACAAATTTTTAATGCTCATTTAGGGTGCTTTCAGACCCAGAGTTCATTTGCTTTGGTATGAATCAGAGACTAATTTTGTTATAAAGTTGTATAATTGCCTAGAGTTGGTTCGTGCACGCCCAAGTGTGATTGACTTGCCCATACGAACCACACTTAGGTAGCAAACGAACTTGAGTTTGATTGGACCAAACCAAACAGGGCATGTGTGAAAGCACCCTTAGACCTTTTTTATGTGAATAGGCTAATTTAGACATGATATGCAGTGTTACTATGAGGCTCAGATGTGTTTTGAGGCAGATTTTTCTTTTTTTTATTATTATTATTATTATTTTTGTTCAAAAATGGCTCTTCTGATAGTTAAGGTTGCTGACCCCTGCCCTAAAACATTCACCCTAATACAGTGATGTTAACAGACTGGGTGTCCTTTATATTTAACATGGACAACTAAAAGAATATTCTTAATTTTTGTTAATTCTGTTTGATCCATAATTAAAAAACCATAACTTTATTTGTGTTAAGGAGCCAACAATTTATACAAATTAGGGCACTGACCCCCATTGGTTGTTAGATGTGATTAAAACCAGAATTTTATCATTGGCAGCTACAGTTGACGAGATATATATCACTTTAGAAATGCTGACATAATTCGTATGAAACGTGCAAATGTAACGTATTTGTGGTTTGCAGAAACGCACAATCCCAACATTTTCTTCTGGGGTGGATGTGCACACAGAGATCTACTGGCAGCGTACAGTTTCACAGTGCATACAAACAAGATATGTTGTAAATGAAATTAATTTTTAAGCTACATAACATTCAACACGCACATTTCATTATCAAGCTAAGTGAATAAGTGTTTTCAAAAATGTCAAACTATTCCTTTAACATCATCTCTGCCCTCAAAGGCTACTGCAAGTGCCATAGACTTGACACAATTAGACCTGTTTTCGATACAAGCTAAGGCTAAGGCTAAGCACACAGTGTTTTAACAGATCACACTGCATTCCCATCAACCTCGCCCAAAGGCTCCGCACTTGTATGCATCACTGCAATAATCTACAGAGACTCTGACACTCTCACATGATCAAAAGTTCATTAAAGAGCTCCACACAGCAAATCGTCATCCACCTCTTATAATCCCTGTGTGATTCCTGTGTTCTTTTTATATGTGACAATCAATCACAGACGGCTAAACCGATCACGTCTGCCTCAGTGGCTCTGATAAAATTTCATGATGCAAAAGTCTATTATCCGCAGCTACAATGGGACAGCAGAAAGTCTAAGACATTGCAGTCAGCGTGCCAGACAAGCTGTAAAATAATCTCAGTTATACTGAATGACTGCATATTCTTTCCCACTTTGTTCCCTGCCTAAAACCTTTTCTACAACGCTCCATGGAAAATGCCACAACACTGACAGCTATTGGAGAGGCAAAATAAATGAATTTGTTCACAGTCCAGTCTGTGCTGAAGGTAAACCAACACTTTAAATAATTATGACCTTACCCACAGGCTCTACACAAGGGAACAACAAAAATCTGTCACCTGTGTCATTCCACATCCGAGCTGCAAGCTGTCTAACAATGTGACTTAATTTTCCTTAAAGCGTCATTTGATTCTTGTACTCATTCTTTCCCATTTGATTCATCAAACCTGTTAAAAGACCAGGTGGCAACAAGAGTATAGGGCAATTATATTATCACCTCCAGCAAGCAAAAAGTGCCATTATACTCCAGCGCGTTTGACAAGCCTTTTGTTTGACTGGAAGATCAATTTAACAAAAATATTTGATCACTGCAATCTCGCCACAATATCTAATGCTCAGGCTGTCAAAAATATTTCATCGATTCACAAAGGTGTTGGCATATGAAGGTGCACATCAGAGAAGGCAAAGGCACATGTTGTCATGGCAAATGACTGCGCTTTTCGCACAGAGTGGATCAAACCACCAGGCATGCCCAACTAATACTGAGCACCAGCAGAGCAAAGGGTGAATCAATGCAGTAAGAGGTGACTAGGCAGAGAACAGAGTGTGTGCGAGAGAGTGTGTGGTGGGGGTGGGTGGGTAAATGACACTGCACCTGAGCCTATTACAGAGATAACAGTCGTGTTAAATGAAAAATCCAGCCTAGGACACTCTTACTCCGTCAACCTGAACCCGACGCTCGGTGTATTCATTACAGGGGAAATTTTCTGATGTTGTTTTCTGAAATTAATGCTGCAATTTACTTTTCTGAACGTGTCAACAAACTTCATCAGCTTCATGATTAATACACGAGTTACATAACGTGACACTGATGGTGTGGTGGAGAGTTGTGATATGCTGTTCTCAGCACTTGGTAAAACTGTTGGCTGATACAGATCAGGTTTGGAATTGCTCTGTCTTTCAAGCCAGAGGATAAAAACCATTCTTTCAGCTTATTGTTTGGAGAAAAAAAAGGGCAAGTTAAAAAATGTTATTGTGAGAACAACAGATAGCAGCTTGGCTGCAACTTGGTGTCAAGACGTGATGTCCAGTTGAAACTGAATAAAAGAGAAACAGCTGCACAGTCAGCACACATATGCTGGGTACACGACAGTCACATCTTCATCAGGTTACAACCACAACCAATGGGCCGACGGACTTTATGACAACAGGTGTGGTTACAACGAAGTTGCAATGACATATATTCAGCCTTGTGAAAATTTTGTGGGCTGGATTCAGCAGAACATGTGATTGGCAGAGACCTGGTGAACTCAACTCTGTACCAGAGTAGGTGGCCAGGAAATAGTGCTGTCTGGCTGACAGTCGTGTCTTACAGAATAGCAGACTGCAATGCTTTCTGGTGAAGCTGTTGTCCGTAACTGCCTGTGATGGATTTCTTCTTTTTACAGTTGAATTCTCCTTTCTGCCTCTGGTTGTTGACCGGTGTTGCAAAGTCATATTCCTTTGACTAACTCTCCCACACTTCCATGCAAAGACTAAGGGTGTTTAGGGTTGAACAGAGGGTAACAGACAGTATATTACATTACAGAATTTCAGCTTAGTTTAGTAATGTATCAGTGAAGTAAAGTAACAAATAAACAGAGTGGTCAAAAAGTCCAAATGCTCTTTAAAAAGACTATAATTACAAAGGCTGGGAAAATCATCAGAGCCCTCTCATGTCCTGTATTCACAACACACTCATGTTGTCAATCAGGTAGACACTAGGGTTCCAATTAAATACAAGAGGAGATACCTGAATAGGTATAAAACTCTTCCATCCTTTCTGTCAGTGAATCTCCTAAACTCAGGATAAAAGGAGGGTGCAAAATGAGGGGCAGTGTTGCAGGTATTTGAATGCACTTTATATCCACACTTGTCTGTGTCATGCTCTTGACGTCTGTTTCTGCACTATGCAGCCTTTGTATTTTATTTTATTTTTTATGTGGCAGCCATTATGTCCAACACAAACTTCCCTAGGGACAAACAAAGTAAGATTTTTATATATATTCTCCTATATAAAAAGCCACTGTGACTGCAATACAGATATCTCAACATTGTCCAAGTTTGGCCGGGCACAATATCTAGTGACACAACCAAACACATAAGAACCAAGCACTGTGATCACATTAAATTTCACTGATTTTTAAGTGATTTTGGGGGGGGGATCTGTCCTTTGCGCGAGCAGCACACATGCTCATTCTGATGCAGCTGTTCCAATGACATGGGGTGTAATGATCATTGAGATTCACTGTCATCACTGCTCTACATCAGAGCAGAGGGGGATTCAGCAGACCAGTTCTGCATGGAAAGTCATCTACAGTGCACATAAGACACATTAGGATATGTCTGCTTATATTTAAGGAGCAGGGTTTACATGTGCAACATAAATATTAATTTTCTTACTTTTACAGGCAGCACATTTGACTGTAGTGAGTATATTTTTTAAACTGCAAGGTGCAAAATATTTTTATGCACATAAATGCTGAAAAGAAGTTTTGCCATGACAGCTTAATAAATAAATAATAAATAAATCTTACTGGTGGTGTTGTACTTCACCCCGTTGATGTACTCAGGGCAGGGTCTCTCTACAATCCTCCCGGTGCTGCTCCGCGGCCAGCAGGTTCCAATCTCATCGGTGGTGGCATTGCAATATAAACCTTGAGGGATGAAAATAAAGTAAAACAAAAAAAAACAAAAAAAAAACGCGGACGCGTATAGTTTCCGTTATCCAAGACGCAACACCTCTCAATATTCAACAAGAAAAAAAGAAGCAATTCCATCTTACCATCAGTGCTCAGCAATGACAATGAAGCGTTTTCCAAAAAAGTGTCTTGAAAAGCATCAATCAAACTACAATTCAGGTCCCCGAGCTCCCCGAATATGATCTGATAAATGGTAGCATCCATGGTGCGAGCCGCCGCTTTAAATAATGTAAGATTAATTCCAAGTCCGGGAAGAGATGGACACACTGAGCCCAGCGGTGTTCATGAGCTTGTGAATCGGAGCAACAGTAATGACAAGTAGGGAGCCCAGTGCTCCCGCTGGGAGCCGCGTGCCTGGCCAATCAGAGCCGCGCAATCGCTCATCCATCCACGTGCTGCAGCAACCCCGTGAAAGACAGCCGACACACCGGACTAACCAGATCACGGACTTTGTCACTCTGATATATCACACCTGCCAGCCACCTGTCCTCTGTGTTTATGGAGGTAAAAGACGCTGATTTCAGATGGGAGAGTGAGTGAGCCGGAGACAGACTGAGAATCAAAATGTACATCACCCATACCTGTTGGTGCGTGTGGGCGCAGCCTGAATGTGTACTGAAGATATGAAAAATAAATCAAGCTCATGTGCAAAGTTCAACAAACAATAAATGATAGTCACTGCATTAAAAAAAAAAAAAGTACAATGAATGTGTGTGTGTCAGTTTCATCTTTCAGTTATCACATCCAGTATAAAGGTGCATAAAGGGCCTTAGTTGTGGGGGTTAAAGTTACATAATGAAAATGTTTATGAAGATACTGAGTGAACCAGGTAATGGGATATACACTCACTAGCCACTTTATTAGGTACACCTTCTTAGTACCAGGTTGGACCCCTTCTGCCTTCAGAACTGCCTTAATTCTTCATTACATAGATTCAACAAGGTGCTGGAAATGTTCCTTAGAGATTTTGGTCCATATTGACATGATAGCATCACACAGTTGCTGCAGATTTGTCGGCTGCACATCCATGATGAGAA
>JAPZEB010000004.1:20346275-20359152 GCA_029783705.1 Chaetodon striatus
GACTCAGAGCAGTGACCCTGAAGTTCAAGTGCTGATCCTTTATCTCATGTTGCAGGAACAAAGTGCATATTTTGTATCTCGGACTGAATCTGGAATGAGTGGAATTCAGAAGGAAATCGAGCAGTCTTGTGATAGCTATGTTGTCCACGCTAAAGAAAAGCCTATTGGGAAATATCCATGGATATGTTATGAAGTCGGATGCAATCACAAAGCATAATGCAGAGGAAGTTCGAGCGCACTGCTATTTAAAGTTTTTGCACCACGGTAAACAATGAGATCTATTCAGAGGAAATTGTTTGGGGCATTATGTTGATTTCAGTGGTGATGGGAGTCAATCTGGCCCGTGTCACGTGGAGTGAGTATGTGACTTCAGGAGTATTGTATCCCAACAGTCTCCTGCTGTGGTCGCACGTTAGACCCCACCTTGTTGCTATAAATGCCTCCATGCACTCCAATGGCTACACCATCTGGTGGAGTGGGGGAACAAATTCCTCCTGCTCATTCCCCTGAGTGCCATTTAAGAAGGTCAAGGAACTGTACTGTATTTCCCTCGGGCTGAAAAAAAGAAATAAATTAAGAGAGTATTATATGCATCAGTCCCTAATAATTTGACTTACTTTGCTTTTTTCGCCTCTAACCAAACCAAGGACAGATACAGCATGTGGGCAGAGGGAGACTCAAGTCAGGACAGAATATACAGCACACATAAACTCCTACACAAGACAGCAATAAAGCAAGAGTGAGGCTTTCTCCCAGCTCTTTCTCTCTTGCATTAACAGATGATGATGACGCCAGCTAAAAGCATGAGAAAGGACTTTCGTATCAACATGTCTCAAGCAATTCATACCAGTGAAACATTCTTCAAGCTTTAGAGATGAGCCTATTCTGTCAGGTTGGTCTGACCACCCTTGAGAGATATTCAGAGTTGGGAAAACTACTGAACACTGAGACCTGTACTCCCACTAGACCTATCAAGCCATAGTTGATAGACCCTACCCAGCAATGTGCGGAATTAGGAAGGTCCACCAACAACATTGTAAATATAAAACCTCTATCCATCATATGTCACAAACTTATTTGGGATGTTTGGTGCAAGTTTATCTTTTCTTGCATAATCTATTTTTTTTCTCCCCGCACTGAATTTCCCCTTGTGGGATTAATAAATTAGATATAAAATTAAATTAAAATTAAATTCAAATCATTTGCAGAAGGGTTTAATTTTTATCTGCACTTGGAATGATAAGATATGCTGGCTGTTTTTGCCCTTCGTCAGCAATCATATAATCTACTCCATCAGTGCAGGCATATTAAGAGCCTTGTCATTAGAAAATAAGCTTACCTCAGCCATCAAGAACGACCAGAACGTCCCACTTTGTTTTTCTTTTTAAACACTGAACCTGTTTTCTGATTGAAAATACCACCAGGGTGATGACTGAGCGTTTCCATTTCACCTTATGCAGTGATAAATAGCAAACAGCATTCATGCGATACAACAAACCCCAAAATTCCATTAATGTGAACTTCATGGGTGGCCTGTCGGGCCTCTGGTGAATGTCAGGTATGCCCTGATACCAACACAGATAAAGTGATACCTATATGGAGCTTTTGACCTCTGAGGCAAACCCATAAAGGCTCTTCAGAATGTCACAGTTGATATGTAATGGTATATATTTACACTTAATGACTCTAGAGATCATTAAAACTGATACTGGGGGATCTACTTGAAGCTCTCAGTGATCACAAGGATGTCTTTCTCCCCTCAAATGATCACAGGTTTATCAGAGTTCACAAACCTCGGTTCTTCTGTCCCTGTTGTATGTGATCTACCAGAGTGCAGATCAAGAAAAAAATATTATTGAATCTGAAAGTATTTGAAGGAAGATTTGTGGTTTTTATGGAGCTTTTTCCCCATCCTATCCCATCTTACAATGGCAGGATACTGAGTTGAAATAACATGCAGCCCATACCTTCCTTATTTTGAGTTCAGCAGAGTGTTATCCTAATATTTGTACAAGTGCTTTGTCAATAGTGATGTTTCCTGTCCTCCCATTTTACTTTCCCCAAATAATCTTCATCATGAGACCAACGATTTGTAACCAAATCGGAACCACAATGCTCCAGTCAAAGCTGCTGTGAGGGAACCGTTTCAGTCAGGGCCGATGCAAAAAGCAACAGTTACTGTCCTATTAAAAATGAAAAATTTGGTTAATCTTTGCTTTTTTTGCATATATAACAGTTTTGTCTCGATTGCTAAGACACGCTTATTGAAACTGGGATCCACTTGATCTTCATCATCCCCTCCTTAGCACAGCAGAAGTCTTCTTTTGCCAATGTATTAAGATTTTTTTTCACACCCCTTTTCAAAAACAGTAAACACAGATCACACAGAAGGAAAACGTTTATTCACAGCTGATAAAAATTACTTGCATAATAATAAATCTACTTCACCAGGGCAGGGTGCAAAATAAACAACCATTCACCACCAATAATGCTGATAAAATATTGCTGCACTCACCAGCCAACATTACAGTAGTCATGTATTAAGTGGCTGGTAAACAAAACAAAATACTCTAAATTTGCACCCTGCAGCATCGTGAATCTTCTTTATACAACTCTTCAATGAACATCACTTCTTTTCCACCTATATAGTAAAATATGTCACTTCTATGTTGCTTTTTGTGAGCATGGATCAAAGAGGCTGAAGGCTTGTAAAACTGAATAATGAATGTCATAAAATAAGTGAAGAAAACTTTCTTAAAAAATGTCTCCTTTGTTTTTACAGTACTCCAATAGAACATCTAAAAATGTGCAAACAGTGCAGGTGTAGGGTTTGATATTTGTTATAATCCATTCTGTATGCTTGCTTGACTACTACTGGCCTTTACTATAAATACTATGTTTAGTATCAACAAATGGTACCGTTCAACCAGTTTATATTACATTCATCCTTTTTCACTGGCTTATCCGGGGCCGGGTCATGGGGGCAGCAGGCCAAGCAAAGCACCCCAGATGTTCTTCTCCCCAGCAATGCTTTCTAGCCCCTCCTGGGGGACCCCAAGGTGTTCCCAGGCCAGATAAGACATGTAATCCCTCCAGCGTGTTCTGGATCTGCCCCGGGGCCTTCTACCAGCGGTGCGTGCCTGCAACGCTTCCAATGGGAGGTGCCCAGGAGGCATCCTGATCAGATGCCTGAACCACCTCAACTGACCCCTTGCAATGCGAAGGAACAGCAGCTCTACTCCGAGCTCCCTCCAGATGTCCGAGCTCCTTACCCTTTCTCAAAGGCTGAGCCCAGCCACCCCATGGAGAAATCTCATTTCGGCCACTTGTATCCGCAATCTCATTCTTTCGGTCTCTATCCAGAGCTCATGACCATAGGGGAGGGTTAGGATGTAGATGGACCAGTAAGTCAAAAACTTCGCCTTCTGGCTCAGCTCCCTCTTCACCACACCTGCAGAAGCCACACCAAACTGCTGATCCATCTCACGCTCCATTCTACCCTCACTCATGAACAAGCCCCCAGGATACTTGAACTCCCTCGATTGATGCAGTAACTCTACCCATACCCGGAGACGCCAATCCACCAGTTTCCAGCAGAGAACCATGGCCTCAGATTTGGAGGTGCTGACCCTCATCCTGACCGCTTCACACTCGGCTGCAAACCCCGTCAGAGCAGAGGTCGCGGTGTGATGAAGCCCACAGAACTACATCATCTGCAAAAAGCAGGGATACAATTCTGAGGGCGCCGAATCGGATTCTCTCCTCCTCGTGGCTGCAGCTTGAGATTCTGTCCATGAAAATCACAAACAGGACTGGTGACAAGGGACAACCTTGGTGGAGGCCAACACCCACCGAGAAGGTGTTTGACTTGAAAGCTGTATTTTGTTGACCATTGTGCAGTGATTGATCGAAAGAATAATTTGACCACAAGCTGTGCTGTTTGATGGAAATACTGCTTGTGCTGCATGTTTTTAAGTTATCTGAGTGTTCGATCATTTTGCTAACAAAATGTGTCATTTTAGCCACCAGCTTTCAGTTTAGACTTGTGTGTGCACTATTCTGAAAATGTAACCTCTGAACAGAAAAATGTGTTCAAGCAAATGAGAAAAACTGCAGACAGGCTGAAGGGAAACTGGGAAAAAGGTGACAGACCTACTGAGCCGCAGTTCTACACACATAACTCTACAACAGGTGATAAAAATGGTTTTAGATGGCATAAAATGAACCCCGTAGACCGAGCTGTTCCCCACTCCGCATATAAAGTCACATTAGGCTAGTCCATAATAGCTAATTCCATTTAATTTATACTGGGCACAATGAATACATAATTTATTCAGAATTACCCAGCCTGAGTTGGTTTGGGGTCTCAAGCTTCTGAGCATGTTCTTGGGAAGCAGAATAACCAGGAGCAGTGCACTATGGGTAGAAATCAGTTCCTCTGTGTGAAAATGGCCACATTATCTGATGTGAAGGGATTGTTTTGAGTCTGTTATGGTTGGCCCTGTGCAATAGTGTTGTGTAAGAAAACATGATAATGTTTTATCTGTCGCCTGGATACAAAAGAGTGAAATCGGTTGAACAAGGCCTATAGTTTGAGAGAGAATGTCTGAGCATATCTCTGTATTACAGACCTTAATGTGTTCAGCAAACAAATCCTCACTAAGTTTTCGATGGGTGAAGTGATACCATGTTAGCTGAAAAAGTTTCCCTTTTTCTTGCAGAAATTTATAAAAACAATTAGTGGATTCTGTACAGGAAGCTTTTCTGTAAAATATACAAGTTACAAATAAACGTGGACGGGGCTGTGCGCTTGTGAATGGAGCTCACCAGCTACCCACTGAGACAGGATGCATCGAACATATCAGACTTTCCAAAAGAAAACAAGCCAGCCAGTCCAGTCTGGAAGGCATGTTTTCAACTTGGCAAAAGTCTGTCACAATGACTGGCCCTATGCCTGATAGGCCGTGATTTATAAACGACATCTGCTCTGTTGCTACTTTAACTCATTGTGTTAAATGCTCAGTGGAATAGAACATAAGAAAACCACTGCACATGCATGCACACATCCTCAACATGTATGCATAATTTATCGGGAGAGCCCTGGAGTCAGGTTTTGGCATTTAGCGACATTCTCACAGCCTACAGCATGATCTACCGGCCTTTTGTTTAACAGGAAGTGAGCCCAGTCGCTCTTCAGTGAACTGATTGACTGGGATGTTGCTTAAATCAAAGCACTCTCATTTATCTTGTGAACATAGAGTAAATGAAGAAGTCTATGCTGCATGTTCTGAATCAGAATGACTCTGCGTTCTTGTGGGGACTTTTCATTTTCACAGACATGTGTCGTTAAAATATTAGAGGGAAATTACAAAATACCAATATTGGAATACACAAAACATTTTTGCTGTCTTTTCTCCAACATTAGTGACAAATGTTTATGTGCATGGTTTAGTCTTCAGTCTGGTTCACATCCTGAGTCAGAGCTGCTTCAGCAACGGCCTCTTGGCAGTGCTCTCTCATTAACATATAGGTCTGAAACAGCCTTCTGCTCACACATTTGATCCCTTTTCAACAGAGGGGCCTTACACCCGAGTTGCCTCAATAGCTTTTTTATTCCTCACTATGGGGGGTTTGGTAGGAAACTGCATTAAAAACGGTAGCAGATCCTTTCAGTGCTGTGTAGCTGGAGAGAAAGAGCCAGCATCCCATCAGTGGTTTCAATAAAAAAGTAGAAGTGACCTTTTCAAATACCAGGGATTTTGTAATTACACTTTGTGATATTTATATTCTGACCTGCTCTCATTCAAAGAGGGAAAGCACAAAGGTGGCCTGTAGAGGTCAAAGTATTTTATGCCCCCAGGTCTATTCCAATTGCAGTTTCATAACCTCGCTCTCTGCAACTTGAAATTAGCGCATATCATTCCCACCAATGAGTGCTGTGATTACATGAGAGGCTTTACATCTGAGGGGGTTGATCTGCATCAAGTGATGTGACATTCAGAGTAATGGCTTGAAAACTGCACCTCTCTAACCCCATTAAGCAGGTGGGCAGAGACAAAGATGGAACTGTTTATTAATCCGCATGGAGAGATTTGGCATGTGGCTCTCTTGCTGCTATATTCACTACTTTTTTTGGTGGGACAGTATGTTTTAATTGATAGCTCACAAGTGTTACTGTGGTACTTGGGATCGGTCTTGGTCTTGAGACCAGTCGGGTTGTGTCGAGACCACAACTGCGGTGATATCACGAAACTGTCTATACAACAGAAGGAGTGTTAAATAAAGGTGGATAAGTTGATTTCAGAAAACAAAGGAAAATTCCCACACATAAACTTTACCTCTGCGATGCCTTCTGATTATTTCATCAAGACATTTCTCATAGTGCACCTAAACATACACACATATATACAGTATACTGCAGTAAAAGAGGTGGAGGAAGAGGAATCCTCATTTGTGTCTGTGGGTGTTTTTATAGGAATGTGGATTTTTTTAGATCAGTTCAAGGAGTGCCCATAGTTTGCATGTTCCATATTTTATCATAAGTATGTCCAGCAGTGGGGACTTGTACTGGTCTGGTTTGATCTTGAGTCAGTCTCAACCCCTCAAAGTCTTGGTCTTACTTGGTCTCAGTCATGATGAAATCTTGGTTTTGGTGGTCTTGAAACACTGCTGTTCACTAAGGAGGCTTTTACATCAGGGACCTTGGCTTGAGTCTGAGTACACTTTACCCCAAAGTCCAGATCATTTGATTAGTATAAATACTGTGTGCTGTATCCTGGCACAGTAAGCGGATCTGTGCCTGGGTTCACTTGAGAAGGCTGTCATGAGTACGGTTCATCTGTACTCCGGTATGGTATGCATCAGGTGTGAGCACCAACTATACCAAAACACAAAACTGGACTGTAATTTAAGGTGACTACATGGAGTTTTTAACCAATAATGAAACAGTCTCACTTTAACACTAATGCCTCTATATCAGATGGCAATGCAGCCCGCTGCAGACAGACCCAGATCTGGCTCTGCTGCTGCCTTCGACCTCCAGTTGGAGCTCCAGCAGGAGGCTGAGAGCTCCGCACCCAACAGCAGCTGTTCCTCCTCCGTCCAGGAGCACAGCTTCATCTTGTTGCTGCGCCAGTCCTCAATGATGACCCTCCCAGGAGCAGCAGGGTCCATCTGCAGCACCCTTTTCTACATCGTAGCACCACAAGCAAAAATGCCACATAGATAATGCCCTGAAGGTACTCAGGTATGGAACAACAACTATGTGAAAGCTGAATGGTGAGGGAGTACAGAGGAGGGGCAATTGTACTTAGGCATGGTACGAATCAATCATACCTAATATGAACACGCCCTAAGCCCCTGTTAGTTACTGGTCCTATGCCTGCCAAGCTTTTCACTCAAGCATGTCAAGAAGAAACAAAATGAGACCTCTGATTTTGAGCTGAGATACCTCAAAACTCTGCAGCTACATACAAAGTAGGACTCTTATAACAGTCCCATGCACACTGCTTCACCATGTGGGGAATTCCAAGGCTTGACAGGCCTGTTGTCCCCTTCAGAGAAGGGGTTTAGCAATCGAGCAGTCTGTCTGAGACTGATGTGGTTGCTGACTGATCACTAGAGAATAATGAGAGGGCAGCAGATTTATGTCCCGGCCAGTTGATAAGAATATCAGCAATAACCTTCAGATGGCTTTAAACAAGCACCACTAATTTGTCAGTCTAGAAGTATGAGGCAGTCTTTCGACAGATAAATCTAAAAAGTGTACCATTCCCACGAAAGGAGTCCCCTAAACCCCTTGTGACTGATGGATTCAGCTTGGTGAACTGGCTTTCAGGGGAAAGGGTTGGTCGTGTTACAAGTCTCTTTTGTAACAAGGCCTAGCTGAACAGCCGCCCATGATTTCATTGAGCCGAGAACATTAATACAGCGCTCACTGTTCAACCTGTCAGCAGCCCTCCTAACATCTCAGCAAAGTCTACTGCTCAGCTCCAAATATTGCTGCGCACAATCGGACATTCAGTCATCCGTCTGTTCTCACACTTGCTTGGAAAAATGGACTGAGTGGCTTAGCAGTGAGGCCATATGTGTGGTGGATATCTTAAGAGGTAAGTGGTGGTTAAAAGTGTAAATGTTGTGATAATGCGGATGCATACGGTGCTCCTATCCAGCCAAGAAATGGAAAAGGACATCCTCTGTTCCTCTACCAAGTTGGCATGGTGTGTTTTTTGGCAGGGTTGTTTGCCAGAGGAAGTGAATGGACGGGGCTCTTACTATGCAGCTGCACAACTCAGCTGTTAAATGGATTTCAGGTGGAGGGACAGTCACTATTAGTTGGAGGATAAAAGCTCACCCAGAGCACCAAATGTGGCAACTTTGTTTTGATGAGTGTATAGGAAGATACACCCAAAGACGGGAGGATTGAACTTGTTATCCATGCACTCCCAATTTAGGGAGCCGTCTTGCGTATTTACATTGTTCTCACCTATAGTTTATACTTCCATACCAGCTTCTTTATAATGTCTGAGGTTCCTCTGTTTGTTTCCTATGAGTCCAAACAATTGATATTCCTCGAAAGCACAAATAAACTTACCTTGAGCCACCCATAAGCATTATCTCCCTCCTGCTGACTTATGCAGCCTCCTCTCACTAGGGGGAACAATAACACACAATGCAGGGAAACAGCTCTCAAATTATTTCCTTCCCTTGATAAGGCAGTGGCTACTACAGAATAGGAGACAGGAGAGTCCATTTGGCACCCTAGGGACCAGCACTGTGTGAGAAGATCCTGTGACTTTGGAGCCAACACCTGCCCTATTGCCACCCATGAACTCCCGCTTCGGTTCCCAGTCGACCTCCCGCTGATTATCAGCCCTCGCTGCTTTCCACCACACAATGCTGTGCATGTCATATTTAGCACTGACACTCAGGCATCTAGGAAATGCTTGCAATGTGGTATTATTGTCTGTCTGTGGCTTTGGGAGGAGTGCACAAAGTCTACATAATTGCTTTGTTTTTTATGCAATCAAGATTGGTCATTTGGTAAGCGCTCAGGTTTCATAATGACAGAATAAATTCAAGTGTAGTACTGAGGGCCGTGTGGACTGAGTTGTTAAGCTTGTCGCAACTTTTTAAGAAATACTGGGCAATATATTTTATATTTTTTATTAAAGCAGTGAACACATCCACCCCCAGAGATGCTCATTATGACTCTAAAGAGATTTAGAAATTTTAAGAGGTGTGAAATGTTTCCTCGTTGACAGATGTCCATAAAATCCTCTTTTCCTGTGCTATGTTCGTTACATGCACGTACACTGGAGTTTTGTTAAATTACAGGCAAAATTGCTTCCGCCAGATCTTAAGCACTTTAAGGAGGGGTACAGCGCAACACGCGTAAATGTTTTAACAATCAAAATATACAATAGAGTCACTGTAAATAATAGCTAACTGTGATACATATTTGTTTGCACTTACGTCAGGCCGGGAGCTGGCAGGGACACTGTGCCTTGTTTAAAGCCACTTGAGCCTATTAACATGGATGCTAAAGCCACTTTCCCCATGTAGTTCAAGGACGGTTCCTCTGACTGCAAGGCCATTCATAGGAACCAGAATCCCTAATGTGACTCTCTCCCTCACCCAGGAGCTTCTACTCACAATACTGTCATATATCATTAACACAAAACTACTTGGACAGTTTGGGACATTGTCCAACTCGCTCAGCATTCCCCCACATTGTTCTAGCCACTGATTTTTTACCACATCAAAGACCCCGACGCCCATCACCGCTGACTCTCACAGAGGCAGGATTTCTTGGAGAAGCTGGTGAATATGGGAAGGGAAAGAGGAGTGCTTTCTCACTTCCCAGCATGCAGAATTGTCTCTGTGTAGTTACAAAGAAGTGAGTGGAGTCATGCAGGCAAAGGATTTTATCACTTATACAGATATAATTCAAGTTACAGCCTCTTCTAAACCATGCAGAAACATATTTTCTGTGACGTTGCCTGTCACAATGCACAAGCTCCTTTTTTACCTTTTACTACGTGTTTTCTAAATAAACAACAGCAGCCACAAAGGTCAACCTGAGGTCAGCCTCAGTGTTTTCTGACAATCAGTACTCCTCATACATTACCACAAATCATCTTAGTCACTGGACGTACTCTAACAGTGAGTGACACTATGTCATATTAGTCAGTCCAGAGGGGAAACCACAGCCCTGTCCAAACATCAACAGTCTGCTAAGTTTAATCTGCATCCTGGCTGACACTACTGACATTTCACTCCATCCTTTCCCCAGATAGCATTCTTTTGTCTTGCTCAGTCTATTTGTCTTGGGTGAGGCTGAGGCAGGGGGTCTCTTCCAGCTCTTTTCCTTTTCTTTAAAAAAAAAAAAAAGTACAATTCTGATGCATTTCCACTCATAGGAAAAAGAGAAACTGATGATGGGATAAACCTGTGATGTAACTTTCTATTGTACTATCTGATCTCTCGCTGCTACAAAGATCTCATGGCAGATTGTGCACATCTGCATCCCAATTCCTCGTATTGTCACGGGGCTGAAGTCCTCTCCAACTACCTTCGCACCGACCAACAATAATAAGAGACCTAAAAGCTGCCTTGGCAACAAATTGTTCCAGCTCCCTTTTCCATCCCAAAAAAACATGAAGATGCTTTTTTCATTTACTCATGGGCCCCTCCTGTGTGCTGTGTCCATAAAAGCAGACCCGTGTTGCATGTTGCAATTATGAAAAGAATGAAAAAAGTGATGAAAAAATAAAAAGCAGACATTAATTCAGCAATAAACAAATAGCAAATGCTTGGTAATGGTGTAAGAGGCTAATTAAAAATGAAGTATGAAGAGTTGATTGCTGTAAAAAAAAAAAAAAAAAAAAACCCTGAAAAGCACATTGTTCAGTTTAGTTTTTCATTACCACATCAGGAAGAAAAACAAGCACATTAAACAATTAACAAAACAACAGCAGCTGTCGGTCACTTCATCATCACTAAAAAGCTGCAACTGATCACTGCAAGACTTCTGGTTTCTCATAAGATAAAAAAGACATTTTCCTGAACTGCCAGTAAAATAATAATAATTGTAGAACACTCTTTGAGTTGAAAGTACTTTCCAATGTGAAGAAAATACCAAAAAAAGTGATACTAATCAAACATAATCATATACATACTCCTACACCAACATATACACCTAAACACATACATACCTGTAAGCACGCATACATTAACACATGGCTGCAAACACATACACTCCCATACACACAATACGTCTATCAACAAGGCCAATCTATAAGAGTAAGTTTTCAGAAGACATTTAAAGACATGAACAGAGTCAGCTGATCTGATGCTCAGTGGGAGGCTGCTCCAAAGCCGAGGAGCAATCACCCTTTGTCTTTAACCTGGACTCTGAAACAGTTAGACCCAGACCAGCAAACCTGAGGGGCCTGTTTGGACAGTACGGTGTCAGAAGCTCAGCTGCATACTCTCGCGCCAAATCATGGAGAGCCTTGTGTGTGTTATATGTGTTATTTTTATTGTTATTATTATTTTGTGTATATGCTGTATAAGGGTGCTCTCCAACTGTGTGAAATGTAAAACACTCACCCACTGCTGGCTTACAGTAAAAGATTTGTAGCTTACTCCTTCCTCCCTATTTATACAAATTCTTGATGAGTTGGTGCTTTCCTCCTCAATAAATATGAATGCAGGGACACAGTTCAAGTATTTGATAATTGCAGAACATCCCTGACCTAAACCAGGCAGCCTCCATGAAAAAGAAAACTACACATGTTTAACAACCTTCTTCCAAGTTCAGGGGGTCAGTGTTTGAATAATAAAATAATTTTGGGTGGAATATCACTTTAGGTGTAGATTTTAGAATACCAACATATTCTCACTCCGACTTTGTCACATGGGGTGCGTTGGTTGTTGATGTTGTGGGACACTGTGTCAGCTTCAGCCTGTCGTGTGCATTGTCTGTTTTTAAAACAGACTTACACCATTTTTAAAGGAAATGTACAGTTTGCGGTCTTTTTCAAAATAAACACACTACATTAGTACTACACTGTAAATTGACATTTTTTTTCCTTCAATAACAAATGTCCGTGGTTACATTTAGCCAACACTCTGGTTTATTTATTTATTTTATTTAACCAGGAGGCCTCATTAAGATTGAAAATCTATGTAACAAGAGAGACCTGGCCGTAGCAGCCAGTCAGAACACATTAAAAATAATACAAATACAACATATAATACAAAAATCCACAATAAAACAACAACTATTTGAACACAGTGGCCTCTCAAGGAAAAACAAGCATGTCTCTATCACCACATTCTTTTAAGTTCATCAATGGATATAAGTGTATCTATTTTTAAATCTTGAGGAAGATTGTTTCATGTCCATGGTGCAGAGTAGGAGAAAGCAATCACCCTCCCATGAAAACATGGTGTGAACATGTACACAGGGACCATATGTAGCGTCATTTGTGTTCCCTCTTGATTACATAAACACAGAGTTGTACACCAGCACAATGTCTCCCTCACTGCCATGTGTGACTTACTATATGATAAGGAAGTCCGTTTTGTTGTCATCATTTCTGGCCTCCAATTGCCTGTCTCTTAGGACATAGTCTAATTTGGCTTCATTGTTTCCCTTCATCTGTAAAAACCCAGGGTGACCACCTGGAGGAGCATAGCTGGTAACTATCAGAGCTGATATACAGAAGGGTGCAGAGGTAGGCTGGAAGTTTGCCCAGTATTGCTTTATAGATGAAAATGTACCAGTGCTGTTATCTGTGGTGGTCAGTGACGTCCAGCTCACCAAATCATAAAGAATGCAGTGATGAGTAAGTGACTTTGCATTTGTAAT
>JAPZEB010000004.1:20359252-20374707 GCA_029783705.1 Chaetodon striatus
TCTGTGGTGGTCAGTGACGTCCAGCTCACCAAATCATAAAGAATGCAGTGATGAGTAAGTGACTTTGCATTTGTAATAAAACATAGAGATGCACGGTACACTGAATAAAGGCTGTGTAAAATGGAGGCTGCATGAATATACAATCTATCACCATAATCAATCACAGACAGAAAAGTAGCTTCCACAAGTTTAGGCAACAAAAGCAAATGGTTGGGTTTAGGAAAAAAGAACAGGGTTTGGCTTTACAATCACATGGGAAGCCAACACCGGCCTCCCAGGTGCCGTTAAACAATAATGCCGACTGCTTGTCGTGCTAATATGAAAGGAAACTTCGGAGTCAAAGTCTATGTTTTATGCCACTGTGATGACAAAAAAAATAAATTCTAATGAGAAGTTTTCTCAAAACAATGACTCAAAATAATGAGAAACAAGTGAAAGTTTCTTATTTTAAAGATACTAACTCATTATTTTGAGATAATAGGTCTAACTCATTATTTCAAAGTATTTTCTCATTATTTTTAAAAAAAATGTTCTCTTTATTTTGAGACACTAAATTATTATTTTGACCAAGTTTCACAATTCACATTGTGTTTTTCATCAAAGTGGTGTGAAATGGCTTCCATAAATACAAAGAGGGTGAAAAAGTATTTATATACTGACAAGGCCTTATTATAGAGAAAGCTGTCTGTTTGGAGAAGGGGATTCAATTCAATTATTTGCTGAATGTTGATTGGATATATATTTAATACTGCACCTATCTGGCTGGTTGCTGTTTTATCACTGTAATGATCTGTCTTCATCTGTCACTGACCAGTCGCTCTGGACTGTGTTTATTTCCTTTAAGCGCTCCAGTCATGTTTTATAGCTCTTTCATGTTTCCACAGGCTGTGGCTTCCTCTGCTTCTGCCTTTGTCCGTCTTTTGTCCCCTTTCTTCACAGACTCTTGCCTCCCCGTGGGCTTCCATACACTCTGCCACCATGCGCTGACTCTGTCACTGGTCTTGCGTAGCCGTTTGTTCACCGCTTCCTTTCTCTTTTGTCGTATCTCGATCTTCTGCGTGGGTTCTGCTGATAGCCATTCCTTCTGTTGTTGTTTCCTTGTACCCAGCACTTGTTGATAGGTGAAACCTACTTTACATCCTGCCTGAGGGCATCAAGGTGGTTCTCCTCCTCATATAGCTCCTGATGTGGCTGGAATATGAGGCTGAGTGCCAACCTGTAATCTATCCGGATCTCTGGGTCTTTCAGGAGCTATACATTCAACTTCTGCCTTTTGTTTTACCTCATTGTGAAGTTCTTTCACAGTTTCCTGCTCAGTCTTGCAGTTAGTACAGGGTGGTCTCTCTCAGCATCCACCCCTGTCTGCCACAGTGATCATTTTTTAATTGCTACTGGATTCTTGGTCCCCATTCATTCATATTTTTATCACTGAGCTCGTCCAAAGATGCTTGACTGGACTGTAGAGGATGTCTTGTGCTTCCACCCTCTGGTCCAACAGCCCAGTCACTAGGAGAAAATTTTTGCAAACCACAAATGCACTACATTTATATGTTTCATATATACCATATCACCATTTCTAAAGTGACATAGTTCTGGACAAGGAAGATGGCGAGACAGCTGCCAAGCTGGAGACCTTTGAGACCAACAAACAACCACGCTGGTTGATTTTAAGCGAAACATGGCTGCGTTTCCAGCGGGGAATGTGACACAGAAAGCATTTGTTATTTAGCAAGTCATTTCTGAGTTTCCAGCTTTTACCATATTGTCACCGCTAGAAATGTCTTGGCTTTAAAACTGTGTGTTTCAATCCAAGACACAGTCTTTTTCTCACCAAAACCAAGTGGCTTTGTGCCTGAATATAGCCGCAAGTTAAGTTCCAACATATCCACTACAAAATAACGTATAAATATTATATATCGGGGTTTTGCAGAGACGTGCAATACCAACATTCATTCTCGCAACTGGGTTTGGTCCAAAGCAGAGGAGTTTTTCTCTTTTTTTTGTTTAGAGTGTGGTCATTATTGTTGACCTTGGGCCTTTTGTGAACTGCATCTACTGTCAACATAAGTCCTACAGGTACAGCTCAAATGCCTTTTATTAGTACCATTTGCTAGTATATTACAGCAACCTTTCTTGCAAGTCAGTCTTTGTACCACCACTTTTTATGCCTTAAAAATGATTAACCCCATGTCACAAAATATGCAGTTAGAGCTATGCTGGCAGGACATGATTTCTCATCAGTCTGACACTGCTGTCAAACGATCCAAGGTTTCTGTGGTTGTTTAGCAAGTGTTTTTTTCTCTATGATTAAAGTGCCACTCAGTGTGCGACTTAGACTGACTTCAGAAACTTCACTTTTGATACAGGTGCACATTTTTACCTTACAATCAGAAACTACTGTTTACCTTATTGATGGATGGAAGGTCTCTGGGGTTATGAAAAATGTACTTATTGGTACAAAAATGCACTTTTCCCTTCTTTCTTTCTTTTAGTATGTATGGGAGAGGACACCAAAGGATGGGAAGATAAGATATCTTATCAAGATGTCAGTGGATGGTGACTTTAAGCTTTTGAAAATCTACAAAGGTATTGCATTACTGGCGGTCCAAGGAAAGGTCATTCAAAGAATTTTGTCGGAGGGATGAAAGACTTTGGTTTAGGACCCTGAAGATGAGAGACTAAGGTTTTTCTGAGGACAGTCCTGCATGAACTAGATCCTTCTACTACACATAACCATAACAAATACGGGGGTACAATTACTGTTTATATGTTTATATTGTGAACTATATGTAGGCACTACAGGAAAGACCAGCCATTTTGAAACTTGGCACGCGGCATTTGGTAGGTTGTTTTGGGGTTTAAGGACAGACAGTGGTGCCTGCTCTCCCCATTTCTGTTTCTAACCACCACTGATTGGGTTAAGACAGTATTGACAATAAAAGAGAAAAGGAATTCAAACAACTGTGTGGACACAGTTCAACGACCTGCACTTAGATGCAGGTGATAACGACTTGGCTGCACTCTCTCCCAGACACCAATACATGCAGATGATCTGTAAATCAGTACCACTAATAAGGAGCCAGTCTTGTTGGAAAAGACATTCCTGGTAGAGCAGAAGACATTTATCTATCAGAGTACAATTTGTGATAACAAATCAAGACACTGATGCAGACGTGAGGGCAAACGTTTGTTGAATAACATTAGAAAGTCTAATACGATCGCGCTGCAAACAAAGATATGCCTGGCTAATTCACACATAAAGGCAGTCTTATCATACAGTCCAAGGTGGTTAGGATTCTCCATCTTAATCTTGTTGAACTGATGTGTTTAAATCAGCACAATCAGCAAGTCAAAATCAATCATTTGAAGTTCATGTACAGGCTCGTAACACACAGGGCTGGTAAATACCTGTAGGATAATACAGACAGCTGCCTTTGAATGATTCTACATATCCATTGTTTTTACATGCCCTCTAGAATTACACAGAGAGGCGTTTTCCTCTATGAAATTATTTGTCTGTGCCTTCCAAAGTTGTTGTGCTGTGACAGGATAACAGTGCAATCAGCAAGCATGCCACATTTAATGATACTGGGGAAAATGGCATTTAAAGTATTTTTGTTTTGAGGATGATGGGTAAAACCGACACCAGTGTAATGCCTTCGGCAAAGAGTGACTTTTCTTTCCCAGTAGCATTGTTTAATAACGATGAACACCACAGATGTTACGTTGCACGTTTCCGATATTTCTTTTTTTACTGATAGGTAAAGTTATACAATTAAAACCAAAATATAAGAGAAAAATGTATGGTGTTTTAGTGCTATTACAAAATGTCAAATTATGAGTCAATCAATCAACCAATCAATCAATCATTTATTTGTCACATGATGTCATATAAGGTACAACTCCCATCAGCTTCTTCAACCTGCGCCCTGTAATTTAGTCCTTTTGTGCCTCCTCTTCTTTTGTAAGCTGCTGCTTTATAAAAATTCCATGTTTCCGGATGGTTCTGGTAATCCATAACCAATTTTCAGATGTGGAATGACCTAAGTGTAGTTTTGAGAGCAGCTGCTTGTGTTGTTTTACAAACCACCACAGTACCAGTCAATTCATTGATGTCATTGGTGATGTTGACACTGCTGTCCTCGAACGTGCTCCAGACTCTGACTGGCTCCAGCTCATCTGTCACTGCGGCATACGCTGTACTTTGTTTACATATCTTGACCTCAACAAGATGGCTACATGGTAGCACCTCCTAAACGCAGGCAGCGCCTCCACTCTGTAGCCGACTCGGAACAGCATATAGCAGTGATCCATGGTGTTTATTCCCATTGTGGCGCAGGGTGAGCAGGAATGAGACAGCACCTCATATTCCCACTGTCACACCACTCCTGATACATTATAAAGCACATGCGTCCTCCTTCTCTTACCACATTCCTTTGCTATGTCAGACTAGTATAGAAGATGAGTCATCTGTTTGAATGCTGTCGGGTGTTTCAGGATTTAGCCATGTCTCAATGAAACATAGATTTTACAGTTCCTGATATCCTGTTGGAAACTAATGTGGGCACAGAGGTTGTCCATTTTATCCAAATTATGACCTCTCTTGATTTGTTTTATATGTTTTAAACCGTAAAGGTCCTTTTCATAAAGAGGCCACATAAGCATCGAGCATAAATGAACACATAATGAGCATACTGTAAATTTTTATAATTAAAAAGATCACTAAAAATAAACTAATTTGTTTTGATGATGCTTTGTCCTCTAATATGGAGTGATTGGGACATGTGGAGTTTTGGAAAGTGCTTTTGTTGCTCTTTCTCAATGTCAGTTTCATCAGACAGTTACTGCTACATGGGACCATTTTGTTTTCAACTTTGGAACCACAAGGAGGGAAAATTTATGGACCCTACGTGATGGGTGGGACTCCAGTTTGAGCTTCAGACACTCTCTGTGAAATTAAAAATATTTGAGGACGCGTCCTCCCCTGACTGCCGACCATATTTGCAACCATTGTCCTCCGACTACTCTCCCATGAAAACACGGTGTGAACATGTACGCAGGGACCATATGTAGCGTCATTTGTGTTCCCTCTTGATTACGTAAACACAGAGTCGTACACCAAGCACAATGTCTCGCCCACTGCCATGTGTAATGTAATGTGACTTACTATATGATAAGGAAGTCCGTTTTGTTGTCATCATTTCTGGCTTCCAATTGCTTGTCTCTTAGGACATAGTCTAATTTGGCTTCATTGTTTCCCTTCAGTATGAAAACAGATGGCCTTACACACCCATACACACGCCCACACCAACTCTCTTGTGCATCTACACACTCTGCACTGAACAGATGTACTGTATATACAGTAATGTCGCACTGAATGACCCTCCTCTATTCAGACAGGGGATTGACTTTATCTTCATCATCAGTGGTGGTAATCATCGAATAAGTTGTAGCTCTTTTTATATTTAAGCCGGTAGTCATTAGAGACACAAAATATGAGATGAGTGTAGTGATACTTCATTTAAGTAAAGCTGTCTGACAATTACAGATGACTTTTTACTCAAAACAAGCTCTAAAGACGTTGCAGCAAGAGGTTTAGTAAGAAGGGAGTCTCCACCACAAAGTCCAGAGGGTCAACCGCCCATGACAGCAAGTATCCACCCTCATGTAAGAACACTCTCGCTCTTTCAGCCTTGCCAAATGAGATAAAGTGAATAATACTGATGATGTTTTTAGTATGCAATGTGCCTCTGTTTCAACATCACTGGCTGCTTTGTTTTGCATTACGTTGTTAATTGATAGGCATTCAGTGAAATGTTTATCTACATGTGTTAAGCTGACAAGAGAAGTTTTTGTAGACTCCACTAAAGAAGACATCAGTGCTTGTGATCACTGATATGTCACTGAGATGGTACTTTTTTTAGAACCATGAAATTTTACCTTAGATGACACTCACGATGTGTTCGCTTTGATTAGATCGTTTCGCATTTTCCTCAGATTGCTATTTCTCTTTAGTTTTATTAGGAAGCACCCAGCCTGGATATTAAATTGTTACGGATATTTATATCTCAGTGGGTATGCTTGTAAAATCCGAGCTGATTTGTAAAAGATAATTATTTGATTAGTTCTGCCTGAATAGTATGAAATAACTCAGCCGAGACAGTGGTACCACTGCTTACTCTTGTTTCTTATCTTGAGCACTTTAGAGCCGCTGAGATGGTTGAATGAATAAATGTTGTAATGATATATTATATATCACTACTAGGATTTACTATGGTGTATGGAGAGGGTCCTTCCACAATTTATGTATGTATATACAGGTCGTCATAAATAACTGGTGGTGCTGCTCTGTTTGGAGGAGAAAGATCGCCCTGATACTGCTGTTGCATTACAAGCAAACCTCACCGGAGTTTATGTGCCATGAAAGCAGCTTAGCATCTGATGAAATATTGTTTGTTTTAGGAAAGAGATATATTTTTGTCCACAGAATGTACACCACCATTTTTTCTTTTTCTTTTTTTCTAGCAATTTTTGTTCAGCTCATGTCCATACGCAGCTATCGAAGTCACAATCAAAAAAAATCTGATACCGAAAAGGAGAAGAGGGAAGACAGCAATGTTATTTTACCTACCCCTTAGTTAAAGTTAATAACCAATACCTACAATACAAACAGAAGAATGTGAAGCCATACACGATGTCCACTTCAACAAGGGAACAGCTTCTACACAACAACTTTATATAGTCCAATTATTGTTGGACTCGGCAGAGATGGCCGCCATCTTGTTTTTTACATGGATTAGTATATTTACGTCTCACTACCACTAGGTGGGACAAAACAGTGTCCACTAATGCACTACAGGTCTAAGTCAAGTAGAATTAAGCATAAGGTCAAGTAAACCCAAAATGTGATGTCCTTATATGAGGACACAGGGTCTCAGGAGGTTAACTGGCGTAGCATTTGTAGCACTGGTTAGCAACCAGGAAACTCACAGACCAATTACATGCATTGAATCATCTTAGGTGATGCTACTCAGCTAATCAAATCTATGCACCCCAATAAGCATTGCAACTCAGGTGAGTGATACACACACACACAAGAGAGACAAAAGACGACAGTCAGAGAAATAAGAGATTCAGAGAAAAGTATTTTTCACATGGTGTGTTTTAAACAGAGAAAAGTAGACGGTGAAAACAGAGCTTCTCATCAAGAATGGACAGACTCTTACATGTTCAGTCTTCAGATAGGCAGCTCAAAACCAGAACGTCACATCATATGTTTCAAGACTGCGGAGATTATTAAAAGTGGCAATGTGAAGCGCCACTATGAGACAAAGCACAAATCCTCTTTTGAGTAAATATACTCTCAAATCTGAACTGAGGGGAATGAATCACACTGAATCACTGAGTCATAACCCATGTTAGACATTAGAGTGGCGTCCGTCCCCCTGTTCAAATCATGCTGGCTACAATAATAACAATACAAAAAGTTGGGATTGAATAGACAAATGCTGGAGTGGAGAGCACTAAGTTATGGGAACCACTGTAAAAACAGAAGTAATATTACCACTCTGGTCTCCCCCTAAATCACAGGAAAATGGTTGCTTCCAGCTGTGCAGTCTGTGTTAACACTTCTACTGTGTACATGCAGGCCTGCTCACTTGCTATACCAAGGCATTCACCTTAACAAAATATGAGTGTGACAGCTTGTTTCACTGCCCACAAATGGTCAAAAAATGTTATTATTACTGATTTAAATGAAACACGTACATCTCCTGTGTATTTGTGATCTTTGGACCGGAGAGATGTTGGGACGGATATACACTTGCATATAAATCAATGAAAACAATTTCTCTTCTCACTGAGCACTGTTCCAGCTGTGACAAGGAATGTAAATAAACACATCAAATCAAATTGGCCTCACGGGGGAGTGTAGTGTTAATACCGTATCATTATCCCTTTTGGATTAGAGCCAGAGATGAGCTCGCCGACAGTACGAAGTCCATCCTTATCAGTTGGCACACTCAATTTTATTAACTTGTTTTCATGCCAGAGAAGTTAATGTTATCCGAAAGCATCCAGGATGGCAGCTCGCCATAAAGTCCTAATAAAGTCTCGTGTTATCTGAGAGGAAAAAAAAGGTTTTTTCGGGAGATGGCTCCACTTTACAGGACATTGTTATTCTACAACGTGTGAAGCCATTGTAAAATTATCTTGTATTTCAGCCATAATGGAGGGCAAATATTGTGACATTTGTACACTCAGTTCATCAATTAAAGCTTTAATGATGTCAGATTTCTGATCTAGTGATCAGTCTCACATCACAGTTTTCCTGTTCACAGCGATCGATGTTGAGCAACAAGCCACAGAGCTGCTCCTCTGTGCCAAAATCCCAATGTGTTTAGTCATAAAGGTCTCCTTGGTGATCTCGCCGCAGAGATGCGTAAAACATGATATGGTCTCCGAAGCGGGAAGAAGTCTATAATGTTGGAGCTGTTGTCATGGCGTCGGGGACCCCCGACTAAGCCTTTCAGAAATGTTTTTGTATAGGTTCTGTTGAGGTGGGGGACACAGGCGAGGGCCTTTACAATGGTAATAAATAGGCAAAGAGCCACACGTAACAATTGAGGGGAACTGATCCTTCTAATAAAAGGCCCCCTGTGTGTTTGTGAGTCTGCTGGTCTTCAGAGAGTAGAGTAGAAATATAAATCTCAGACATATGTAGGCATCAGCCCAGGACCAAATTGCAGAAGCTGGTTGGATGCACTTTATATCAAAGAAACTTGTAACGGAACAAAAAGAGTTGAAATAATCTTGAAAATTCACCAAAGTTGGCTCATTTGAAGATCAGAGGAAGCTGCATTTCATCTACGTGCACAAAATCTCTTCAAAGACTTACCGGTTAATGTGTAAAGTTATATGAACTCAACACAGATAAGACTCTTTGATGCTCTCGCAGCCATATTGTAAAACATTCTGAGGGTGTTAGCAAAGTTATTTGTGGCACTGAAGATGTTTAAACTCCTTTTTTTTCACAGAGATAAAGAAGAAACACAACCCCAGGTGTTAGCATGAGCTTATTATGTTGATTTATTCACACAGCTGTTACACCAAAATCAATTTCATGAACAAACAGCAGATCTGCGCAGTTTGCCTCGAGGCATTCACAAGCTGACGTCCTGCCAGAATCGCTGATCAATGGCGAGGAGGGGCATGAAAAATGTACTACTGTTCCTCTATCACGAGACACGTGCTGAATAAGAGGATATCCTATGATGGTTGTTGCAAAAATAAACAGTTTCACCTTATAACTCCCTAATTGCATTCCCACTGTGGAAGTCAGATAAGCCAAAAACCATTAAAGCGACATTAGACCTGCTAATGCTTCCTCTCCTGAGCAACCACACCAAACATTACACCTTGGATATTTTATAAACAAATAAAGTGACGCAGAGGCAGCATGGAATTTGGGATGTCATAACTCACCTGTCTTTTCTAACAATATCTGGACGTAGGGCTCTTTCACCACGTTGGGAATGTTGAGAAAAAGTGATCAATCATGAAGTAAACAATCTTAAAAATAGCCTGTTAATGCAACTTGCCTGAGAATCTGCAGGAGTTTATGTATCCCTTTCTGATCGTGATATTTAAATAGAAACAACAATGAGAGACTAATTTGAGCCTCTTTATTTTGAGATGTTTAATGTTGGTTACATAACTGACCGTCCCGTCTGCAGCTCACCAGCGCACTGACCCGAACTTGCTGCAGTCTCATGATTGTGATTTGCTAAGAGGCTGTTCACCGGTGATGATTTCAGAGTGTGTGTGCAGGGGTGTGAGATTTTGCAATGTTCTCACGTCACGACAGTCAAACACATGGTGAGGAATAAGAGCCCTGGCCAATCATTTCATTTTGCTCTTTTGTCTCAGTCCACTTGTAGCTAAATTCCTCTCCATGTCAGTGTGAGGTCATCATGAAGAATGACCTCTCTGTTCAGGAACAAATTTATCAACCTTGATATCAAGTGATTTCTCCTTTTTGTTTCTGTTGTTGCCTTCACAAAATGTTTAATCTTTTGTTTTTGTGTCAGAGGAAATGATGCAAGCAAAGAGGTGTTTTTTGTTTTGCTGTGACGATTTTTCCTTTGGACACAAAATACCTTGTGACCAAACTGTAATTAGATAAGTTTGAGCAATTAGTAAAATGAGTCCCTAACTGTCACAGGAGGTTTTGCGGGTCACTGGATTTTCCGCGTTGTCCGCGCACCCCCACCTTTAACCCGTCGGCGTGTTTGTTCAACCCACAGTTTTCCCGACAAACACTCAGGGCATGATTTGATTTCATCTTTCTGTTTTTAAGCACATTGTACCACTTTGAATTGCTTTGGGAGAAACGGTGTGGCAGGAAAGGGAGATTGATGTCTCAAAGTGATAAAGTGGGCCAAAACATGATGACTCTTTCCTGTCAAGCTCCAACTAAATTTGTTTTGTTATTCATTGTGGTCTGACAATTACAGCCATGAAAAATGGCTTGAAGCAGATCCAATATTTGGAATGGCTTTTACTAAACTACTATTCATTCATCATGTACCGCTTTCAGTCACGACTGAGGAGATGATTTACCTATTTTCATCTGTCTTCTGCAGTGCTCCTCAGAAAAATTACAAACAAGAACAAGTGCAAATGAGACATCAACATGAATAAACAACTTAGCTAACTAACTTAGATGACAAACAATAAGAGCAAATTGTGTCCTCTTTTTTATATTATTTTATTTCATTTTATTTTATTTTATTTATTTATTTTTGTTTTATTTTATTTTATTTTTTTTTATTTTATTTATTTATTTATTTATTTATTTTTGTTTTATTTTATTTCATTTTATATTATATTGTTTTATTTTATTTTACTTTATTTTTTAATTTTATTTCATTTTATGTATTTATTTTGTATTGTGCCCCGGATGGTTTTTGCCTTTTCATTTTCTCTTACTCCTATGCACTCCACTCCACCATACCCATCACTCACTGATGAACACATTAAGTAGAACTGCATTTCAAGTACTAGAGACCGTATTCCACAATCTGACCATTAGCATTAGATCTTTGGATCATTCTTCCCTTATGTTTGATTTTCTTTTTTTCTTTTTTTTTAAATTAAAAAAATAGAGGGCCTAATCAGCCATCTATGTCATCTACAGAAACAATCACCACAGCACTTTTAGATTGTGTTGTTACATATTTAGCACATTTTCATTAACACATGTCCATGTGTTTTACTTTCTTTTCTTCATTGCACAAATAGTGATATTGTATTAATAGATAAGTAAGCTATTTAAATTAACTGGTGCACTCTTGCATAACTCCTCACTCCTCCTCCACCCAGCACTACATTTCAGCTGCTATCAGCTGGCAGCAGATTAAACATTTTGCAGCATTGAAGCAAACAGCAATGTCCTGGAATACAGCACCATTTCTATACAACCATTTTCATTTTGAATAAGAAGCAGTTCCACTTGAATACACCTCACTTTCCTGAAAATGAAAACCGATGAGTTTCCCAAAAGTCAGAGAGAGTTTCAATTTGCTGTTCTTTACAACTTTTTAATCAGTGTACAGACTTTTGTTGCATTTTGCACAATTATTTACGGCTGTATGTACAATTTGCGTGCATGGTTGGATTTTTGTGGCTTAATAGCGGCAACCTCTGTGCGTAGTATGCGTCACCTTTGAACCTAAATACCAAACCAAGTCATGTGATAATCAGGCTAAGGTGACCTTGACCTTCCCTTAACATTTGCTTTCTGCTGTTGTTATGGTTCCATTAGCTGGAAATTTAAAAGGTTTTCTTTTTTCAGGACATTTATTTAAACTCTTACATAAATTACTCACACAGGGCTTCACTGTGTGTTTATACTTTGTGTGTTTTTAAGCATTCTCCACATTCCTCTACTCGCAGGCTGAGCACCTCACAAGTGACGTCTCTCCACAGGCTCCAGCAAAGGGATGGTTAAGAGAAAATATCAGCAGAGAAAAAGCTTAAACTGATAAATTGCAGAGAGCGGTAAACTGTGAAATATTTGTGGAAACACTTATCATATCTGAGTTTGTGAGTTTTGGTGTGTAATGTGGCGACTCAGGCCACACCTGATGGTTGTTGATGTTCATCTCCTACACCACAAACATGAGACAATAAGTATAAAAATTACAATAGTAAAGTTTGTTATGTTTATGTGAATGTTTCTATTGAGTCAAACTGTCGTTCTTTACATAGTACTTCTGTGTTTTTATAATGTAATGATAAAATAAGTATTGGAATGATAGAAATTGAATTCACATTTACGATTAAAATAATGTTGAATATAATGGGTACAGGGCTAGAATGCAATTGATATGGCATTTTTATTTTTTCAGATCGATCTAACTCCCACCTTTACATGAACCATATATAAATAATGTGCATAACTACTGTGATGTCACCGATTGGTTTGTGGACTGCCGTTCTAAAGCCTCAAGTTCAACAGTTCAGCTGTCACCATCTGAGTTTTTTAGAGTCAGAAGTGACAACATTTGGACAAGAGGGTGGAGCTGTGGAGGAGTGAGGGGTGGATCTGACTCACAGACTGTGACAACGTCACACAGACAGTCTGTCACGCAAGTGGCCCTGCCCTTAATTATACATAACTTTAAGCCTTGGCTGGGGAATTTAAAAATGTACTTCTCGTGCATTTGGCATTTTAACCAAAAGGCTTGATTTCAACGGTATAAAATTACCATTGTGGGTCCCATGGAGCAAGAGCACTGGAGACTTACAGCGGCCAAGCAGCTAACTTCAGGTTAAGCCTTCCACCAAACTGAATAGGGATAAAATAATTTCAGTGTGCAGCTGAAGACCACATAGATCAAATCCCAATAGTGAAACTCATCATTTCGCGAGGATTGTGACGCTCAAAAAAATGTATACACTGATTTACAGCTTTATTTTTCACACTGTAAGTCAATGGGAAAAAATTTTTTTGGGCCCCCAAGCATCATGTGACACATCCACGCTTGTAAATTTCATCTTTGTCACTAGGTAAAATTAGCCTCAAAACCCACTGCTGTTCCTGGAGGCTTGATTTTAACATGGGTGTCAATGTGGATTCACTTGCATCTGGAGCCAGCTTCATGAAACTGCAGTTTTTGGTACTTCCATGGGGGCCTCATTTTTCAGCCCAGGAAGCTGCCACTTGACATAAACACACATGTATGTATTTTTTTCACAGCAGAGCAGTAAAGTGCCTTCGTCAAAGGAAACATGGTTTGTGTGTTTGCACTTTGGGCGTTAAGTGCTTTCGGATAACATTTTCATGCGTTCAATATATCCAGAGAGATAGTCGTGGTTACCACAGGTTTTAGCTGCTTGAAATCAAAATTAAGCCTCCATAACCTGGTTAATGACAAAGCTGCAGAAACTTACATAGTGCTCTCACAGATGTGTCCACCCCATTCATTCCCAGAATATATTATAGTGTGCATAACTGCAGAGCTGTAAGTTACACAGTACATTCTGTAAGCACACACCTGATGTCCTATTAACGTTCTCCATCTTAAATCAGACTCTCATTCTCTGACATTGCTGGTATGACTTCAGATGCTGAGTATTGTCAACATTTCCCTGATTGCTTTTAGATAGCTCAGTTTGCAAATCTGCTCAAAATTCATTTCATTCTTTCTAAACTCATATCAGAAAATTCAACTGAAGCAGGGTTACATGTAAAAGACTTATCAGATGTGACCAGTGAAATGTGAAGTATGCCGATTAATAAATCATTTATTAGCTGTTTTATCAGTCATCAAGTTTGCTCTTTTAAATGTTAGTGAGTCATTACCCACAAACCTTCTCTCTGCTGCTGTCAGGTCACACGGGCAGCACACTGGAGCATATTGCTTTTAAAGGGACTGAGAGGAGTAGCTTTGATTGACAGTTTATCTTATGGCTTTAAATCCCACTTTATTTTGACTGTGCTGCTTGTGTACTGCACTGCAAACGTTCACAAATCCACACAGTTTATTCAATGCTTCCATCATAACACTATATTTCTCGACCTGGTCCTCAGGCTACACCTGTCCTGGAACATTTTGCTCCTGCGCACTAGATCCAATGAAGGAGTCATGAACACGTGTAGCACTTAACTGCATCAAGTATGCAGGAAAGGACCTGGAACGAAATGTGCACAAAACAAATTTTATCTTGAGAGCTGATCTGAGAAATGTTCCTCTGTCCAACCACATCGACCTCTGCAGGTCAGGATTTCACTGTAAGATGAATGTCCGTGTCTCCAGTTTGAGTGTCGCTGCAAGTAACAGATAAGAGGCAGCTGGTCCTCAGTTCTCAGAAATTTGTGTCAACATAGGGTTCAAATTATTGTGGACTTTATATACCTCGATCTAATTTCTTACACTCATTCAATTCTAGACATGCTCCAGGAAGGTCAAACAATAATATGGACTCATAATTGGGGTTTTTTTGTTTATTTATTTGGGTTTTTTTTTCAGGTTGTTTGTTATTTACTGCATTTTTGCATAATGTCTTGGCTTACAGTGGGGGAAAGTTTAAGTGATGCCAAAAATAAAATTCCATTTTCCGTCGTCTATTTTGTCGCAGTAATAAAACGCTTCCTGTCGGCTACCACACATCCTTCCGGACATTAACTTACTATCAAAAAATCAGGTAAAACTCGGGTCACTGTGGAACTCCAGAAAATTGTGTAACAGGTTCACTCAGACCATTAGCTCCGACCGTTCTCACAGTAATCACATGCACTGTCTAATCATCGATAGACTCATCTGCTGTTCGTCAGGCTCTGTTGGCTCAGTGCTATCATTAGCATGCTACCGTTAGCACTGTAGAGATGTAGCCATGTTGATAGTATCTCAAAGTGCAGACTGATAAACTCAATTTCACTCAATTATACAACTTAAAGAAGTGGTGTGTAAGATTTAGGGGGATTTAGTTGCATCTAGTGGTGAGGATCGCTCTTCTCCTGGTTAGAAATCCTTCAGTGTTCTTTGTTTACCAGAAGCCAAATTATCCGCAGAGGTCTCTTCATCTCCAAAACAAATGGACCACATGATTAAAGCCAGTAAAAACACTGAATAAAGCAATTTCATGTTGGAAATGCGTGTTTTTCCAACACTGTTTGGCAAGTCAGGGAGACTTGCCGCAAGCCTAGCACCTGCTAAGGTGTGCTCACCTTTTACCTCTGATAACTTAAGATACAGACTTTCAGGAGCCAAATTATCCACAGAGGTGTCTGACTCTCTAAAATAAACAGACCCGATAATTAAAACCACTTAAGACACAGAGTTAAGTAGTTTCATGCTAAGAAATCAACGTTTTTCCAATCATCTCGTTGCAGAGGGGTCTCTAAATATGGTGGTCAATGCAAAAACACAAGTGGCCCTTGAGCTAGTGTT
>JAPZEB010000004.1:20403874-20415519 GCA_029783705.1 Chaetodon striatus
TTTAAAAAAAAAAAAAAAAAAAAAAAAGACTCCACAATGGCCAGAAAAACTTACAAAACACTGATATTGTGATTGTCCTTGCACACATGCAGAAGGATATTCCCTCTGAAGAGATCAAGACAGGAGAAGAGGATGACGATGATAACGGAGACAATCTGCTCAAAGACAGTAATGACAGTGAGTCTGAATCGTCACTTATTCAACACAACACCTTTTTGTTCTGGGTTTTATCCCCCATATAGCCCATCAATGTCAACTTTTGCCCCTTCTTTCATATTCATCTATCTTTAACATAAAGACTGATTCATTAAGGAGAGGGGTGAAGGGCTCTCTGGGTTACTCGGCTCCCAGTAAAAACCTCTTTAACGTCTGGATCTTAAGTTAACAAAAAAAAAAAAAGTGAGCACACATTAGCAGGTGCTGGGCTAGTGGTCTGTCTCCCACATGCCAAACAGTGACGGAGAAACACTTATTTCTAACGTTAAACTGCTTTATTCAGTGTCTTTAGTTGTTTAAATCCTCTGGTCTGTTTGTTTTGGAGATGAAGAGACCTCTGCGGATAATTCAGCTCCTGGTAAAAACTATTCTCACCGGGAGAAGTTTCAGCTGGTTGCAATCTGCAGTCCCCACCGCTAGGCCCCACTAATTGCCCCTGAATCTTACATGCCGTTTCTTTAAATTCAAGTTCTTCTTCAGGAACGTATGGACCATTTATTTACATCCTAACATGCAACTTTAAGTCGATGATCAAGTTCAGCTAAAATTTAACTGACCTTTTGTTTATCCTTTCCCCACCTTGACCTTTGTGTTATTTTGAGGCCGTGTTTCGATGATTACATTACCTCATCCTCCTCACATCTATTTTCCACCCTTCTGAGATCAGGTCTATTTTTACCCTCCCTATTGTCTTTGTTCCAGGTCCGAGCATACAAAGCAAGATGGTGACAAACCAGCAGATGGACGACATCGCAGCCAAACTGGGAGCACAGTGGAAGACGTTAGCGTCTCATCTAGAGATGAAGGCAGCAGAGTTGCGTGAGATCGAAACAGACAGCGAAGACGTCGAAATGCAGGCCAAACTGCTGCTCGTAGCCTGGCAGGACAGGGAGGGCACACAAGCTACTGTGGAGAGCCTGGTCACGGCGCTTAACGCTGCAGGATTCTCCCAGATTGCAGACAGCCTCAGTGAGGCTTAAGGTAGAGCGTTTGTTTAGTGCATAATCAGTACCTCCATTATTGTTGCAGCGTTCTTTTTCATACCAAAAACAATGGAAGATTAACATTTTTGTATGTAGTTTAGGTTGAAACAAGTTTTTCACTGTAAAAAATTTAATAAATGTTTTTTTTTTCTAATAAAACATTTGTGATCACTCATTACAATCCCACACTCACATTGAAGACACTCACAGTTTGGTATAACAGTTTTATTTTCACCACCTATGAAAAGCAATCAGTCAATAACTTATTACAGATTGTTGATGGTTAGGTCTTACACATTGTGGCAGGGTGTTTAGGAGACCTGCGAGGAGAAACAAAGTGAAGCATAGCATTTTAAGGGTGGAGATGTCAAAGACTGAAATCAGTGTCAGCAAAGAACAAACGTCCAAGGCTTGTCAAGTAAAATCATCATGGTTGAATCTCAAGTCTTTAACCGCACACAGAGTTCATCACAAGGTCAACCTGTTCTAAACCAGTTCCCCGCACACTTCCCCCAAAAAAGCATTAGTGAAGATTTGGCAGAAAGAACCTCATCTGTCAATACATTTGAGAACAATTCCAGGAGATGATGCGAGCCAAGCACTTAAGAAAAGACCTGAGATTGAACCCGAGTTTCCCAGAGGGCCAACAGGTGAACAAGGGCAAGTCTTTACAGTGTTAGGTGAAACTCTCCATAATACATCTGAGAAGACACAAGCCAGGATGTCAAGGGCAACAGCTCGGCTAGGCGTTTTTGTACAAGTTGATTAAATGACTAAAGAGAAATATTTTGCTTTTATGATATGAGCACCTTATCAAAGGTTTTAAAAAATATACAATGTGTATAAAACATTTAATGAAACTGCAGAGCTAGACGTAAAACCCTCTTTCGAGGATCCAGTCCAGAGATTGCCTCCCGTCTTATCTCCGTTTTCAAAGCCCACTTTAGTTGAATATTTAACACCATTTGACAGAATTTGTTTTACAAGCATCCGTGTTGGTTACAAAAACAAAACAAAAAAAAAATTAAGGTCATCAAATCTTTAAAGACACCAGTTTTATTGCACATCTATGCAGACAGTGCTTGGAAATGGCATTTTGTACGTGTGTTGGATGTTGTCTTTGTCTTCTAGGAAATCTTCCACAGCTACTGTTCCTCTTCAAGTATTTCCAGCCGCCGGGGGCCGTACAGTAGAACGTATGCTATATGCCAGTCCCCGCCACCAGACAGTCGCAGGATATCCTCTGGAGACACCAGACTCACTTTGTCATCGTCAAACTTGACCCACTCATCTGATGGAGGCAGAGACCACAGGAAACATTAAGATCCTGAACGTCTGTGTGTGCTTGGGATAAGGTTCCTGTACACGTTTATGATTTGTGACTGAACTAAGTTATGAGACGTACGTGCTGGATGTGCTGCGGTATGAAACAACTGTGCTTACCTTCTTTCCTCTTGACCCATCCCACATAGTGACCTGATGAGCTAGAGCGGCCTTGGTGTGTCAGCACAGCCTGCAGGTCATAGTAGCCACTGTTGTTGGAACCGAGGTCTGCGGGAGAAACAGCATTTTATAATGTCTTAAACTTAGGTTAATAACTGACAGAGATACCAGACCTTAAAAAGAAAATATACCCCCAGTGCCACTACACAGCTAGATACCCCAGTGTGGTGCTCAGCATCGTGGGTAAATGAAATTTTGCTTAAAAACCTTTAAAAATTTGACATTTAATTTTAATCTTTGGTAAGTGCAACACACAATAGTGTTAGCACAGCACAAGACAATAACTACCTGCCTATTCAACAATATATTTATTGCTCAATGTTGGAAATTTGTGGCAAGCCTTATTTATAATTCTTGAGACACCAGTAGAGTGGTGCAGGAATGAGCCCTAAAACCCAGAGACAGGTTAGCATTTTTCGAGATGGTGAGATGTCTAAGCGAGGGTTGCCTTGGACAGGTGCCCTGAGCAGTTCAGGGTTCAGGAGCCCAGGAAGCAAACTGGCACCTCTGCAGCTACCAGTCCACACTCGATATTTGGTCCAAACGGTTACCTGAGCCGGTGATCCTCCAGTTGCAAACCCAAGTCCCTATGGGCTGAGCTACTGCCATCCTATATCGTACCCTATTCTGGAATTCAATGGGGTTTTTTGTAAAGAGTTTTTGGTTAGATGCCTTAAATGAATGTCTGTGGTTAACACAGGCCTAAGAGATTTTCACGTTTTGTTCATCACTTTTGTTTGTTCATCAAATTCCCCCAAAAAAGGGGTTGCTAACAAGTGGCTAAATGAGACTACAGAGGTTGTTAGGGACATAAGACATCATCGTGCTGAACAAGCTTAGTGGTGGTGACACTGACGTCATGAAACTATGGTATAAATTGTTTATAACCTTGCGTTAGCTTTTTACTTCTGGTGACTGCATTTACACTTAGGAAATCATAAAAGCTGTGTCATTGGTGGAGATTACTCTTATTGTCAAAAACTTTTGTTTGCCAAAGAACTTAAGTTTCTGCAATATTCCAAAATCCAACAGAAAAATCCCACTGACTGTGTTTTCAAGGGAACTAGCACGACGTGGTTGGTCTGTGGTTGGTCTGCAAAATAAAGTCATCCCCACAGAAACTCTTTACGTTCAGACAGCTGAACACATGTTCTCCTCTTGCTGTTAATCCCATAAGGTGTATTTTTAGAATGGATAAGCCCGTATTAATTAAAGGATGTTTATTCCTAAGCATCCTGCAATCAGATTTCTTTATGCCATTGATAAAGGCATACTTTTTCCTCATATATCCTAAAATTGTTTAAATTTCCAAAAATATGTATTGTGATAAATACATTACATAAAAAATGGTGAGATGTATTTACAATATGTTTTTGGCTGTATTTTAGTGTGGATTCTCCCTTTAAATATTGTACAGAGGGTGTCAGTGTCATGTCCCAACATACCATCAGTGAATGAGAAAGGGTCATATTTCGCTTCCTTTGCTTTCGCATCTGGCTTCTTCATCACCTGATGCATAAAAAGGAAAAGAGAAAATTGTGAGACACTGCACAGAACTGCTAATTACTTTAACTGTATGATAAGTTAACTTATCTGCTAAAAAAAACCAAGCATAAGAGAGAGCAAGACCCTCAGAATCACCTTTTTCTGCTGCTTCTCTAGCTTCTTGTCCTCGACCTCCTTGAACTTTGACCTGATGGGCAGCATTTTCTCCTGGAGCTCTGCGGTGCACAGCTCATAGACATCCAGCATGAGCGGGAACTTGACATCCTTTAAAAACAGACAGCATGTTAGACTTTGGACCAATCAGAGTAAGCCCTGTCATATAATATAGAATATGGTGAATCATGACAAACCTTAAGGACTTTTGCGTTAACAGACTCCTTCTCTTTGTAGAAAAATCGGACCATTTGAACAGTCAAGTAGGCAGGGAGACGGCTGAGCTTTGACTGGGAGGAGGGAAAATTCAGAAGGTAAATTAATTTCAAACTCAAGTTTGTAAATTCAACATTGGACAAGGCTACTTCTTTCAAAAGCCCGAGAGAAATAACAGACAAATTAAAAAACTTACGGATTTTATATACAGGGCATTTCTTTCCAAGGTTGGAGACATTTTTGTGATTTCTTCCTGCAGTCTCTGCAGAGAGAAAAGAGCCAGAAACATGATTTAATCCTCGTTACCCTGGAGACAAACTAACTTTCTTTCACTTGAAAAATATCCAAGGATAGTTTTAAATAATCAAGATACCCAAGGTGCTGTCTTGATAGACACAGTGAAATACATACCAGCCTTAGTCCTGTTGCAAGGTATTTGACTTCTTGGTTGATGAAGCAACTGAGCTGGAGCTGGCTTTCTTTGCCCTTGATTGGCTCCTCCTCCTCAGACTCTGTGCATTTCATACTGAACGGGACAGTTAAGAAAGAGACTAGTGAAGTCACACAGCTGGGAGACATTCTCTGGGTCTCACTTAAACACAACTTTGATGCTACACACTACTCTTTATGACAAAAATGATTAGCATGATACCACACCACACTAAGTAATAATATGTAGAAAACTGCAATCAGCAAAAGGCACCCTGCAAGGATACGAAGTTTCGAATTCTACACCGAAATACTGATCGATTAAGTTCTTCTTTGTAGTGGCAGGGGCAGCTCCACCCTCAGAGTCGCTCTAGAGAAAGGAAGACAAAAATCACACAGATTATTTGTCAATAAATCCCTTACAAGTCATCCTTTCATCATAAACCACAAGGTAAATAAAAATAGATTTTACCTCCATGGGAGTCTCGGGCTCTAGTGGCTCCAGCTTTTGCTGAAGCACTCTCATCATCTGCAGCCAGCACTCGTTGGCATCCTGAGAGAAAAACAATTAGCAAGCACTGAGACCACATCCTGATATTTCTATTCAGAGTTTATTAAAAGAATGTAAGTACAAGACAAGCAACATTGCTGTATGAATTTCTGTGATAATAACTGTGATTAGAGTTCCTCACCTGCTGGAGGTACTGTCCCTGGTCCCCCTTCTCAGCAAACTGTGGAAAGGCCATGTGAAGAAACTGCAGCAGAATAATGGGCGGCAGGCTGGATGAGGTCTTGTCCATGGTCTCATACAAGTCACGGAGGGCTGAGGATGTTAAGATAAATACATGTTCATTTTACATGCATTGTAAGTTTAAGATATTAATATATACCTGTGATTTCACAGAATTGATAATTCACTATGCCTCGTACCTGCTGTGATGTACTGTGATGGTGCATTTGCGCCTGAAGATCGCAGAGCACCTGAATACCTACAGGGAGAGACATGATTTCAGCACCCACCGGGGAAAAAAAACACTAAATGAAAGACAAAATGCTGATTTCAAACAAAGCATGGTGTAATGTGGACCACTTAAAAACCATGTCTCTTTATATTCAGTACTGTAACCATCTGAATATAATCTGAGACCCAGTAATGGCAGAAAACCCACCTTCTGAGTGCAGTTTTGAGCTCTGGCACAGAGCGCAGACACTGCACTGTAGCATTCATGTAACAGGTGTTGCCCAAGTTTGTCAGCCCACAAGGCAGCTCCATCTGACAACAGCAAAGAGAGGGATATGTAAAATATAGTTTAAATGTTAGTGCCAACCACAGCTGTGTAGAAACTGTATGCAAAACATGATTTTTTTCCCCCTACATTTTATCTTTTAATGTCAAAGGTTAGTGCTCTTTTTTTTTTAAATTCATCTTTAAAAAGGTATACTATGCAGCATTGCCTGTTACCATTTGTTAACACACTCACCAGCGAGAGTTGAAGTAAAAGCCAATCCCAGATTCATTCTTGTTTAACATTTCACCTTGCTATATTTGCATTTTTCATCGCTGTGACTCTTGGATGCCTGCTGCTTACAGTCTAGCACCTAGTCGCTACCTTTTTATATAACGTCACACACTCTGTGGGGGTACCTTCCACAAACGTCCCGAACAAAGACAATATGAAAATACATACATAGTCTCTGCAGAAAAATACACCACTACATACTTCTTATGGGTCTTAAGTGATGTCTGAGAGGAATTATTTTGTTTTTTTAGGAAAAGCCTTCATAATATATCTTTAATTTACTAACTTAATTACAGCATCCTGGAGTTTCCATTAATGCTGTTGAGTGGTATAAGTGCTGCTATAAGGATACATGAAATGATGACATTTGTGTGAATTTAAAAGAAGAGCTGGCATCATCCCAAAAAAATCACATCAGCTACTTTCTTTCCCCTCTTAACTGAAATGAGACTGCAGACCAAACAGCAGCACAGTATCAAGTGACACAGCAGTTTGTAGTTGATATTCATTTTGTGTCCACAGCACAATTCCTCCTCAGTAAAAATGTTTGTAATTTTTTTTAAGTGCGATAAATGCATTGACAATAACAAAACACTTTGCTGACAGCAGCTTAATTTGTTAAGCACATTTCTTTCAAATCAACACAAATGCTGACCTGATGAAGCTTCTTACTTTAAGAAGCCAGTCTCCCAAAAGGGGCATATACTGTACATTTAGTTTATTATGTTCTCCACTTGGTAAACATCACATCGAGGAAAACATGTTTAACTGGCCAAGTCTGTGCAGAAAACAGCAATCACCATATTTGTTTTAGGCGCAGTGGTAATTTTCAAGCTTACTCACCGCTGAGGCCAGCTGCTCCTCAGTCATGTCCTCCACAAACATGGGCCGGACAGCAGGCTCCTCAGGCAGGGCTTCTGCTGAGCCCATCATCAGCAGAGTCATTCCCTACGAAAAGAACAGAAACACACAGAAATACACAATACTTATTTGGTAAAATGCATTTGGTAGTATAGCTCTTTGAATTAAACAAACAAAATGCTTGTTAAATGCTTCAAAACACAAGTTAAATACTCACATTTTTCAGTTTAATGTCACCCCATTCATCATCCTAGAATAAAGATAAGACATTAGATAGGTTACTGAAAATCATAAAAAGGATAGGGCTGCTGTAATTCTCTTAATGTCAAAAAAAAATTGCGTTGAAAAGAACATAACCAGGAGAAAACTATGTTCAATTATATCAAATATTTTAGGATATGAAACACCTATTGATGTCAAGGTCCTGTACTTCGGTGCAATAAGGGAAGAAGTGATTAATAAAAAAGACTGGCATCTGTGTAACATACTGTTTACTGCCAGAAAGAAAGCGATTACAAAGAACTGGTACAAATCTGAACCTCCGAGCCTTAAACAATGACTGGACATAATCAAGGAGATCTTTATAATGGACTCTGAGGTCTACTGGAGCAATATTCCTCAGAAAATGGGAAAAATAGACTGTCTTTATTTCAGAGGACATGGACACAGCTTCACTGTAAATGTCTGTGGACAATAAAGGACATTTAACACCTGGACCCATGAATACTCAACTGGTGTTGAGTGTTATCTCTGGTGTTTATGTTTTGTCTAAACATCTAAAAATACTTTAAATAAAGGAACATAACAAACAATATGGAAGTACATCTCTCAATACTTTCTGAATTTCCTACACAGGTTGTGGCACTCAGTCCCACACCCATTTGTCACATAGTTTAATTTCAAATAAAATTATAAAACAAAAAGCTCAGCAAACTCCTATAACAGCTGGGCTTTGTAGTTCTTAACAAACAGGAGTAAACAGTGCATTTGCTGGGAACTATTTTCAGTTGTGGGTTAACAGACATTTGGTGCTCTTGTTAATAATTACAGGAACAAGTTGCTGCATACAATGCTGTGGCTCATTACTGCGTTTTAATACTCATTAGGAGAATCAGTTAATTTAATTTTGGCCTTTTCATGGGATTTGTTGACAACAAGAGAAATACAGAATACTGCCTCATCCTCTGACAAAAGAAAACCTGCTGCAGCACAGTATTTTTTCTACATGCACCCCAGGACCAGATGCTTGACTGTTGTCCATATCAGTACCTTGAGAGTCCCTCCTTTCACCATGACCTTCTGTCTGTCTGGCTGAACTCCTGTCAGTGCAAAGAGCTGAGCCTTGAAAACCATGGGTGGTTCCTCAGTGTTCAGCTCTACTGCATCAAACTTCTCTTTGCCCCATTTCACATTTACTGAAAGAAAACAGAGGAATAAAACATACCAACATGTTAGCCTCTCAGTGTGAGTGCTGGCAAACACAGTAACTTTGTCAAACTGCTGCCATGTATGACACAGCATCTTGCTAGCTACAATGAAGTGCTCCGTGGAATCAGAGCTAACCTTAACGGTACAGCCTGAGTGACAACTGAGCTAGAAACACAAAGTGAAAGCATACATTACAGCTGTTTGGCTGCTAATCTGATGAACTGAAACGACTGGCTGGCGTTTTCAGGAAACCATATAACATCACTATCATGTTAAAACGGCAAACCATTGTTATATAAGCTTTGTTGGTTTCCAAGAAGCCGCAACTGCAGTAAAGGCTTACAAAGTGTACACTCATGATATGGCTAGCTTGATTAGCAATGCTACCTCTGCTTAAAAAGGCGTGTTTCTGTAAATTACATACGGATAGAAAAATAAGACATACATATGGCTTAAGCTGACAAGAATTCAACTAAAGTGGTTGAGTTGTACTGAGTAACAATGGCTTTAAATTACGAGTTAAACCACCTTACACAACTGTTACCTGGCTAACCTTGCTATGTTAGCGTTAGCTGGCACTTAGCACCCATAGCTGCTTTTTGGTTTGTGTCAGATGCCAGTTGGCGTAGTAAGCTTCACTAAACACACTCTGTAAACTCTACTGATAAACAGTGACCCAGTAACAGTAGTGTAACTCTTCTGTATGATCTTGTGTCTCGACATATTGTTGACAGGCTTCCTGCTACCGTTAGCATGCTAACTGCATACCATGCTATTGCTAGCTAAGTTAGCATGCTAAATGTAATTTGCGTTACTGCATTACAACACGTGTAAGACGTAATGTTTTAACTGTATTTCTCAATTGCGATAAAAATGTTGCATTAAAGTAACACCATACCTGTAAACACCGGCATATTTGGCAACCTTTTACTTCCTCAACTCTTTGTTTTTTCCTGTTTCAATCCACCGGGGCGCGAATGAAGAGTTGGCTAGTTCTCAGCCTGAACTTCATTCAAACAGAATGACGCTGCAACAACACGCTGGGAACTTATCGATGCGCGCTGACATCTGCTAGCCATCCTGCCGCATGAGATCCATGCACTGCACCCAGACTACACACACCCAGATCATCCAGGCACATTCATTACAGTATTTGTGAGAGTCAGGGTTGTTGTTACTGAGGTTTGCTCAGTCCACAAAAATCATAGGATGATGTTCCCCATCTCAGCCTGTGTATCCCTGCTCCTCATGCACCATGGATGGATCAACCTGCTGGATAGGGCCCATATTCAGTGTGTAGTGTGTACACTTTTTTCCAAGATATTATCTAGCTGTGAAGTAATCTGACTAAGCACTATTTCTGTTATATGTGAGCACACAGCTGAGATTATGGTTTCACAACTAGATTTTAAATGTTAGATACATGCAACCTTCAGACATGACTTCAAGATTAGGAAATAAAATGCAGCCCACGTAAGGGCCTTAACAAGTCTGGTGGTGGTGTGCTTCAGCATTACATATTCATACACAAATTCTGAAATTAAAACACACCTATTAATACACAACATCCCTGGTTGTATGCTAGATTTGAGATGAACCCTGTACAGGGTGTCTACAGGTATCAGTTAAATGTAAAGCTTTTTAAGGCCCATTCAAGGCACCTTTTAACCAAATTTAGGACAGATTTTTGGGCAAATCACATTTCACTTATTTAAGCATCACAGGTAAACATTGCAGTTGAGTAGTGTATATATGGTCTTGTGCAGAGCTAAGTGTTATGTAGGAATGTGGCTTTTAGAGTGAGTTAAGTCAATCTACATTTTGCCAACAGGTAAGTACAAGCATGAAGTAAAATGACAATTATATATATATTTTAAAGGCTTGTAACATTAGAAATGTTGACTTTTACATAAAATAAGGCTGCACACATTTTCACAAAAAAAAGATAAATTAGATAAATTGTTTGTAGTAGTTTAAGACCTCACAAATTCAGATTTAAGACTATTTAATGACCTTTAAGGCCTTACTGCTGTAATATTGAATTTTAAGACTATTTAAGGACCTGCAGACACGCTGTTGTAAGCTGCTACTAAAATATGAAACCCAGGATGGATATCTGTAGCAAAAACTAGTATACAATTAATGATAAAGATATGTTTATTGACATATCCATCAGTGCGGACTCCAATGCAATTAACCATGCAAATTTTCCAAGACAAGAGTAGATCATAGTTCCAGTGCTTTTTTTAACTGAACAAAATGTTACAAATAAAAAGATTGCGGAGGTATTCCATAATCCTTGTGTCTCTCTCATTATATACACTGTGGGGGGGTTTGCATTAACGGGACATTACCATGTTAGAGAAACAACTTGCAATTGTTAACACGGACAATCATTGACACAGGTGGGCTCGCTTTAGGTACACCATCCCAAAAATTTGTCTTATGATATGAACCGAGTCTAGGGACTTTTTGTTTTGACACGCTAACTCTATTGCAATGCGTCCATAAAGAGGTAATCTAATATATATATTTTATATACTCAAACCAGAGAAAAGAAGTTCCAATAAAACCACAAAATGTGTGGCGATTTCTTAAAAAATAAATGATGGAAGAGTTAAGAGTTTGTCTTGTTTTGGAGGAAAAAAAAAAACAAACAGATATGGCAGTAAAATCAATATCCAAACGTTAAGGCACTAGGTGGGCCAAATGCTACACCTGTTTAGTCTTCTACAAATAATTTACAATTCAAACAGTGCAGTTTTACATTTGTTAACTTAATGTTTTCCTTTTGAACCATGTATCTATGAATCAATGTAAGGCAATACAT
>JAPZEB010000004.1:20427946-20452954 GCA_029783705.1 Chaetodon striatus
CTTAGGTAAGATTCTTTTTTTAGCCATTGAGCTCTTTAGCAGAAACTGTTCATAATTGTTTGTGTTATTGTTTTCTAGCACACAGTACATATCCTTTGTTCTTTGAACATTAGGTTGTTCTGTGTGCTAACTGGCTAACTAGCGTCTTGAATGCGTCCTGCCGGTCTTCCGGTTTCCCCTTTTAAATGACCAATACAGACTACAGCCGCCTGCTGGTATGAAGACTTATTTCCTCTCACGCAGGCAAAGAATGTACGTGCTAGCTGACCATCAGCTGTCGTCTTTGAAGTGTGTTCAAGGCAATTTTTTGGCTGAGATACAGGAGACGTGTAGTGACGCAACAGCCAACCATCGTCACCTCTTTTTCTTTGATGTTGGTTTGGTGTTTCTGGGCCTAAAAGACTTTTTAAAGACCTGCGGACACCCTGGTGTTGGATTTGCGTTTGTCAGTGTCCTCTTTTGTGTCAGTGGGTCACCTTGCAGCTCCCTGATCTCCTCAGAGCCCAGGCTGTAGTTCCTCCTCTCTGATTCCAGGTTGCTCTGAAGTAGCAGGAGTTCCTTCTCCAGCTGAGCCTTCTCCCCGTCCGCTGCACGGCACCTCTCCTGCAGCTCGCGATTCAAGCTCTCCAATTGGCTCATTGACTTGGCCATCTCTGTGTGGCTCTTCCTCAGCCTCGCCGCTGTGTCCGACTCCGCACGCAGGAGGTCATTAGCTTCTTCCATCTGTCAATCGAACAGAGAGGACCAGAAGGGAAAATTGAGTGTAAGGCATTGTCCTCCTCTTGTCCAGACTGACCTGAGTGTGTATGTGTGTATGAGTTATTGTATACCTGATTCTGCAGCTGGACGATCTTGTCATTTGAGGCCTGAGAGTTCTGGCTGATCTTCCTCATATCTTCAAGCTGCTCTTTTAAAGTTGACACTAGGAAAAAAACAGATGAAAAATAAATTAGACAGGGTTCATTTAAGTTCCTAAATCAACCCAAAAGAAAGTCCCACCCCCAATTTCCAGGGGAAAAAAAATCAAGTTACATTACATGCACAGCATATCAAGTCTAACAGCTTATTGCTTGAAAATCAATAGGAAAGTCAGACAGAGACGTGTCTGCTTTAACAGTTAACTAGATCTGTAGTAGCAGTGAGCAGGATGAAGGTCACACCAGGATACCAGCTAATCCATTTGGGGCCTATGTCATGACCAGATCAAATGATACTGAGAGGATAGAGCATTAACATGCAACAAAACTATGTTCAAATACTGACTGCTTCCGCGCTTCACTCTGCAATTATACTTTAATTGCACAGTGTCTGAATCATACGTCAGCAGCACCTCATTATCTTTACCCTCATTCTCCAAATTGCGTCTCTTCTCTGCCTCCTGGTCAGCTTTTCTTTGGTACTCAGTGAATCTGTGCTGCAGCATGATCTTGTCCTTCTCCAGCAGAGACATGCTGGCCTCTGCACTCTTCCTCAGGTTTGCCTGTGGCAAGGAACAACAGAGCAGCTGTGATGTGGCAGGAAGGAACCGATGCTTAATCTAACCTCTGATTTTAAACTGTAATTTAACTTCATCATTTGATTCTAGCATCACACTGTTTGAATGTATTATAAAACAAAAGCTGTAGATGCCAGTCGTTTTATAGATGCAATTAAAGCAGTGTCACTATTTCATTATTTGTCCATAAAAAGAGTGTTAAAAGATAAAAAAGAAATAGCATTTAACCTCTTCATCCAGTTCTTTCATGATCTTGTCAATCTTGGTGTTTGATGTCCTGCAGGGAACAGATTTTGAGAAGAACACTTTACTTCATTGAATGTCACTAAACTGAAAAACTGATGTACACTGCCGTGTACAAAAGTCTGGTTTACTCTTTTTAAGATTAACACACCGGCACTGTGTCTGAAAGTTCTGCTCCGTACCTGCATTTCTGCTCCAACTCATCCTTCAGCTGCATCTCACTGTGGAGCTGCTCCTCCAGCTGGTAGATCCTTTTCTGCAGGTTCTCCAACTAAAACACACAATGAATAACTTTTGATCTCAACAGATACAGACTGATATTGAAGATACCTGCATTAAGAGAATTTGAAGTCATAAGAGGAGATTAAATATTGGCTGTTTCTACATCTCAAATTACAAAAAAAAAGCAGCTGTCTACTCACATGACTCTTGTCTTCCTTTGTGGAGCTACTACGTTTGTCACTGGACTTTGTGCTGGCACTGGAGCTGCGCAAAAGGCTGGGAACAAAAATTGTTTTGTTATTGATACATGATCAGAAAAGTCAACAGTGAAAGAAATAACTATATTTAACAATGTATTAAATTATAGGAGCATTTATATGCAAACAGGAGCTAATGTATATCTGTGATATCGGCTCAGAAATAAGGTATTCAAACTATGTCTACGATGACAAACCCATTTCTGCCATGAAAACAGTGCACTCTACGGACTGCTATTAAAGTCACGAGTCATTTCAAGACATGAAATATTGACTGAACAATTCATCATGTCATGTTCCAGCACTTTTATTTACATGCAATTATGTGAACAGTTTAGTGTCAAAGTAATCATTCGACAGACTTACTGCTGACTGCTGTAGTAAGTAAACCCTACGAAGGGAAGCTGATTGCCCACAAAGGCCTTTGGTATGGGGAAGGTCTCCTCCTCTCCCCGATCCTCCTCGATGTCATCAAAGTTACTGGTGTCGACATCACTGCTCAGTTCAGGCACTACTGGGGCAGCCGCTACACAGGGCATGAAAAGATGGAGGATTAACGATGATACAAGATAAACAAGGCCACCACAGGTCATTATGGACAATAAGTCAGTGTTTGTTAAGGGCACGGTCCATTTAAGAGGACACTCCCAACATAATTGGCAAGTCTTTGAATACGGGGACAAACACAAGAGAAAACATCAATATAATGTTGCATCCACTGCACGGTATGGCGCGGCTCTATTAGCTTAAGTTGTTGGTAGTACCTGATACTTTTTTTGGTACCACCTTGGTCGTTGTTTCAGGCAACCTGAGCTGATACTAAAAGGTGGAGTTAAAACACTGCAGATCATTGACTGATCAAAGAGTATCATCACTTGCACAACACTAGATGTCCTGCCAGGTTTTAAAAATATCAGCCTGTAAAAAAACTACGCCACACAGCTGATGAAGTGTAGACGTTTCTCTGTTTGACTGCCAATGAGAGGATTCAGCGAGTGTCACAATAAAAATGATGTCCCGGCAGTTTCATACTGCATCGCAACAGGGACTTGCTGAGAATTACACCAACACTGAGGGTGTACTATCCGCAGTGGGAGAAGAAATCGAGAAAAGGACCCGGTACCAAAAGTGAGCTGAGTTGAGCCGAACTATGCAGTGGAAATGAGGCCTAAGTTCATAATGTTCTGTAATGTAGTTTAAGTTTGGTACATGTCAGTAAAACGGCAGTAAAACAAGCCTAGGATGTTATTATTAATAATTAATGAAAGTATATCTTTAATCTATATGCTCATATTCAGCCTTAAAAACACATAAAACAATATTTTTCCTCTTCTGCCTCTATTATTTTCACTCAATCTTTTCTTTTTGTATCTGTCATGATTGTATTTTAAAGTCTATGACCTTCCAGGCAGATAAAAGACACAGAAACAAGTGTTTCACTTTCCTCTGCAGAGTTTTTCTGGATCACAGATCTCTATTGAAACCCTCTTTAAAACAAGGGAACGCAGCCAGCTAGCAGAGCTGGTCAGCCAGTGGAACGACAGGGGTGGCCAACACCAAAGTGCTGACTTCAGCCTAGTAAAGTATTAAATATAAAGCCACTAAAGAACTGACTATAGCTCCTGGATTTAGCCCTACATTTCTAATCTCTCTCTGCTCCAGTGTCAATCCCGGCGCATTAACATTTGCCATGGACTGCTTCCCCACCGTTGGCCTCAAAAACGATGTGCTGCCAATTATTCCTCTGAACAGGAATCACGTTTAGTCTTGGAAAGGATACTGAATGAATGGCTCGTCTACAAGAATTTCCTGCAACTGTCTGTAGTAGGTCAAATGGAAAACATGATCGTTGGCTACATCATTGCAGTAATAGTGAGCAGACTGCCAAATGCAATGGGAGGTGTGAAAGCATAACCAGTAACAGGGAAGATGTTCTTACTCTCTCTGATGTTCTCCCATGTCCACTGATCATTCTTGAAGAAAGGATGCCTCTTGATCTCATCTACACCATTACGGCCAAGTCGAACTTCTCTGTGAGGGGTCAGAGAGGACATGCTTAGTTTGATTCTTGATCATTTCAATAGTTATGTGTGATTTTCATAACACCAGTAGAAGCAGTCCTTCAATATCTCCATTCAAACACACACATCTTCTATGTTATTATATGTCAACCAAGATTCTTTCCACTGAGGGCCCTCTAAGCTGGAAGACAATCAATGCCTAAACAAGGAAGGGGTGTAATGATAAGGACCCACTTCAGAATCCAGTGCTTAGTACGCCACTATCTAACCTGTCAGTCAGGAAAGCACAGATGAGATTCTTGGCATCATTGGAGATATCGCTGTCGTCAGGGAAGGTCAGGGCATTTTTGTGGTTCATAATTTTGCTGTAGGTCCCCACCAGGGAGTCTGCATAGAAAGGAGTGTCGCCTGTACACAACAGAAGACAAACAAGAGCCATGGGTTACTGAAATGCCAACAGTAAGAACAAACTGCATCACATATAGGTCCTGTTTACGCCCGCTATTAACATGCATCCTAGTTGTCTGGATCACAAGTGGTTAGCTGTAAGTACAGGTGTGAATGCACCCAATGTGTCCTCGATGCATCTTAAGATCTGATCGCTCAGACCACATCTGGAGGTGGTCTGGGCTGCATATGGCCACATTCTTTCAGCAGCGTGTACGCTCATGTGTCCTGGGCCACAGTGAAGGAATGCCTACCAAGCCGATGTCCTCTGTGTGGGCAAAAGTACATACTTATTTGCGTGCTGATGGTGTCATTTTAAAGTACAACACAACAAGTAAAAGGCTCAACAATAAAAGAAGTACTAGTTTTGGTTGGCCTTGAACACACCAAGGAATATGCCTTATCTTTATCATTTTGATTTTAGCCTCGCACCAAGGTCTTTGCAAACTTCTTCTTCACAGGAAATACACTTCTTCTTCTTTTAATTTCCAGCAGACTAGGCACAGCAAATGTATTGCTGCCTCCCGCCAGTCAAAAACAACAACAATGCATCTGGCCTTAGCAAACATGAATGATGCAGGTGTTTATTTGCATATGACGTGGGGAAGTGACATACGATCACAAGTGGTCACTCGAGACACTTTCTAATGTGTTAACACACAGACTTAGACCTGTCCACTTACAACTGAATCACCCAAGATGCATGATAATACCAGGTGTAAACAGGGACATACACATTGAACATGAAAAAAATATATACAGGAAAACTTCAGAGTCTCATTTTACGGTTTTATAGCGGAGAGAAAGGCAGAAATAATGCAGGGTTTTTGTTGTTATGGGACATAAACTTCACACTGTTAATAAGAGACAGGTATAATATCATTAACAGTAACCTGAACAGGAAATACTTAATCGAAAACTCACCAACTAGCATTTCGTACAGGAACACTCCCACTGACCACCAGTCACACTCTCTGCCATAATAGCCATCTCCTCCTTGGGATTTCAGTACCTCAGGCGAAATGTAGTCTGGAGTTCCCACTGCAGTGTCGCATCGTACCATACCATCCTGAAGAGGAAAAATAATTTTAAAAATCATTACAATTTTGATACTTTCCCAAAGAACTGTATTACAATGTTTTGCATGTACCTAAATAATCAATAACACCACAAAAAATCTCATACTTAAAGTATTAATAATGTCTGTGGTGTGGTTCCATTCATTATTGTGACAGAAAATAAATGTGATACCTTGTTCATTTTCATGCAGGTCCCAAAGTCTGCCAGTTTTAAGTGGCCTGCTTTGTCTAGCAACATGTTATCAGGCTTCACGTCCCTGAGGAGGCAAAAATACAGTGATATCAGACACGTATACAAAGCACAAACAATACATCAAGCATATAACAAGAAAAGTAGAGGACTTTGCCTGTGTTTGTGAGTACAGTTAAGGTTAGAGCTGCTTAAGGGTGCCACTTGGAAAAAAACCTCTCCAAATTAGAAGTGTGTGAGGGTGCCGCAGTGTTCTGCAGTGCTAGGTGAGATGTAATGAGGTATGAAGGAGGCCGGGAACTGAGAGAGCAGAATTTATGTTTTCTAAAAATTTCCTTGCGCGACTACTTCCAGCAAGCTAATGGGAAACAGCGAGAGGGCTATTTAATACAAATGTAATGGTGTGAATTTTCCACCATTGCAGCTGTGCACAGAGCTTAGTGTATAGAATATATCAGCAGCCATTTAATAAAAGGAAAAAAACACAGCTGGTGTGTATAGAAATGATATCATATAAATGTGGCACTGTCCAGCACAGAGACTGATTCCCCCTACTACACCAGAATATATTACAGATGTACAGGCAGCCTCATGGAGCTGAACTGAACTAAACAGAGGCAACACTAATAGACAATTTATATCTCATATAAACCAATGCTAACAAAAACCAGACAACAATGCGAGCAGTTACAATTCACTGTTGAGTCTTTTACACATTTGAGATACAGGTGGAGATTAAAGGCATTAAATTGGGGGATAAAAACACATCATATATGATGCTGGGAGTATTATTTTTTAAATCAAGCAGTAATGCAGCATAGCACCTACAGTTAGGACACTAGCAAGTAAGTAGCATTTATGCTAAAACGGTTCCTCTGACCCTAGACTTCCTGCCTATTACAAAGCCCCCTTAGATCATAGTTTGCCACCACACCTCCTAGATCCCTCTGCATAACTCACAGTTGTCAAGAACCATAAAAGATAAGTGATTTTACACGTTCACTTTCAACGAGGTGTCATTGGTGATTCCCAACAGATTACGAAACCATAGGGACCTCACAGACGCAAGAAACACTGCAGCATTTTCCCTCAGAAATGACTCACATTAAAGTGTTTGACTTCAGCCAACTTGAAAACCAAACCAACAAACACAAAGGAGACTGGGAACAGGGAGAGGTTTTGCTTTTACCTGTGAATGAAGCCCATTGAGTGGATTCCGTCCAAAGCAAGCACCACTTCAGCTGTGTAAAAGCGCGCCCACTTCTCTGGGACGTCGTAGTTGCTCATCAAGTTAACCAAGTCGCCACCCGGCATGTACTCCATCACCATGTAGAGGTAGCGGTCATCTTGGAAAGCAAAAAAGAGCTGCAAAATAGAAAAGAGAAGAAATAATCTGTCAAAACAATATATTGAAAAATGAACAAATCCTTTACTCATTATTTTCAGACTCACACAAAAGGCTTGGGTTTCTGTATGAGTGCTCTACAAGCTAGGTTACATAGGTTTCAGATCATCATACCTGCACCACCCACGAGCTGTTGGCAAAAGCCATGATGTCCCTCTCCTCCCAAAAGAAAGCAGAGTCCGACCTCTTGATCATCTCAAATTTGCTCAGCAGCTTCATGGCGTATACCTTGGATGTGGCTTTGTGTCTGACCTGGAAAAGGTGAAAGGTTTTGAATATTATATCATTTTTGAACTAATAAAAACAAAATATGGACTATAGTAGTTATATTTCTGCAACTTTGTTAAAGGTTTATAGACAGCTTTATTAAAAAATATACAAACACACACACAAAATGGTATTCTTACCAATTGTACTTCTCCAAATGCTCCCCTCCCAATAACTTTAACCACCTCATAGTCATCTGCTTTCATGCGTAGATCACGAATTTTACTAATGGTTTCCTTATCTGGAAAAAAACAAGTAAAGACAAATGTTAATAGAAAATAGAAAGTATAGAAGCTTAAGTTGTTGCATTGACCTTTAAGAGAAGTCATGGTAGTTGCATTTTGTATGAAGATCAGCTCAGTGCTACCCTGTTTTTATTAGCCAGCATCATTTAGGTGTCACGTAATGTCCACATATAGCAGAGCTTGACTTTTGTACTAACATCAAGCCTGTTGGCAAACAGATCAGAAGCAGCTCACAGTGCCTCTGCACAGCTGAGAGCGGCTGTTCAGGGAAAGTTTGTTGCTTACTGAGAGCCGGCCTCCCCCTGATGTAACAATGCTAGCTCCCTTTGGGGAGATAATATTCACTGTTCAGCCAAATTTGGTCATAGCTGAACTAGGGGGGATAATTTTCAATTCACATGGGTCACAACTGGCACTGGAAGTCATGGAAAAGGGGGATGTGGGGGCATGCAAGTTCAATAGATCTAAAAATAAAAAGCAAGGCCTGAGTTATTAGAATAAGAACATTTAAGAGTGAGTCATTTCCACTGTGATCACGAAAAATCCCAGAGAACCAAAAAAACATAAACCATGTTTAGAAATGGTACAAATAGGATTTTATGTTGCTGTTACAAAGATATACTGTGTGTGGGGGTGGAGGCGGATTATTTCCAGTAGGTCCCAGGCAGCATACATACAGCGGAGCAATCAGCTGATGTGATCGGGGTGCACAGCACAATGCATGGTGGAGAGAATTCAGAGTAAAGAGCCCTTTAGGCGATGCATGGTACTGAGGAATAGCTGTCTCACAAGACAGCTAGTCCATTAGTCTACATCCATCAATGCATTTCCAACACTTGGCTGCTACACACAAAAGTGCTGTATCAAGAGTAACTGAGGAGATGTCTAATGGCAGTTTTAGCCCAGGGGTTTACACTGGGCTGGGCTGATCATCAGATATGAAACAGTGAATTTTTGTTTTCCTCAAACTGATAAAAAGTCCCAAATCATTTGCATTTCCCCCTCTACACTAATTTCATTCCCACCTTAACTAAAGTCATTACAGTTTAACAGCTTTTATACCTGATCATCAGTGTAATGGATTGCTGTTGCAAGCCTAATGAGAGCAGGCCCACATGCAAAATCTGTGCACATGCTGCTGTGGAGGTGCACAGATTTGTCACAGTGTAAACACTGCTACAATCATTTCCCCACGAAAGCTGTCACTACCCGATCAATGCTGCACATGAGTCTCAATAGATTCCAGTGCAAAGTTTATTTAATGAAAAAGTATTCTTGACTAACAGAGGAAAATTAAAAGTAAAGGCTAAAGGCGAATCTGCTCACTTATGACAGAGGCAGTGGGAGTATACATTTGTTGTTTAGTTTGGTTGTGGGTGTTCTGGTAAATTATATATGTTTGTATATACGTAGTTCAGGAAATTAAAGACATATCCAGACAATATAAAACTGATGCTCTGCCCCCACCTCAGACATTGCTGGCTTTAGAACAAGCTCTGAGATAAACACTTGAACATGATGGCAGCCATTCCCTCCACATGTAAATGCAAAGAATTGGGCAGTAATACTAGATCTATCAAGGACAGACAGGTTTGGTCTCACTGCCTGCCTGTGATTGGTAGTTTAGTTATGGGGTTCCCCAGTCTGAGGGCACTGCGAAAAAAAAGAGAAGCCATCACTATCGGCATCATGTGGGTCACCAGCCATTTATGAAAGCCCCTTTGTTGGGGACACTAAGCAGCAGACACCTATTGTGTCCAAGCCTACATAGAGGCGGTGACCCAAAAACAGCCTCCTTTTCTGAGCCCAGGCTTAAACCCGTATGTAACAGGGTCTGCAAACACAAATGGTTCAAGTGGAAGACATGGACTGATCATCGTTAAAGGAAGACACAGGGGGGAAAGCATTATGTGAGCCACTTACATCTACTCAAAAAGTTGTCAATGCTCTTGTTTTTCCTCAGGGCAGGGAAGTCAAGGTCATACACCAGTGCGTCCAAGCCATCCTGAGGGGAGAGGAGAAAGGGTTAACATGCAGGCGAACAAAGCTGCAGTGTCTACCACTGCAGCAACATCACACGCACAACACGTTAAAAGCAAATACAGCGTCCTGTCAGGCAGTCGGCCTCTGAAGAACGGCTTTAAACTGAGTTCTGCAAAAAGCTAGTGGTGAGCTTCCAGACTGGATTACATTAATAATGTCTAGGAGGGTTTTAGCTTATTACAAATATCCGGATTTTAGTGCTACTGTAAACTTTAATAGTTTTTTAAGTGATTAATGACAGATTCTCTGAAGGATCTCAAAGGGCAATTGTTTATTAAAAGACGCCTCAAAGCATGTCTTGCAATTTAAATTTACAAAATAATTGTTGTTATGCTGGCAGAAAATCTTTAAAATGCATGCCATGCGTCTGTAAATACATGTGAGGAATTATTAGGAACAAATATTTCAAACAAATATTTGAATAGGCTGTAGTGAAATCTCAAGCACTCATTTGTGTTTCTAAAAGATTCTGCAGCATCACTTACTGTAACAAAGCAAGCTGCCAAAAAATCTAAGGAAACACGACTGGTTTTACTGTTGTCAATGTTATAATACTGATATTCAGACAGCTGGAAGTGTACATCTGCACAAGAGAGCATATGCATTCTGAGAAAGGTTATTATGTCTGGGAGCTTGACCCAGCTGCAGACCAGAAACACATTTATGAGCCGTACTGCGGAAAACCTTGAAGCAAGAAAACATGGACACTGTGAAAAAAAGTTTCACAGTTTGACAGCTTAAAGGAGCTGTATACGACCCTCACAGCACATCTATGATTCAGAGTCTGGGCTAGGATTGTCTGCACACAGCTCTCAACATGGAGGTGGGCCGGCAGCTAATGAACAGTGCTAACAACGACAGTGCCGACAAAGCTGACAGTGTTAACCTTTAGCACCAGTGCCATTACATATACTTGCTATCCCACCACCATGGGCCGGGACAGCATTATTAGCCGCAAGGCGGCGATTAGTTAGCGGCTGGATGCACACCTTGTTTTTTTTCCTAAGAGTGTTTCAGACTTAATGGAACATGCTTGGGAAAAATAATAATGCCGGTGGGGTTCACACACGGACTAACATGCATGTGCAGCTGGACTGGGAACCACAACAAGGAACAGAGAAGCCAAGATTACAACATACAAAGTGGGAACTTTGTGAGTGACTTCATTCTCTGCTCAGGACATCTTTACATAGCAAATAATTGTTTTGCGCTATATTACTGTTCAGAATGTCATTTAGAGCACCTTTAACATAAAAGATGGCTGTTGTAAAAAAAAAAAAAAAAAAAAAAAGGGTAGACTTAGGATGGATGACAAAAAGCAGAACTTCTCACCCTGGTCACAAAGATTCGTATACAAGTAACTGAAGTTATGAAATATGTTTGCTGACTAGAGCAACATGGTGGTTAATAAGTGTACAGTGAAGTAAACAGTGCTGCAAAATCCACTGTCTCTCCTTCGAACTCCTCTCATGACAACTTGAACAGCATCGTCCCTGTTAGCCGTAAACACGAGTGATGAATGATGGTGTCAATGAATAAAACTAAAAAGGAACATGCATAAATACCTATTTCAAATTATGATATTACAGCTACAGCAGTGGAATTCCAAGAGCTACAAACATACATTACAGGCTCGATTGTCTCTGGCTAGGCAGGAGCATAAATGCTACTAGCTGGATTTAATCTAATCTTCCATAATCCAGGATGGCTGAACGAAGTCAGGCACACAAGTATTTGAACACAACATACTGTTATGCATTCCCTCTAGCGGGTGTGAACCAGATGTTGAAACTGAGCAACTCCTGACTCTCTGCCACGGGTCACTTAGCCTACAGTTCTTCAAAAGGAAAGAGATAAATGTAAGAGAGAGATAATAGTGCTTATCTGCCCGTAAAATATTTAATTAAGAACATTTTTTCACCTGCTGACATGAGCGACATTAGTCTCTGAAGTCGCTATTATCGCAAGAATCTTGTCATTCCTGTATTGTGAATGATGTTCTGTTAAATATTCAGAGGATTCCTTTTTGCATCTGAGCAAAACAATGATGACACATGGTGAATCAGCAGCTCAGACAAGGCGAGGAATCCTCTTAAGTAACTCTGCCGCTTCTGGAGGTCAGGGCCACCCACCCCCCCCACCCCTCCAGCCCTGCGGGATGGGTGGAAGCAGGGAAAAAAGCAAGATGGGAGGGGAAAAGAAGAAATGGGAGGTGAAGAATGGCGGGTGGGAAGAACAAAAGCAACGTAGACAGAATGTGGGAAATTAATGACAGGGTAGGTTGTGATCAGCGCACATGGCTGAGCTGAGAGCCGTCAGCTCCTCAAAAGACAAAATTAAAGTCAACTTTCAGGAAGGAAAATTTACACAAGACAGACCATAGGCTGGGAGAAAAAAGGGGCCTTGTTGGCCATACAGTATCCAGCCAGCCTGGGCTGGAAAAAAAAAAAAGCTGAAGAACTGAGTCCTTCAGGACCCTAATCACAAGGCTCTGTGCTCAGCAATGCACGTTTGCATAACTTCCTGCCGCAGAGAACTCTGGACAGCCACAGTAACATTCCTTAACAGGACTGTACACGTCAGAGAGCTATTTTAGGTATGTGGCCAAACAAGTTCTCAACAAAAAGTGAAGGAAGGGAGGAAAAAAAAAATCCATCCCAAGCACAGAGTCACATAGTGAGCCTTATTTTCAATCAGCGCTAGTGCCTAACGCTATGACGGAAAGGAGGAGGGGAGTGGAGGGCTGGTGCATGTGGGGCTGGCTAGTCCTATAGTAGAACAAATGAAGGAAAAAACAAAGAAAAATCGGAAGACAGCCATGCTACGAGTCCTCCACTGAAACAGCAGTGTGACAAAAGAGCCAGGTTTGGACAGTGAAACACTGCAGCATGAAAACAAAATCAAAGATTTAACTGCTGAACAGAACGAATCAAATTTAAGGAACAAACTGTACAACATCGAATCAGCAATCTGAAGCAGTAAGAGTGTGTAGCACTGAGTGTGTGATCAGCAGCTGTTCCAGGTTTAAGTCTCAGCATTTGCATTTCTGCTGTGGTGTCAGCTGTCTTATTAATATATAGCGATTATAGCATTTTTTTTTAGTAAACTTTGTATGGGTTAAATGCTTGTTTTGGCTATTCCACTATATCAAATACTGGAGAAATCCATTTTTGCTACACTGTTATTCCTGCTCATTGATTTGCAATACCTATAATGGTCATGCAAAGGTATTAAAGTGATAGCAACAACAGTACAAACAGTATAGCAAAATCTCTACCTGTAGACAAACTGATATTGTCTCATAGTGTAGCCATATTGCCCAACTCCAAGAGGTGTACCTAAATGCATCATACGTCAGTGTATCTGTATATTTACCTGCCAATATCAAGCAGCAGCACTGGAACCACATAGAAAGAAAACTGCATTTTTGTCTAAAAATGCTAGACACACACAGAAAAAGGTTCAGTGTATAAGTATGAAACATAAGTAGCTAATGCCGAATGTTTTGGTCATCAAGGTTGAGGGTCAGTAACCAAAAATCATCTGTCACTATCTGGCTTTAAACCACTCTGCCGCAGGTCCAGATAGAGCAGCCAGTAGCGCACACATGCCTCATCCCAAAATCAGCTCCAGGCTATGCTAACTAATATGAGACTGATGGTCCAGGGATCTCTGACAAAGCTCTTTCTTAGCTAGTAATTCAGAGTAATTTCCAGAGGTGAAACTGTTCCTAGATAAGCACTTCTACTGCACTTCTTGCAACTCTGAAATTTCCAAGGCCTAAGGAGCTTGTCTGCTTTCCAGTCAAACAGAAGGGGGAAAAAAAGGCATCAATGATAAAAATGTGCAGCACAAAATGGAAAAGAAAATGCCACACTAGTGCAGATAAATAGCAATACACCAAGGGTCTAAATATTAAATGTATGTGGATCTAGCTTTCAGCCTCTGAGACTTCAGGGACAGCCGTGAATCAACCAGGCAAGAGCATGTGAGAATATTTACAGTTAAAATAGAACATACAAAATATCTAACAATCTACCCCAGTGCCTCTCACCATGCGGGAACACTAAGACAGCATTGTTGTTGCACTACACAGCCTCTTCTTGATAAGTACCACTTACAATTTAGTGACAACATTATTTTAGGAATTGTGCATGACTGATATTTTTTAAATTAACTAGTAGTACCCTGAAATATACGCTGCAATATATCCATATTAGATCAATACTATGATAGGAGTGTTGTCTCTTCCTGGTTTTAAAGGCTGTATTACAGTAAAGTGATGTAATTTTCTCAACTTACCATGCTTTTCTAGCTTTTCTAATATTTCCATTTACCCACTTAAGTCATTTTGTCAGAAGAATCTGGTCTGGAGTTTCTCTTTAACACATGTACCACACAATGGGAGACTGTCTGTATCAGAAGCGTTCTCACCTACTGAAAACACTCCATTTGTTTTAGGCGAAGGGTGATGCTTGAGTAGAGTGTGCAGGAGGCAGGACATGACATGGATTACACTGCGATAACAAAGCAAATTAGTAATTGGGTCATGAACAACAGTCTTGCTGTTCCTTTAAGTTATGTGGCGATTTCGGCCTCGGCCTACCTACAGAAGTTCCTGAATCTCGTCATCTCTGCAGTTACACATATTCATTGCTGCTGTCTTATAAATGACCTTTCTTCTTCGCCCTCGGATGTTTATTTCCCTCCAGTTTTATGCCAGCCTTATGATAAGAACGTCATCAACACGCCCACTTGCTCGCTGTCAATCTTCCGGACAATTGCCAGCTCTATTCACATATGGGCTCAATCAGACATTACACGGTTTTTGTACTCGAGAGCTGGCAGGGTAAAGTCAGTTTAATGTCCAGTCCAACTGCTTCAGACATCTGCGTTCTCACATACGTCTGGATGATGTCTACATGCTTCCAGGTTTGCAGAGCATGTGTCAAAGTGGCTTTGGTCATTATATCCACATTACTGATTTCTAAAAATCTCATGGTGCAAGTGTTTTTCAAAGCAGCAACAGTCTACCCTGCAATATCACAATGTCAATATTGAGGTACTGCTTCAAAAATACATTGATATTTCAGTTTCTCTACATTGCCCAGCCCTACCCTAGGGGTACAGTATCCCTATTTTAAAAACACTGATCTACACGATTATAAACACAGTAAAACCATGCATAAAAGTCACTCAAGTACAACAAGCATTGGGTGGTAGCGGTCCACAGGCTATGTTTTACTTTGTGGCAGTCTTGGGAAAAATCGGTGGGAAACCAAACCAGGCTCACAAGACTCGATGTTATCCTATTTCTGCTGATGCTGCTTCAGCCAGAGGGCGACACATCCCTGGGATTACTAAATAATAATATGAAAAACCATCTCATCACCCTAATAATAAAATGTGGTAATTATGTTGAAAAAAAAAAAAGTATAGTTATACAAAACGCACAAGCCAGTGGTTGACATTACATATGGCAATTATTTCTTTAAGCTTTAGGGGAGAGAAATCCACACACAACACACAAGCTCTTTTCCAGACATTAAAGTCTGAGTTAAAATTTCCATGGGAGACTCAGCCACATCATCCCTTTCTGCATGCCAGCACAAGGCATGTGGACTGGCCTAAGTCGAGCCCTACTTCTCACTTCCTTTTCTGCCACCTTTTTAAGACAATATGCTTTCCACATGTGAGCTTTGTGCAGACAGCCGTTCAGTTTGCCATGCAAATAAAGGCAGTTCCATCGCAGGCTGTGCCCGTGTAAACACCAATGTGATCATACAAACCAATGACGCCATTCAAACCATGAAATACCACAATGCTTCCTCACTGCTGACGTCCAGGTACAGGCACTCACATAGAAATGGAAATATAAGCGAATACATATCCATATGCTTTGGGATTTAGCAATTTGGTGTCCCTGAGAGATTCGCTCTCTGTGATATGTTTTTTTAACTAAGTTCTTGATCCTAACTCCTTTTGTGCTTGATATCTACTGACAGAAAATCCCACTTACCTAGAAAGACTGCATATCTAACAAGTCTACTGGATAAATGGCAGTGACAGTGAACCCAGGGGTGGCAAAACAAGGGCATTCCATTTCCTTATGAGGTCCCAGTGAGCGAGAATCACTGTCACAAATGCTCTCATGTCAAAATATAATTGACTTATTCCAACAGTGTAGAGCACTCACGTGTTTCCACTGACTGGGCTCTGGATTCTCAAGCAAAAACTCTGCTGTCCTGCCTGCTCTGCCCAGGATTTCTGACTTCGCCCCGGCAAATAACCATCTTATTAAACATCAACTCGGCTCACTTCGACCATCTTTACATCTTTACAGGGGATATTTGTAAGTTGGACAAACTACCCACGACTCTAGCCCTTCAGAAATAAGAAAAGAAAAGCAGGAGGCTTTAAAGTTCAATGGGTGAATCAAAGGAAAGAGCGCTCCATTATTAAAAGACTGGATCATTTTAGTATGCATTCCTGCACATAATCAGTCAGTTGAGGGAATGCAGAGCTACAAATAGCTCAGCCAATTGTTGTTCCCATAGCTGAATAGCTGAGGAGAGCAGTTTACAACTGACAGCCCTGAACCGTTCTGACAATAGGGATGGATCAGATGCTGACAATAACCATTACCACAAATACATGTTTTTCAACTCAAAGACATGCAATTTATCATTACAAGGACAAAACTAGTAGTTTTCTTTATTTAGCTATGAAAATCATAGCATGCTTGAAGTAGGTAATCCACCACTTTCACTCTTTATCATTGTTACTGTACAATAGCCATGTAGGATATACCCTTATTGGGATCAGGGACTGTTTTGCAAAAAAAATGGTGGTGTATTTAGGTATGCTGCGACATCCAAGACTCCAGTATGAGTTTACAAATCAGTGTTTCCTGGCAGCTGCAGTACCATTTGACAAAAACAAGGCTGGGCTTGGATATCATAATATTATTACATATTTGCCCCAATTATTAGAAACTCGTCTGTGTATGTGTGTAATGAAATATATGCAAAACCTTCACTTGGCATTAAAAGTTGTTATTCTGCACACTCTTTGTTTTGAGTGAATATGTGGAGAAACGACAAAACAAAGCAGAAGCAGCCGCCTGCACTGTAAATCAACCTAAACAGATTATACTGTAGCTGCATTATCAGCCCTGACAACACCTTGCGGGTAAGGTAAGGTTTGTCCATTAAAGGCAAAGGTCACTAGAACAAGGGCAGGCACTCTCCATGGGCAAGACAAGGATTGACTGTACTCTGGCTGTTACTCAAGTTAAGCCACAGCAGATTGACGAAGCAAGGCAATTAGGAAGCACTACAGTAAAATGGTTCGACATATCATTCAGGCAGTTGTGAAAATTGTCACACCTTCTTCACAGCCAGACCCCGACTTTGCTATGAGACAGTTTCCTTTGAATGCCCTAACTCTGAGAACTGGGCTGAGTTTTGCTTGAGATGGAAAACATGCCACATTCTGACTGGGGCAGTGGGACTGTAATTGGAGGTGAAAGAGCAAAAAATGTAACATAAGCAAGTATAACGTTTCACACTAGCAATTTTATTCCATAGCTTCTTTGCCACACAGCACCATTAAGAGCGGGGTTAGCAGTAATGAGCACCTCCTTCAGTTAGTCAACACAGATATTGTTGTGAGATGAAATCTAATTTGAGTGGCAAATACTGGCAGGCGTTAACCTGCAAATATGATTTTAACCCCTTAGTCAGTCTGTGTCATGCATTTAATAAAGCATTTCTTGATCTGTACAATTCATTTTGCCCTTTTGTATCACAGCAACCTACCACATGAACTGTACCACTTACAGCATTGTTGATTCAGCCATTTCAGCGTATACGACTGATATTCTAGATCACCTAAAAATAACAGCATCCACCCTAACATGTACATGCAGCGTTCACACAGTCAATCACTGTCCACAATCCTGGTTTACTAGACTTGTGGTTTCCTGTAATTACTCTTATTACAGATTTAGAGTCCAAATAGCAGATGAAAGAGGGATCAAAACACAGCAAGGCCAATGCACCCCAAGTGTCAAAGTAAGAACAAAGACAGAAGGCCTTTATATATCTCAAATAGAGGCAAAGCCCTTGTAAAACAAGTTCCAACATATCAACTCAACTAGTCTAATTCACCAAATAATTACAGACTCTACCACTTAAGTTAAAAAGCAGCTAGCAATTTCTATTTAGCATTTTTTAATAAATTTACAGACGCACCATTTCCTCTATGCTAACTTTCAGAGCCTCCAACTAAGGTGAGTATGTTCAATCCAGACATATGTTCTGATAAAGTGATTTGATGCAAACACTGTTGACAAAAGAAGAACACCCATTGACAATGCTCGATCCTTTATGTCAGTGAGCTTTCCCCTCACAATGTCAAGAATTCTGTCTGTTCAGATTGGCTGTTAGAGGCCTGCCTAGAGCACAATGATTAGGGAGGGGGCAGCCCATCCAGATAAGGCGTTCTCCTCTCCAAGCAGGATTTATTTAGGGGGTGAAGATAACAGCGACAGGGTTGGAATACTGTGCTCAATAGGCCAGCCCAGAGCTGAGTGGTAAGGTGCAGGCCAAATGTCAACATCACACAACACAAGCCAGTCTTCTATGGGAAGAAAGTATAAGTCCAACGGCGCTATACTTCAAATGGAAAGTAATGCCAGCTCAAGACTCAGGTACAGAAACATGGCCAGTAAAAGGCTTGCATTGTGCATTCTGATGGAACCTATTACTCATAGCCGAGCATGTTGGCTGCTTTATGAGTTAAATGTCCTGATTCACGGCCTTCAGAAACATGAGTCTTCAGTCCACATAATTTTGGTTTATGGGTAGAGAGAAGAGCCCACACCCAGCTACCTCAGAGCTGCCTGCCTGGTCTCAACTCTCTCCAGACGTGCAGAATGGCTTTGGGACACACAGGGAACTCCGGGCCAGTCAAAGACAAGAGGTTATTTGATTAGCATGGAATTTTATTAAGCTGTGGGTGGAGTTGCATGGTGGCAGAGGGAGCCTCAGCAAAAGGCCTCCATTCATTGATCAGGCAAGATTGAAGAAAGGGGAAAAAAGAGGAACAACACCCTTGTGTGTGCGGCTGCCAGCAGGAACAGTCCCCACAGCTTTTTGCCATTAAAAATGCAGAGCGTGTGCACTTTTAGGTGAGTTTAATTGCCTCTTTCTGCAACAGGATGGGAGGTCAACGAGACTAAGCAAGTTTTCTTTTCAAACGGCAGCTATCTACAGCGGCCTATACACAAACACTTCAAGTTGGGTGTGTGGGTGGGGTTTTAGGACAAGCCCCTTTCCCAAAACAGACTGCTTCCCTGATGTTCCTTTGCTTAGTAAGTCAGTCGATTGTATGATATGGGACGTGTTAGCACACAAAGATACAGGAGTCATTAATCAAACAATGTAACCTGATGTGAACAACCCCTGAATGAGTTACAACGAAACTACTACTTGAATGAGTTAAGGTGAAACTACTACCTGACTGAATTACAATGAAACTACTGTACACGCACTCAGAGCTATGAGTATTAGACTCAAGCTGTGTACCCTAAGCAAAAACTCAGTCATATCTGTAAATACAAAACTTGGCGCCAAGGCAAATCCCTGGAAATCCAGGCCAAAAAGTTCAATCCAATCACATGAATCTTAGTTTCATCACACTAAACATCTGAGCGCAACTACTCCCATGAGTCACTAAGAGCCAAAACCTTGTGAAAACACTCAGTGCCACTGTCATCGATGCTGAAAGGATTCTGATAGCAACAAACACTTGACACAACAACATCCCCTTGGCATCCACTCCATGGTGAGTCAGTTCCTGGGATTGCCGCATGTAATAAAAAACCTATGAAGGTGTTGCTTTAGGGTTTAGCACGTGGCAGCAGCCGCCTTCTTTCCTCAGACAGCAGAGTCACTTCATGAATCGTCACCAATAGACAGGAAGCAGCCTGGGCGAACTCCAGCCAGCAGGTGTAGTGATGCAGCTGGAGGCCTGCAGGTTACAACAGGCTTGCAGGCAACACTATCACTTCAAATGGAGCTTAGATAACTAAATCTAGACAAAACAGCACACCTACCAGCCATTTCCTTGTGATCTAAAAAAAAATTGACATCACAAAGCATGATAGCTGGTGGCAAGGAAACCAATACAGGTGATCGGATCTAGTGATATGTTTTCTTTTACCTTGCCTAAGCAAATATATTCTGACAAAGTGTGTCTGTGTTGTAGAGAGCAGACACACGGTTGCCATCTGTCAGTCTAGTTCAGTTACCATTGCTTTTTAATTAGTTGTTGAAGCTACTTTAGAGTAGATCGCTGCTAAACATCAATCTTACTGCTAAAAAAAAATAGAGATCCATTGTTTCTGGCTGCGAGTTTATGATTGCAGGACACCAGAGCTTCAAAGTGCTGGTTGTTTTCTTTTCGCAAATCCTTAATATATATACGATTACACACAGGTGTTTGAAGATGAATTAGTGCGTGAGGTAAGCTGGCCTGTCGGCGTCAATATCAGCACATTCCTTCAGTGACAATTGAGACGACTTGTTGGTCTCGGAAAGAATTTCTGCTCCAAGGAGTAGACTGACCCCGAATGGTTGACTCGCTAGCTGCCTAGCAGGCTAGCAAGCTACAAACTTACCAGAAGACAATCCGTGTTTACTTCTGACTTTGGGTCCTTCAACATGGCATCGATTTTTTCAAACCGAGCCGCCATACTTTCCCCAGCAGACATTTTTGCTGTTAAACTCAGTCCCGATGTTGGGTTGTGAACAAAAACAGCTCACTGGCGAGGCAGAAGGCTGGCTAGCTAGCTTTAGCAGCCAGCGGTAGCTAGCTAGCCAAATGTTCCTTTCTTCGTGTGAACTTTACACCGCACTTCAAAGAAAATACATCGTTCTCCTCGAGCTCTCACAGACGATGAAACGTTTAAGGTTGCGTTGAATGTACAAAAGCCACATTTTCAGAGTCGAAAGATGTTTTTCCCAGTATGAGAGGCAAACAACTTCAGTGGCAAAAGATAAATGCGGCGACAGATTAGTCAGCCTCCGCAGGATGCCACTGAGGATAAGGGCTTAAAATGTTGCATCCAAACAAAAGGCAATTAAAAGTTAAATGTAACGTCTGTTTGAAAAGCACAGTTTGTGGGAAGGTTAGTCCGGGCCCGTTCCCATATCTGTGCCAGGCCCTTGCAGAAAACGACAATAGATTCTGACAGCTCAAAAGTAGAAGTGGTGGGAAAAAAAACTTCTGCTTCTTCCAAATTTCGACCAGTTTAAACACGGAGTCGTTACAACGTTTAACGGCGGTCCTTCCGCTGCATCCCGTGCACTGTCATTGACTGTCGACTGTTTCCCGTCCTCGCTGCTTTATCTCTCAGATGATCGAAGGCTCATAAACCGGGTTTAGATGTGTATTAGTTTTCGGAAAAAAAACAGCAGACGATGCCCGATTTTCTCCCACAGTCCGACCAACATGTCCGCCTTCCTGTTCAAACACCCCGGAGAAGCAACTTCAAAATGTCAAGTACTGCGCATGCGCCCTGCCGAGGCGCATTCAAAGCAAAGAGTTCACAGGCTGCTGATGGCAACATGTTGCTGTTCCTAAATGTTAGCAACTCATTGAAAAGCTACCGTCAGAGGGAGAAGAACAACATAAATAATATTTATAATGAGAATTTCCCAAAGTTTAAATCTTTAATTCTAGTCTATTCTATTATTTCCGTTGACGAAATTATCCACGTGTTACAAATGCTTATGAATCATAATCATGTACAGGGCCGCCCATAAGGGAGTAATAGAGGAAAGGTTTTTGGGGGGGGCAGTCGTTTAGGGGGGCTAAATATAAGCAATAAAAAACAAATTTTACTTAAAGCATTTTTTTTGTATGCAACCTTTGCAGGGAAAAAACACTGGGCCTTTAAAGAGGCTCAGCCATGTTTGTGGGTAGACCTGATACCTTGTATTGTATTGCATTGTATCTTGTTCTATTCTCTTCTATTCAGTGGCTGAAATTATCCTCATGCTTATAGACCATAATGTACAGGGCCGCCCATAAGGGGGTAAAAAATAGAAAGCTTTTTGGGGCCCAGACACCAGGGGGCGCTCGTGGAGGCCAACAATAATCATCCTAAATATAAGCAATATAAATCAAGTTTGACTTTGAACCAAAATATTTACCATTGCTTATTAAGAGAACAAATATAAACATTAAATGTTGCTTTAGGAAAATATAGCCTGTTTCATAATGATAACCATATATAGTTTGGGTGTTTGTGTGTTTTTAATGCAACCATTGCAGGGAAGAACACACAATGAACCTTTTCAGAGGCCCAGCCATTTCTTTTCTTCTTCTCCTTTATTCTATTCTATTCTATTCTATTCTATTAAATCAGAGACCGAAACTATGCACATTTGTTTCAAATGCTTACAGATCATATTCATGCACAGGGCCATGGGAGTAAAAAGGGAAATGTATTTTTGGGGCCCAGCCCTGAGGGCTGGGGGGGGGCTGGAGGCCAACAATAATCATCTTCATCCTAAATAAAACCAATATTAAAAAAAAAATTAAAAAGAAATACTAATTAAAACAACTAATAGAAACATTGCACTTAATGCATGAATGAGAAATGAATGTGATTCATGTGGAGTACCTGTGCTCTTGGTCTGGTTGTGAGATATAGACAAAATGTCAAAGCCATTCCTCACTACATGAGGTTTAGGAACAGGCTATCAGCTCCAGTGAGGTCACCATAACTCAACTAAGCCCCTGCAATATTTATATGTAGGGGTCACTCACCACAGGCTTATTATCTTTTCTAGTTTATACTGCAGTGATTTAAAAGGTTAATCCTCAGATCACAGAGATTTATCCCACTGAAACTCTCAGTTTGTAGTTTGTAGTTTTCAGTTCTCATTTTGGCGCTAGAAAAAAAAGTAGATTATATTCTAATCCAGGGTAATATGCAAATATCATTTCTAAGTAAGTGTTTAGTCCGTGGGTCTAATGACTGTTTGTCGCAGTTAGTTCTCTGAATGAACAAATAAGGAACAGGAAATGCTTCTAGGACCTGATGCTCCCCTGAGAATGGTGAACGTCAGCTGGTCTCATGTGTGGCTTATTTCTTATTTCCTTTTTATCATTTGCAAAAGCTGCACTTTTTTGTTCCTATTTTAAATGTAACTCTTTAATAATAATATGACATAAACAACTTTAGGGATTTTTACACGTGTTTGTTGACACTTTCTTTTTTTTTCTCTTTATCAGCAGCGATCCCCTCCGAGTCTCTGAGTCTGTGCTGCACGTCACCCAACAGAGGGCGGTGTTGTACAACTTTTATGACGTGAATTTACCTGTGTTCAGGAAATTGAGGCCAGTGACGTTGACATGTCGACACCTGCTGTTACACGCTGCTTGGAAAATTACAACTTTGATTAATATCGGTTATAGCAGCAAAAAATGACTTGTAAAGATGGTTTGTGTGCAACCTATATAATATGCAGCTGATCTCAATACGTCAGTTTTGTATTTCTGCCAGTAGAGGGAGATATTGTAATCTTACAGCCTATAAAAATACTTCATGTTACTTAATGAGTAGTGTAATTAGAAACTTCATATGGGTGTATGCCTACATCTGCAGTTTAAACAATAAATAGCATCTTACAGGTTGGCTGATAAGAAGAATAAGTATCTTGTGTGTTTATTTATGCAGGTAATATACATGTATTATGTTTGTTATGGGTGGGAATCATCAGAATCACTCTCCAATATGATATTATCACGACAATATATCATTGCTATTTTAAATATTTGCAATATGCTGAGTATTTTGGTAACATATCCTGTGATACATTGTGATATATTGCATTTTATTCCCCCTTTTCAACCGCAAATTAAGGAAAAACTTCTGCTTTTGTGTAATAACAAAGAGTTTTAGTCCAATCATCTCACATTAATCATTTTAATTACAGGAACATGTATCTAATGGAAGGAAAGAGCAATTGATTTTTATTATTCTAGTAGGCTGCCAAAAGTTTACTTTGTATTTACAACATATATAATTTAAATAATAAGATACTGACGTCTGACATTTATATGTTGATGCAATATTGCCACACAAAATAACAGGATACTACACTGTATACATTATTCCCCCACCTTGAATGTATGTAGGTATGTAGGTAGGTAGGTATAGGAAGGTACAGGTGTGTATGTGGGTATGTATGCCCATCTATATCCTCCTGAGACCATCACATTCTGGGTTAACCTGACCTTTTACTGCATTCTACTTAACTTAGACCTGTTGTCCTTAATCGTGGACATATTTATGTATCATCTAATGATAGTAAAAACAAGATGGCAGCCATTTCTGATCCTGACACAAAAGCAAGTTCCAAAACCTGATCACATTTTATGGTTGAAACTAGTTTATTCATGACTAATAATGTTTGTAGTTTGATATGGCAACATGTGAGACCAATTTTAGCAACAAAAACAAGCTATGGTACTGTCAATTAGGAAGTACTCTTTTGAGGACATTGGGACTGTATTGTCATCTTGTTTGAGGATATTGGGACATTATCATTTGAGGACATTGGGACTTTATTATTGTCACGTTTGAGGACATTGAGATGTAGTCTCGTTTGAGTTAGTGCTGTCAGTTCAACGCGTTATTAACGGCGTTAACACAAACCAATTTTAACAACGTCGTTTTTTTATCGCAATATTAACGTTATTTTCGGCCTGACAAACTTTGTAGTTTTTTCACATGCTGTTGCAACAACTAGTGACATTAGAAAAACTACAACACCACATCGGATCTAGCTAGACCGGAAACAAAACAAAAGGCAAGCGCGCACACTTGTTTGGGCTTGCCAACTGACCAAAGGGTATAGTAGTAGTTCTAACATTATGTTTTGAGTGGATGGCGAGCACGAGACACCGAAATGGATGGCAAGCAGAATCTGAATGGAAAATTTACTTTTAAAAAGTTGCCAAATGGTTCCATTGACAAGACCAAAGTGATCTGTGTGTTTTGTCGTTGTGAACTGAG
>JAPZEB010000004.1:20453054-20465986 GCA_029783705.1 Chaetodon striatus
GATTAATTCAGAGTTAACTATGACATTAATGCGATTAATCGCGATTAAATATTTTAATCGTTTGACAGCACTAGTTAGAGTACATTGGGACTTAACTGTTGTCTCCTTTGAGGACACTGAGAAATAGTCTCATTTGTGGACACTGGGACTTTATTGGGGACATTAGGATGTAGTCTTGTTTGAGGACATTGGGATTTTATTGTTGTCCTATTTGAGGACATTGGGATGTAGTCTCGTTTGAGGACATTGGGACTTTATTATCATTGAGAATGTTTAGTTTTTTATCCTCATACTTGTTTTACTGATCCCCAATAGCTAGGAAAAATTAAAAATGCATACCCAACAAAAGTTCAGTTCTCAGTGAATGAATAATTCATACATTATTTTTTACTTTATTTGCAAGTTTGATTTATTTCTTTAGTTTATTTGTTCAATTCCTCTCCTAATTCAGTGAGTTTTTCTGTCTGTCCATGGAACAGTATGTAGTGTGTGCTATATACAGAGTAGTAGGCTGCAACTAGTGACTCTGTGCTCTCCTCATATTACGTCACAGTTACACTTAATTTTGGTTGGTTTGCCGGTTAATTAGCTAGTTAGGTAACTGCTTAAGTTCGTAACATTTAGTTTTGTGTATTCCTTTGTGTTTACATCCACTAATAGCAGCAACAACCTGAACTTGACTTTTCTTCCTCTCAACTGAACCAAACGCTGGATCAGTAATTCAGTAATTCCCTGACGTCACTTGGCGGCTCCCTCGCAGAGCTCAGATCAGCTGTGGCAGAGCAGCAGCAGCAGCAACAGCAGCAGCAGTGTGGACGCAAATATAACCCACAGACCCGAATCTACGTGGACATGGCCGTGTAACGTGTTTCCGTGTGGATAAAGGTAGGCTTGCCCCGTGCTGCTTTTATTCCCGCACCTCCACACTTGCTCATAACACACATGTCATGGTGAGGCATGTTGGCGATCATGGACACGATCGGGCTGGGAACACTTACTGGAGGAGGGTCGCGCTGCAGCCTGCTGGTGTCGGGGTCCGTCAGCGGGGCTCAAACAGATGCTTTAAGTTTGTTTCATTGGTGAATTAATAATGGTGTTAAAGCTTCTGCAAAGGAAACTATTGATGTTTTATAAGGAGGAGGAGTTAAAGTATAACGAGAGGCAACTAATCAAATGATAAGCATGTCTCTCTGTGAGTGTGTGTGCATGCTCTGACAAAACTCATTAGTAGGCTATCATTTAAAAAACATTTTGTTCATTATTTTCTCTGCACAAATTACAAGCCTTGCATAATGTCGTGGCTGTCAGGGTCCAAATGCATGTGCAACCAACCTACATCTAATAGCCTAATTAGTGTGTATACTATTTGGTAATTAAGGTCTCTTGCAGTGTAATAAGAGTATCAATGTGGAACCTTTTATTAAATCTGTAGCAGTAAATAATCCCAATTCATTTTAGATCAGCAGTTAAACAATTTATCTGGACATCCGAAGGCTTAAATGCATCTTTGAAAGTGCCACTGTCACTTGCTAACAGCCATGTCAAGTATATCTGGAACCAGTCCGCTAATTTGCATGTTTGTTAAATACTGTTAAAGTTGCCTAAGGCTCTGTGGTGAAACAGGCTTAAGCAGCTTAGATAAGGTAATATCAGATGGACAGGACCAGGGGATGAATTTGGTGGTTTGTCATTGTAATTACTGGCAAACCGGTCTGTCTTGACTTCATGTAATCTGCCATTCCTCGTGTTTATTGTCGCAAAGGTTGCATTCCTCCCTTCTCCACTTCCCCCCTTTTTACCCTTAAAATGTCATGAGAGCTAATGACAATTACATGCATGTTACAAGATATGATAGAGTGCAGCAGGAGAGTTTATTTTTAGCAGATGCAGCAAGCTCACCGATAACACAGCAACATATGTTGTTGTAATATCTTAATACTGAACTTTTTTTTGTAGTCTGGGTGTGTAGACAATCAGATCTTTTGAGCCGAAAAGGTGTTGTATTCATAACAAGAAATATATCTAAAAGCCAAATTGTTGCCATTCACACTGCATTTTTGTGATATCTGACAGTCATGGTTGTCCTCTGCAACTTCATCCTTTGAAATTCTTCTAAAGAGCAACACAGTTTACATCAGATATGGCGTACAGTGTCATGTGAGTACGTGCTCTGTGCCACGAGTGTGGATTGAGAATTCGCTGGGTGGCCTGTCTCTACCTAGAGCACGCGCAGCCCTGTCGGAGAGGGCAAGGGCAGGAGGGGTCAGGGGGCTCTGAACGCTGACCATCTGGCCCTTGGGGGGCTGGTTTCCTCCCTGGCTGCCTTTGTTCCCGAGGAACAATTGGGAGTTAATCTGGGAGGAGATAAGTAAGGCCCCTGTGACGCCACTCCTGCGCTCGGACAGGTCTCTCTCTTTAGCCTTGAAGGAGACATCTCCTTCCCATGTTGCTTTGTGAAGGCCTTGAGCTGTTGGGGTTTGGCGGTGGGCGATTGTGGCATCAACATGGCCCTGAGAATATGGCAAGTGAGCTGGGTATAGTTTTTAGTTATAGTTTTCTGACCCTCATTATTGCCCTTTTGCTGTGAACTCATAATATTGAAAATGGCAACTTTAAGTACACGTCATTAATGAGAAATAAGCAAATGCAGGTTTTCTTTAGCAAATATAATCAAACAAAATTAGATAAACTAAACTAAAAATGACATAGTTATGGCTCATCCCTGTTCACTCTCAAAAGATGCACTATTAAAATCATAATTCATCTTTTTAGCATGCTGTTTTGTCATTATTTTATCTCGTTGTATCAGTGGTTCCCTTTATTTTTTTTTGCCACAGTCTCATTCACAGTTGTTGTATTGCACTGAAGACCTGCTGTGAGGCAGAGAGGTTTTTCCAAAAATACAACATGGCATCTCTTTCTTGAAAAAAGCTCGACCAAGTTATGGATAGATGACGATTTCTCATCCGTTTGGACGTAAGGCAATTGTCACCAGGGTAACAGATTGATATATTTTCCTTCATTATTCCCCCACTATCAGGACTCCTCTTTCGCTGTTTACGCCTTGTGTCTGCTCAGTTGGCCCTCAGTGTTACTGTTTATTTTCAGGAGGCAAGAAAGAAGATGCATGCTCATTTGAAACCCAGCATTTTTCCTTCACATGCTCTCTAATTATCACTCTCTGTTATGACAAACTACGTGTGATAGATCACTGGGATTTTCATTTGGTGTCATAACAAAAAGGCATACATAGCGATTGATTACCAATCCAGTCAGAAACAAAGAGGTTTCGGTTTCTGCTGTGGCTTCAGAGACATATCATCTTAAATATTAATCAATGAAGCAAAATCTTTCACATGAAACACCCTCACGGATCATTTGCAGTACTAGTTTAGATCACAAAAACACCACTGGGACTGGTCAGCGATTCAGGCAGATGCTTCTGTTGATCCTTTCACAGGACTCCTGAGTGACTGTGGGCTTCTCTGATCCTGAGTACAGATGGTACAAGGGACTAAATCCCGACTACAGAGATCAGTGCTATTGTTTCTCACTTATTTGAGCGCAGTGTGACAGGACCCAGATAACAGGTGGTCCTTAAAATACTGGTCATTTATCAAACTGCTGAGGCAGAAGTCAGGACCAAAAATGTTACTTGTGCCACATGCTTATGTTGACATGAAGAGATGATTCAGTCGTTAAAACACACACTGTGATTGTGATCAAATACCAGTGGTGGCAGATCTGGTTGAGATCTTATAAAAAGTAGTTGCACAGTTTAAAAATACATCACGTCCTGTTTTCAAAATCATACTTACAAGTATTATAAGCAAAGTGTGCTTAAAATATCAAAGGAAAAGTATGCATTATGTAAAAACGGACCTATTTGAGTGCTATATTATACAGTGATACAGTAAAAATCAAATCACCAAATATCTTGATATTGATATTGCAAATAGGGTTGACGATCGGTGCTTTGACAAAATATTTACACAATGAGATTTTTGATAAATAATCATCAGTAATGAGGATGTAACGACAAAGTAGGTAAAGACAAATAAGAAAACAGAACAAGCCTGATAAGTTCTGAAAATTACATCATTTTGCTGTAAAACAGCTTTTAAAACCAGGAAAAGACAACACTTAGATATAAGAATATCCCAAATCAGAAAAGATATATAGTCTTGTACTAATATAATATCAATGTATTGCCTAGCCCTATTATATTCATCATGTTATTTTACTATTTCTATGGTTGCATAAATGTCTTTAATGTTGTATCTGTTGGGGGTGAAGTTAATTCTAACTGTTTTATATAGTGTTGTGTATAATCTTTGTCATATAGATCATATATTTTGTGTGTAAAGTATTTGTTTCTGTCAAATAAATTAAGTGGTGTGGACGTAGAAAGTGTCATCAAATGGAAATACTAAAGAATAGTATAAGTAGGACTGGGCAATGTTGAGAAAATCAAATATCACAGTAGTTTTGACCAAATAAACTGATATCAATATGCGACAATATTGTAGGGTTGACAGTTAGTGCTTTTGCAAATTATTTACACAGTTAGATTTTCTGATAAATAATCATCAATAATGTGGATATAATGACTAAGTGGATAAATGTAAAAAAATAGAAAGGTGAGAACAGCCCAGCAAGGTCAGAAAATTACATCATATTACTGTAACACAGCCTCTAAATATTGTGATATCCAAAATCTAACACAATATAGTCTCATAGTCTCATATCATAATATCGATGTATTTTTGATATATCTTAATGTATTATCTGCACTTATGTACTATTGAGTTAATCTACTTTGTGACATTCATTGTAAAACAGTAATAGAGATCCAATATACAAAGAACTGGATTAAATCCTGTGATTAAGCTCAATACAAATAAGTCACATAGGACCTGTGTGTTCATGTCACCAACTAGCATATGTTATGTTTCTTAGCTGGGTATCTGTATCACTTTAGTAGTAACAATGTCTAACATATAAACCGCAATCATTTCATGAAGCTATGCAGGCTGATCAGAATCTGTATGGAATAGATTAGAATTAGCTAATCACTACAGTGAGGTCATTGAGGTCACTGAAATCAGCTCAGTGTTTTACGGTTGTTTCCAGGAGCATCAGAAATAAAAAAGCATCTCCGTGCTGATCTGCAGAGCCAAATGTGTTCCGCATGGATGCCAGTAAACTTTTAACCTGTCCTTTTTTATTGAGGGTCAAGAATGTCAGGAACACGGTGTTCACCGGTGTTTGCTTTTTCATAATAGGGAAACAAATATTCACAGGCTGTTATGGGAGTATCGGGGTTATATGTTTTTCTTTCTGTAGAAGGGAGTCAGATCTACATGTGGTTAATGTTTACTCAAAGGCAGTAATAGGAATAGTCTGCAGTTGAGGGTGTATATTGAACCGTTCATTCAAACGAAACCAGGATCTTAGATTTATGTAATGTTTTGCTTCTTCCTCATCAAAATATCTTAGAAAGCGGTCATTTTCTCCTGCCTTGGCCTTAATTTAGTGAGCGAATCGTTCTTAAAAAATGCAGCATGAAAGAGGAGGGAGGGAAAGCACAGATAAGGTCTGCAGAGGAGGCTGAGGAAGGGAAGAGATGGGAGAAGAGGTTAAAACAGATGTGGGGGTGATGAGGAGCAAAACAAGGCAGCTGGATGCAGACAGCAGCTGATATACACGGCAACATTTTTGATTCAAATTCCTCACACTTGTGGCTGGACTGTTCAGTAAATGGACACGTAGTTTGGGTGGAGTGTGCGCAGAGTGCAGCACAATGTGACACAAACTGTATGTACTGTATGGAGGTGCATGACACAGTCGACAATTGGATCATTAAAGCCAATCTCACAAAGGCCTGTGCCCCTCCCCCGGCTGAAAGGAGATGTCAAAGGTCTGTGACCTCTTCCATTTATGTGCATTGATCCCTCTGGCGGGGGAGGGGCTTCCTTCTCAAGCCCTCCACCATCAGCTGTTATATCTTAGTTTCACCTGCAGGAAGCAGAACAATTATTTTGTATTTATTTGTTTATCCACTACCTTTAAAGCTAGCTTTGTAGCTGTGATCAAATGCCATAGATCTGGAAAATTGTGATGCACATGTTTTATCCCCCAATTTTTGATATGTTATAGACTAAATAATAGAGTTAGTTGTAGCATTATTGATCCACCATCCAGGGTGTAAAGTAAATGAAGCAGCTTGTCACAGCAGGAAAAGAAAAAATCAAATGTAGATATTGGTGCTATAACTCAAGGAACATCTTGAAAAAAAATTAAAGGAATACTTCACCCCTCAAATGACCATTTGTGTATCAATTACGTACCCCATGTTATGTTGAATTTGTGAAGAAAACGTTTTTCTCCCATGCCTTCACTGCGAACGAAGAATCTAAAAAACAGAAAATTCTTGATGAATTGATGTCCTAGGGGTCCACGTTTAACAACAGCAAAACTATCAAAACAAACTAAGACAAATGTTGCACACTCTCACGCTACTAATGCAGTATAATTCGAGTCTCATTTATCCAGCTGTATGCTTAGTACTTCCCAAACACAATCATTTTCACTAAAACTGTAATATTTGGAACACTTCCCCATAAAAACACAGTAGCACGCCTGTAATATTTATGCGTAAGGGTTTTTAAAGTGTAACATTGCACGTGTTTGGAAGGTACTGAGCATAAATAAGACTTGGATTATACCGCACAAGCTGTGTGAGAGTTTGTAGATAGATGTTTTGACATAGTTTTGATGTTGTCAAGAATTTCTGTGTTTTCTGTGGAGGCATCGGAGAAAAACAGCTTTATCCCAAATTCAACTTAATTCAGGCTAAGTAATTGATGTACAAATGGTTAGTTGGGGCTAAAAAAATTTCTTAAGGCATTTTGCCTCCTCTTTGTTTTGACTTTGTGGCTTTAGTTATTTCAAATGTCGCGGTGCATAATAATTAGCATGTAGTATGGTACTGATAGTACTGATGGTTGATAAGGAATCTGGGGTAAAGTGCATTTGAGCAATGCAGTTGTACAGCACATTTCAAAGAACAATCTTTAAACATGAGGTTTAGTTGAACTCAATTTATATAATTTTACCTTGAATTAATTGCAAAGGCTCCTACACATTTAACATGAAGTCTCATTGCTCCTCACTCTTGTCATATTAGCTCAGATGTCGGTGTTTGACGCAGTCGCATCATCTTAACAGCTCAGTGGAGGCACATTACTGTCACATACTATTTAAAGATGCTGTAGCAATTCATTAACCTGTAAGTTAAACCTAGAACAAACATCTCATCCCTAATTGTCTGACCATGAATTTGTGCTGTTAGTTGTGAGTCTACTTCACACCTCTGTGTTTATGGCCTGTTTAGGAGTGAAGGGGAAAGGGAAAGGTTGTGAGGATGAAATTCCTCCAAGACAAGAAAATGGTCTTCTTCCTCACAGCCTAAGATTGAAGCTTTCAGTGATGGGTGAAAGGAACTGAGAGTCAGGCATGTCCATACTCTCAGTATGTAGGAGTACAGCCAAGAAGACTGGCCTGAACATCCTGCTCTTTGTCGCAAGAGAGGCGTGTGCATGTGCGTGTGTGTGTGTGCATTTATACATAAGTAGAACACGACCCTAGTAGATCTGACTTCCTGTTGTCCTGTTAGTTATCTCTGATTCCGACATGCATGGCAGCGCCTTATCTGCCACTGCTGTATCTTCTGATTAACCAACCAACTGACTCACTGAACTCATTCCCCAGTTCATCTACGCCCTCTGTCTCTACAACACAACAACACTTACTGCTATTCATACAACTACCCTGCTAAAATAGTCGTAGGAAGTTTGAAGCTGTGTTTCTCTGTACTCCCAGGCCCAGATCAAAGTTGAAATAGCTCCCTGACAGAAATGGATGGGACTTATCTGCCCCCAAGTCATTCGTCGGGAAGCGTGTCCGCAGCAAAGTCAAAGGGTCGCAATTAAGCGGGGGCGTTTGTGTGTGGGTGTATTTGCAGGGGAGTGATGGCATGTCAAGGTGAAGGAGGAATGTCAGTCTTTTGTTCCTTGAGTTGAATTCTTGCATTTGCAGCCCTAATAAACAAATGAAGTGAATGCCCCCCGACACCCGAGTCCTTTCATCTTGCATCGCATCACAGCAGGATCGTGGCATGAAGTGTTTATCTCGTGTCTACAGTGTTCCTCCTCTTTTTTATTATTATTTTTAGATCGATGTCTTGGATTTCTGTGGGCTCTGTTACATCAGTGTAAGCTCACAGAGAGCAAAGTGTGCATGCAGCTCAGTGGAGAGCTCTCTGTAATAATATATCTTTATTCTTGCCATTGAAACCTGGAAAGCATCCAACTGACAATCTCTTCTGGCACAGTACTGGAGGAAAAGAACAGTTCGTTCTCACAGGGTGTACCTGACCTCCCCCCGATCCCTCCAGCACATAGATGCCAACCCCAGTGGAACAGAACCTGCAGCCAGAAATGACTTCTCATAGCTTACATGTTCTTTTTAAAGAGTACAGTGTGTGCTGTGCCGCAGGTTAAATCATAGCGCAGCAGTCTGATGGAGTTAATGTTTTTCAGGTTAGGTTTAATTGTTTGGGCCTCGGCTACAAGTGTCAGGATTGTTTTTGCGAAGGTATACAATGTTTAATTCATCACTTTATCGGGTTTCTGTCTGTTGATTAACGTGGCAGTTTAGACACATCAGTGATCATGCTGTGCATTTACTATCATACGCTCATTGTGCTTTTAATCCAGGCCAGCTGCGGCACCTCACATTTCTAGAAAGCCTGCCAAAAATAATATGAATGAGACAACCTTGGGTACACTGAGATAGGAAACATGGGAAAAATAACCAAATATTTACCCTATGTATGTTGTGTAATACCCCTCCCTTTCTCTACTGCAACTGATTTTACGTGCAAATTCTAACGTCACCTTAGTAAATTTTAGATTTGTCAAATAGTAGCGATGATAAATTAGTTTGCACTCCTGTGTGGATTCTCATTTCAGCCCCGTAAAAGTTCTAATTGGTGATAAGGCCAATAAATGTAAGATTTTATTGCAGGTCTATCTGATACACGCAGTTAGCTGAAAAAAAAAAAGTTGAAGTAGAATATGAATCATCCTGCAGTATTGTGTGTCTTGATGTTGTTGTTCTGAAGGGGCAGGACGTGCGCTAACAGCTAACAGCTAGCAGCTAGAAACACTCAGGCTTGTAGATTTCCATCATCACCGCAGCAGCATCATTGCCTTTTCCCCACATTGACTCAAAATCTCCCTGCCCACAAACACACACAAATGCACAAACACCATCACAGGACATTCACTCTGTTTCCCTCTCCCTCCCTCTTCATATTGAAACACAAGGTCAGCATGTGTTGATGCTGCCAGGGTTTGTGGGGGAAGAGGGCTGTCTGCAGCAGCAGAGGGGTTTTACATAGGCTGTCAAAGATCGTCCAAGGCTACGGTGACCAAGACCCAGCGCTGTGCTGTGAGGATGGAGTGTTCCTTTGTGGAGGTCATTCTCTCTCTCTGCCCCTCTCTTTTCATTCTTTCTGTGTGCACATTTGCAGCTCAAGCCCAACCAGAAAAAAACAGGCAAACAGTACCTAGAAAGGTATTGGAAATGCAGAATCCTTCAGTGATTTTCTCTGTGGATCAGTGCATTGACCTGCTGATAGAATCAATGGCATTAAAACACAGATTAGCATTTTTCATCCAACTAATTCAGTGAAACCAGTTTCTTACTTGTCAATAGAGTGCCCCAGAATAACGTTTTTCTGTAGGCCGACATCGAAGTTAGCATTGCGCAGGTTCCCTTGTTAAATAACTGTCAAATAATATGGGATTTTTCCATTGGATTTTGGATTTTTGCCGAAAACAAGGTCTGTGGCAAACAAATGTTCATGATACTGACACATTTTGTTCAGCAAGATAATCTCCACAAATGTACACCACTTTCATTATTACTGAAGCGATTGCCAGAAGTAAAAAGCTAAGGTTAGGCTGTAAACAAACTACACTAGTGTAACATAACCTAACGTCACAAACCTAACAAGACCATAAAGGCGTATTCAGCTTATGATGACATTCTGTAGTCTCATTTAGCCACTTGTTTGCAACCACAGTTTTTAAGACACCCCAGCCAACATTTATATGTGTGTCCCATGTGGGTAGTAAATGGGCAGAAAAATGGGCCCCCAGTGGGATTGTCCATGGGTCCCATATTTGCCCCATGCCTATTGCCCACATGGGTGGGTTTATCCAAGTTAGCCCCACATGGGTTATGTTGGTGTTACCTGGGTAGCAAGTGGATATGGGTCTGAAATGAAATGAAATGGCTCCGCTTTTGCAGTCCAAACCAAAAATTTTATGTAAAGCTCCTATTTTAACACAAGAAGGAAGCGTGCATCTACTGCTAGCTCACATAGCACCAAGGAGCTAGCTAATGTAATAGCTCAGCTGAGGAGGACGACATTAATGTTAACATCTCACGCTGTCATGAGCCTCTCATCCATGAGTAGATGCACACTTCCTCCTGCGCAGTGATACGGTTGGTGGGTGTAGTTTAGATGAAAGATGATAGTTCCCACATGAAACCGCTCTTGAGAAGGTGTGTGGATTATCTTGAACAACATAACTGTTGAGTTTTTCAAATGTATTTTTTGGCGCTTTAAACACCACAAGGCAAGTGTCATCTACTTCCATTGTATTAGAAAAGAAGGCAGGCATCTCTAAGGCCGATACCTCCAACACTCAGCAACTCACACCAAAACAGTCTAGATTGATCACTACATGGAAGAGGACAAACATACATTTGTGATTTTGGGGTGAACTGTTCCTTTAAGCTGAAGAGTGAAGTCAGGTGGGTTAACTGTCTTGCTGTACTAGCACTGATAAAATAAAGGTTATTACTCACAGCTCAGATCAATCAGAGAATGCTTCCCCTTCGAAATCAGGGTTAGGAAAATATCTTGTGTGGACGAAGTTGCTCTGTGCTCAGGCATGAAAGATATTACTGTTAAAGAAGAAAAATACCCATGCTCTAGAGCAAGAATGATAAGTAGGAACATTTTGAAATTTGCTTTTTCAAATGACTCACTTATCATTTAACTTCCTGGCTGTTTTAAGAACCACAGCTGCTAAAAAGAGGGAGCTCATTTGAAGTCATAACATTGTCTCTTCTTTTATTCAACATGTCTCTCACTTTGCACCTGAGTGTGGTGTTAATCGTTATTTCCGCCTGGTACAGCACATTATCCGAGGAGCCCTGTCTTACATGTCACATCTGCCAGTTGGTAAAGTATATCATCTCATCAGAGGGATCAGTGCAAGATGAAGTGCACCAGGCCTGAATAGGTTTACTGTCACTTTTTCTCATCAGCACAGTTTGTGTGGGGGGTCAAGCCCTCGACAAAGGCTGGCTCTGCTTCCATTGTCCCATTAAGACAAAAAAAAAAGAGAGCCCTGCTGATGTGGTGGCTTTTGCTGCAGTAAGGAGGACTGATGGGATTTAAGTGTGGGTCCTGTCACCGAGGGCAACCTGGTGCTTATTAATCCGGAGGGTGGGGGGTAATGGAGAAGATGTGGTAAGAGAGTGAGGGGGTTAACGGGGGTGGGGTGCTGCTGATGCAGCAGTGTCGCCTGGGGTCAGGAAGAGCGACATGATGGATACAGCTGATCGCCCGGTAAGGAAGTTTTGAGGGAAAGGGGAGGGGGCGCCTTCGTCAGGACATTGAGAAGCCTCTTTGTCACGGTGTCACTCAAATGGATTCAAGGTGGCTGAGACTCTTTTTTTTCCAGGAAGGAAAAGAAAGGAGAGGTCTTATTGTGAGAGGTGGGTCTCTCTCTGGACGCCTGATAAACACAACAGATCTCTTTCTTATGTCCTCTCCATGAGTGCTCAGTGCTCCGGCGTGGCTAAATTCAGTTAGTGTGTCTGTTGTGTTCAGTGTTCAGGGAAGACTTTGAGTGGATCGGCTGTCTTTTGTATCTGTGCCTTTCATGTGTATTACTCTATTTTGAAAAAAACTTTTAAAATATCAAAAATGTTAAGTGAAGATCCTTAAACGAAAACAACTGATGTCTTTATACTAAAGTGTCTTGCACTTTTCTATTGAGTAGAGCAGGGTGCAAACAACGTCTGTTTTCATCTCTGATTAACCTGTCAGCTATTCTTCACTTAATGAACTAATTATCTATAAAGATGTAAGGAGAAAGTGGAAGTTTCCTGAAGCTTATTATCACAGAGGACAGAAAAGCAGCAAATCCTTACATTACAAAAGCTGAAACAAGCTATTATCAAAATGGTTGTCACTTAATTTCCTTTAATCAATTACTAGACTAACTGTTTAAGCTCCAGAATAGGCTGCTTTTAGAGTACAAATAAAACTGTGTTTGTAGCACTAAGTATGAAAGGCATTAGGTACCAAAATCTATAATATATAAATATAGTCCTAATCAGTATTAATTATTATTAAGTGTTGGTTGGGTTTAAATGGAGCTTTTCTTTGAAAAAAAAATCAAATTTACCTTTAAAAAACAACTAAATTTCATAGTTTTTTCTAAGAAAAATTTGAGATTGGAATTGGAACATAAATGAGAAATGACCAGGTAGGGGTGTGCCATATCATCTCGTTCACGATAATACCGGTTTAATTGTTAATATCATATGAAAAATTCGTATTGTGATACTCCTGAAAGCGAAATTATTACTGACTCCACGGTGGTTCCAAAAAGAGGAGCAGCTTCAGTAGTGTGGAATAAACTGTGGCCTCCTGAATGTTTTATGAACAGACCCGGAAATCTCAGACTCTTTTGGCATCTTACCGGTGGTATCATAACAGCCTGTCACAGAGCGATGATTAGAGGAGAAATGACAGAGCATAAAGGTCCAGGTGGAAAAAA